>CM062811.1:833969500-834554500 GCA_031772625.1 Pinus tabuliformis | reverse complement strand
TGTTAGAAGCATTGATTTCAGTGTCTCTGTTGGCTTATAATCTTATTTGATTTCTTGCATTAGATGCATTGATTTTAGTGTAGATGTTGATATCTTATTTGATGTAATTGGATCAGGATGTATGATGGTGCATTACTTTTAAAGTGATTGAATTAATAGTGTGCACTGATTTCAGTGTAAGCACATTTTGTTTTCAGAATGTACATTGATTTTTGTGTTATAGTAATTCAACCTATTAATATTGGAGAGAAGGAGAGACAAGGTATGATGTTTACTCGAGCTAAAGATTTAAATGGTTTACGATTTAACCTATCCAATTTATATAACTAATATGAAAATATGACAATCGATATGAAAATATGATGAAAGTAACAAGGGTGACAATAACAATAGTAGAATAAAATAGTTTGAGATTAATCACAAGGAAGATTATTTATAATTGACTATATTCTTATTATTCACATTTTATATGATTGAACAATATTACGTTGTCACTTTACATGCAAAAATTTTATTTCATATTTTTTCATCGTTAACTTTATTAACAATATGTATCATCTCAATACAAAGAGATAACTAAGCAAATTTAAAATTAAAATGGCCATATTAACCTGAGATATATTTGGCATATTTAAAATCATTATATTAATATTTAAATGAATTTACATATTATTGATAAAATTAATCATATGTTCGTTAGATTTTCTTTGGCCGTAGATGACTGAAACTAGCCTAGATCCATGTTAACTCTGGATATATCAAGTGCTGAGAGGGATTAAATTTCTCATGGTGCAAACTTTTCCTCAAGCTTTTCACTCAAAAAAGAGGTTTGCAGCTCCAGAGATTTAATCCCTCTCAACGATTGATATATCCAGAGTTAACATGGAACTAGGCTGGTTTAAAGTAATATGAGGTATACTAGTAGGTTAAGAAGAATAAGATTTTACTTTAAATATATTTTTTGTCGTAAGTGGTTAACTATGTTAGTTCTAATTTTTAGAAATAATATGTAGTCAATTTTCATGTATTTGATTCTTTTTATTTATATTTCTTAATATATCATTTAATTCATAATATATCTTCTGGTTCTGATTTGTTCCATAAGATTTTTTGTAAGTATGGAATTACATGAAAATGTTATTAATTTATTGAGGAGAGGTATTTTACAACTATAACAACCCTTGTGAAAAGTTCATGTAATAAAAGTTAATAAAGACAAAAAAGGACCACAGGTAATGGACACGTATTCCAAGCTAAATGTTGGACAAAGATATCCTAGTGGTCATCACTCGATGTGTGTTTTGGCTAAGGAAAATTGGCAAAGGGTAAGGAAAAGGCATGAAAAGGAAAAAAGGCATTTTTGGCACACTTATTTATTGAAATAAATGAAAATGGGAGAAAAGGAATGTAAAAGGTCACATGTTGCACGTGAGGAGGAAATTGAAGGAAAATAATGGAAAATGAAGAAAATAGAGGGCTTATTCCCAAAAAGGGTTATGAGGATTAGTTAGCAATATTAGTTAGTGTTAAGCTCTTATCCAGTTCAAGTTTATAGCACTCTCATTATTCTCTCTCTCTCACTCTTGGTCACATAGAGTTTTCTTGGAGCACTCTAGCTTTGGATCAAGGAAGGAAAAGAAACGAAAGGAAAGAAAGGACCAAGGAAAAAGAGCAAGATCAAGCATATTCGACAATAATGTTTGTAGGTAACCTTTTCCATGTGTGATTTCCTAGCTGGTTTGGACATGCATGGCATTGTATGTTGTTGTGTGGTTTTGTTGCTATCAGTGGCATGGTTTTGCCGGGTTATTACGGTGGTTTTAACCATAGCCTTGTCTTTTTCTGGATGCCATGGTATGTTGGCATGGTTATCTCGGTTTTAAGCTTTGGTTTTTCAAATCGATTTCAGAATCTAGGGCGAAGGTGGTCTCAAGGGTCATTCCCAAAGTCCTAGGAATCCCTTGACTGGTTTTGGTAGGATACATGGTAAAGCCTCAGCGAGAAGTCTTGGTTTAGGGCCTAGTGATCTCAGTTTTTGTTACTATAAAGCTTGACATACTAGTCACGGTTTAGGCCCTAGTGATCCGAGATTGGATTGCGGTAAATGCTGAGAGACAAGGAGACAAAATATTCCTCAATGATAGAGATGGATTCTGGATGGAATTCCAAGTTCAGTTTGGTTGTGAATGGAGCACCCATTTTTGTGCGATCACGATTGGGTGAGGGTGGAGGTGGTTTATCCTCAGGATTCCTTTGGTTGTTATTGGATTGGTTTTTATATGATATCCCACATTCATGCTTAGAATATGGCACGAGGGTGACTGGATTAGAGAGAGATTTGGTTCAACCATGTCTATGGTTGGGTGGTACGTGGAAGTCTCGAACCTGGTTAGATTTGCCTATGATTAATAAAATCTAATTTCTTTTAATTTTTCATTGATTTATATTTGGATTTAATTATTGTCATACCTCTGATATTTATATGGTTTCATGCTAGTTATAACCATGGTTATATGACTGGTTAATTTCATGGTTATTTCATGTATTTACTTCTAATTGTTGAATGGACAGATGCAAGACCTAATTGATAATATAATAGTTCAATGGAGAAGGAGGTGATCCTTTTGGTTATTTTCATAAGTTATTTCAATCATTTATACTATGTCTTGTATCCTAGACCTGTAGGTTACATTGATGCCAAGTCTTTGACAAAATGTCAGTCCCGGTTGGGGATGCTCAGGACTAGTCCTGAGGTTGATTTTTTATTTATTAGCATTGTTATCATGTCTTTGATGGAGTCTAAAGGTTCTAGAATGTTCTGGGAAAAGGTTGTAATTCTGGGCTAGAAAAGTGGCTAAAATCTCAGGGTCACTCGCACAGGTCTGCTAAGAAAAGTCCACAATCGCTGGCACAAAGGCCTATTAGAGAGACTTTTAGTTTTTGGTCACAGTCTTGCCTATAGCATGAGAGCGTATTTGGGTTAAGAGGCTTAAAATATCAGTGGGACCTAGGGAAAGGATATATGAGTGGCCAACATGTCTCCAACAGGTGTAATTGTTGAGGCAGATGGGTTTGTTTGATGAGTTTTTTCAATTGCATTTCCTCAATGTCACCAAGGTCAATGAATCTCTTATAGTAACCTCTCTCTTCACATGTTTTGTCAGCTGGTTGGCTGCTTGGGTGGACCTGGGAGGAGTGGGTGTTACATACTAGTTTCAGAGTGTGGTTGTGCTCTCTTTGGGTGAATGTGTTGGCCACGCATGCATGTCAGTTGCATGTGTGTCTCTTACACTTGCATTCCATGTGCTTGTTGCATTACATAATGATTGATCATGATTGTAGTAAGGTTGTCATGAGGAGCTTCATGTTGATTTTGTGGGATGTATAGTGAGGACTGTATGACTAGTTACATTATTATATGCATCTTGATTACATCCTTGTATGTTAGGTTGCATTCTTGGTGGTTTGATTACATGTATCAGTCTTCTAGGTTGGTTATAGGAATTGATCACTTATGCTCGACTAGATGCATTCATGAGTATGTGTAGTTGATTAGGCATTGCTTATGGATGTTGATGGTTGCATGTCGAATTTTTTAGAATGGATTAATGGTTGTTGTCATGCATGAGGTCATGTTTCGTGTAGTTGATATGGTCATGCATTGATGACTGGACTCTAACTAGAATTATGTGTAAATGGTTGGTACTCATGTTTTATATGCCTATATGCAGTTGTCATGCATGAATGGCATTGGTTATAGTTATGCATGAATAGTAGGTCAAAGATGCCTTGTGAAGTCATGGTATGAAAGTTAGGTCGTTGGGGTGACATTGGTATGTTATGATGCTAATGTGTTGGGTGAGGTAGAGCAAGAGATACAAATCATCATAATGAGGTTGTAGCATTAGGCTTTGGGGTAAGAGCATATTGTCATAGATGTATTGTATGTTGACTTGCATGTATATCAGTTGAGAAGTTTTGTATGCATTAGCGTTATATACATTAGGTTTTTGGACATGTATTTTGATGTTATGATTACATTCATGACAAATGTTAGTTGATTAGTGTAGTAATATGCACATGTGTCGAATAGTCAAGAATGATAGTAACCTACTTTGCTATTGTTGTTTTACATTATATAACCTAATGATTAGGCTATATGTTGTTGATGAACATGATATATAGCTTATTGTTGTTATATGTTATGAACTTGATGATTAGGGTTATCTCATTGAGATATTGATGTTGTAATTTGGATTGGCCATATGAGTGATGGTTATGTTCATTGCATTGAAGATATTGATGTTATATGTATTTTGTTAACCTGGCTTGGCCTATGCAGATGGTTATGGTTGTGATATTGAGGTATGAGCCGACATATTTGTAACTTGGTGTCATACTAATCTAGACTGATCGTACATTTGTGATTGCTATGCATAAATGATAATTGTTTATGAGTTAGGATGTGAACATGTTAGTTAGTGATTATTATGGATAGAATGATCTTATTTATGTTTAATATGATGTGTTGAGAAGTTATATCGTGCTAGCTAGCTTGATTGTGTAGACAAGATAGCCTCCCCTAAGATAAAGTAAGGTACAAGTTTGCTTATGTCATATATTTGGTGCTTGAATATTTGATTATGACATCTAGTTAATTTATTTAACATGGTATGTTGCAACTTGGTTGAATGTTTGATGAATTGCATAATATGAGTATGTGTTCAAATGATTTTGTTTTAAGATGATTTTACTAACACATATATGTTGAAACAGTTTATATGTACTTGAGTATAGTAGGTGATAGTTGTAACATTGTGTCTAAGGACTATGCATTGACTATGGATTATGACATGATTGTTAGTCGTGGTAAAGGTTGATTTCAAATTGTTATATATGATTGTTTTGATATTTAGAACGTGATACCGAGATGTGTGAGCAAGTTCCAGGGAAACATGCTTGCTATTAATGTAACAAGGTAACAATTGATGTGCCTATATAACTAACAATTTGGTGATGTGACAGTACTAGTAAGCCTTGATTGAAACCAAGTAAAAAGGTAAAAGGAAGGAATTGGACAAGAATTCCTTTGGCTCTGTTTGGAAACGCTAATTCCAAATGAATGAGTCCTTTTCATACAAGATGTCTTCCTAAACTTGATTTTGTCAAACATCATGTGGATATGTGCTAGACTTATGACCATGTACTTGATTGGTGCATTAGCTAGAGTTGGATCTATCAAGGGGATTGGAGCCCCTCGAGAGATGGTGTGGATGTGTTCAGTTGCTAGCAATGTGCGTGACACAAAAAGATAAGGTAATTGGTGTAATTTTATGTTTATTTATGCATTGAAAGTTACGTGTCTATGACAGTGTGATGCAGGGAGGTACATGGCAAGAGAAATTTCCATGAAATCTTGAAGGAGGCTTAGGTCAATCTCTACTTTGGAACCATGTGGATTGAGTGATGGTATTCATGGTTAATCTTGCACTTTTAGTTTTTTGCGATTGTTGCACTTGATTTTGGATTTTGCATATGTCTGGTGCTTAGCTATGCCACTTTGTTGTGGTGGCATGTTGTTATTGGTTTTCATGGCTTTATTCTTGTTTGTTTCTTGGCATGCCTTTTATGTTTTGAGTCTTGGGAATTGGCTTAGGGAAGAGGAAAATTTTATGGAGCTCTGGGAGAGATGTGTGGTGCCTAACTCGTAATGTAAGACTCAGATGATGCTCTTTGCATGAGTTAGTGCAGCGAAAGGTAAATCTATGAGAGTCAATTGGACTCGTTGGTCCATAGTGGTAAATAGACAGTGGTAGTATAGACATATGAAAGGTAACTAGAAAAGGAAAATTAAATGGATTTGAGGTGTCGAATGCCTTGGCTACGTTGGGAATGATTGTTCTCAATGTTGTCCATGTCGTGCGTCAATAGAGAAAGTTATCTTCACCTAGACCTTATGTTATTTAGTAATTATGTTATGATCATGATTATGTTGATGTTTATATATATATACATGTATGTATGTATGTCCCTATCTGGCATAATGGTGATTGTTATATGCCAATGACTATATATATGTATATATGTATCTATGTCACTATCTAATAGGTCTATCAGGAATCTTCCTTATGGAAAAATGATTACTTATGCAGGCGAATGACATGAAGAGGTTCCTGGCTATGAGGAATCAATTGAGAAGAGTAGTCATGACAAATTTACAAGGCCAGTATCATATGGTTATGAGTTGATATTATGTGACTATATTATGTCTATGTTATGAATAGGTTATAATGATGGATACAGCAACGAAATGAAAGCAATGTGGTCTTGAAATTATGGTTGCTTGGTAAAGATAGTGTGGTTTTGGATGTGTGGTACTATTGTTGTGCACATGTTTCATAAATGATGTTATGTGTATGTAGTGTTTTGCGGATATTTCATATGCAGTTCTAGGTATAGATGGTGCTATGTAGATGTTGGATATGTGGTGCTATGTACATATTGTACTGTGTGCATGATGTATATGTGGCATTTAATGCATATGGTGCTCTGTGCATGTTGGATATGCAGTGCTGTGTATAGATGATGGTATGTACATGCTGGATATGCAGTGCTATGTACATGTGGTGTTGCGTGCATATTGTACATGTGGTGTTATGTACATATGGTGTTGTGTGCATATGGTGTTGTGTACATGTTGTACAAGTGGTGTTGTGTGCAGATGGTGCTTTGTACATGTTCTGCATGTGATGCTATGTAAATGTGGTGTTGCGTACATGTCGTGCATTTGGTACTATGTATATGTGGTATTGTGTACACGTTCTACAATGGTGCGGTGTACATGTTGTGCAGGTGGTGTCGTGTACTTATAATGTTGTGCACACATTGTGCAGGGGTTTGCAGTGTACAGGTGGTATTGTGTACATGTGGTACATATGGTACTAGTGTAGATGCATGTATTGCATGGTGTTGTATGACGTGTGTAGTTGTATGTGTGTGATGCACACTATGCGTACGTGCACATGGTTGAGGAGAAGCCACTGGGTGTTTTGTGGGTGTGGAAACTGATTCAGAGTGCATACGAAATAATGACCAAGGCAGAAGATAATGATTGATTAAAGGATAAGTATCAGTGTTTTGTTTCAGTTTTATTATGAATGTGATTTATGACTATGGTATATGATGATTATATATGATCTATGATTTTGGTTTTTGATGGTTACATGTGGTTTGTGATGATGATCTATGATGGTTGTGTTTTGAGATAGTTAAAAGTGATATGTTTATACATGATATTTTGATCATATAGTTAGTTTGAATTGTTTTGACAGGAAGCAAATAGGATTGCAAGTGTAGCTTATTGATGATCTACCAATGAGGTATGATTTGTGGTTATTTCGATTTATTTGAATCTAATGGAGATTTTGTGCTTGGAACAGGAATGCATGAACATGTCCAATTGAGTGGCTGAAATCGACTACAAGAATCGCAGCAGCAGCAAAATAAAATGTAACATGCAGCAATATGTTGGTAAAGTACTTCAGGAGTAGGTTCATCATTGGACACTGATACCCAATAGTGTCGACTGATTTCCATGAGCATGCTATGACTAGTATGATGTTTTGAGGCAGATATATGCCTTGGTTGTTGATATTCCGATGCGAAGAAGCCTTGCAAAGGGATGGATTGCCCAGGTTAGGGGATTCCAAGGAACTTGGAAGGTGAATCATTGCACAGAAGGAGGTGACTGGATTTCAAGGGACTATGTAGTAGAGAAGGGAAGGTCGTAGATACATTGGTTTTGGTCATTAGAATTTCCATATGGAATCAGATTCACATTGGGAGTTTGCTCTCGAATAATGAGCTAGTAATTATCACTGAGGGAACAAGTGGTGTAGGATTATAGCATCGAACATTGGATACAACTTTTATTGTGCCACTAGATTTTGGACTTCTTGGGAAGGAGGTGAATCTTGGTACTACTTTTGAGGGTGGAGGTGTGATCCTTACAATTCCATTGTTGATTGATACGGGCATAATATCCTTTTATTTACTAGTTTAGCAAATGTGAATATACGTGTATGTGGTTATTAGAAATACAATAATGTGATGGACTATAAAGATCTAGTATACGCTATGTTGTCATGTTGACATGATGTTTTTCTTTTAAGCAGGTCATTCATTGTAAATACTGCAATGAGCTAAGTCATAAAGCTCCATGGGTAGTATGTTTGTTTTTCAGAGGTTTTGTTGAGGTCTTGGTGTGGTTTAACACTGAGGATGGTGATCCCCAAGGGGGATGGTTTTGTAATAGCCCTAGCGAAAAGTTCATGTAATAAAATTTAATAAAGGCAAAATAAGACCACGAGTAAGGGGCACGTATTCCAAGTTGAATGTTGGACAAAGAAATCCTAGTGGGCATGACTGGATGTGTGTTTTGGCTAAGAAAAATTGGAAAGGTAATTAAGAGCAAAAAAGGCATTTTTGGAACATTTATTTATGAAAATAAAAGAAAATAGGAGAAGAGGAAGGTAAAAGGTCACGGGTTGCATGTGAGGAGGAAATTGGAGGAAAATAATGGAAAATGAAGAAAATAGAGGCCTCATTTATAAAAAGGCTTCTGACGATCAGTTTGCAAGCTTAGTTAGTGTTAAGCTCTTGGCCAGGTCAAGTTCAAAGCTCTCTCATTATTATCTCTCTCTCTCACTCTTGGTCACTTAGAGTTTCCTTGGAGCACTCTAGCTTTGGATCAAGGAAGGAAAAGCAAGGAAAGGAAAGGAGAGAAAAGATCAAGGAAGAAGAGAAGGATCAAGTAGCTTCAGCAAGAATGCTTGTAGGTAACCTTCTCCATATGCGATTTCCTAGTTGGTTTGGACATGCATGTCCTTTCATTTTGGTGTATCATTATCTTGATGTCAGTGGCATGATTTTTCTAGGTTATAACAGTGGTTTTTAGCCTAGTGTTTCCTTTTTCTGTATGCCATGGTATGTTGGGATGTTTATCTCGATTTTGAGCTTTGGTTTGCCGAATGGATTTAAGAATCTGGGGCGGAGGTGGTCTCAAGGTTCATTCCCAAATTCCTAGGAATCCATTGACCAGTTTTGGCGGGACACACATTAAAGCCTGAGGGGGAGGTCTTAGTTTAGGGCCTAGTGATCTGAGTTTGTATTGTGGTAAAACCTCATAGACTTGTCTTGATTTACGGCCTAGTGATCTTGGATTGGATTGGGGTAAAGCTTGAAGGACAAGGAGACAAAAAATTCCTCAAGGATAGTGATGGATTTTGGATGGAATTCAAAGTTTAGTCTGTTTCTGATCGGAGCACTGGTTTTCTTGTGATCACGGTTGGGTGAGGGTGGAGGTGGTTTAACCTCTAGACTCCCTTGGTTTCTCTTCGATTGGTTTTTGTATGAGATACCACATTCATGCTTGGAATATGGAATGAGGGTGACTAGATGAAAGACATATTTAGTTCAGCTTTATCTATGGTCGGGTGGCACGTGGAAGTCTTAAACCTAGTCATATTTGCCTATGATTAATAAAAGCTAAGTTGTCTTACTTTTTCACTGATTTATATGTGGATTTAATGGTTGTCATATCTCTGATATTTATATTGTTTCATGCTGGTTATAACCATGGTTATATGACTCATTCATGTCATGGTTGATTCATGTATTTACTTTTAATTTTTAAATGGATGGATGCAAGACCTAATTGATGATATAATAGTTCAGTGGAGAAGGAGGTGATCCTTCTGGTCATGTTTCATAATTTCTTTCAGTCATTTGTGCTATGTCTTATATTCTAAACCTGTAGGTTGCATTGATATAAAGTGTTTGACAGAATGTTAGACTCGGTTGGGGATGCTTAGGTCTAGTCCTGATCCAAAATGGATTTTGGATAGACTCCTAAGTCTAATTGTTCCTCACGGAGGAAAATGAAAGTCCAAGGAAGTTCGTGGAAATAGCCCCATGGTAGAGATCCTTTCATTCTAAATCTACTACAGGTTGAATAGGCTAAAATGGACTTAGGATGAAAAAGTTATCGCATAAAGAAGATGCCTTTTTTTTATTTGGAAAAAGAGGCAAAAACCTCTAAAAATGGGAAAGAAGCTCTTATAAAGGGAGATAGCATCAAAAAAAGCAAAAAGGTCGGACTTAAGTGGAGTTGGAAGAACCTTGAACCACCGATCTAATCTATCGAATCAGAGGCAGACATATATGCGATATCGGGACCCTGGACCTGGTGATTGCGATCATGTGATACGCCAATCACCGATGATCGGATCAGTGAATCGGCATCGGTGATGGAACGAACCCCTGGGTCAAGCCAAACGCAATGTGCGATAGCGATCACGACAAGCAATCTCAGCCATCGGATCACAAAAGGAACGGACGACCAAGATTAAATTCTTGATTGGTGACTGCTGGACTCAACGGATTTCATAAGCGCAATTCAGAAAATTTGAAATCCAGTAAAAGGGAAATATAGTGTTTAACATTTTTCGGTGTAAAAACCGAAATACAAAGGAACGATGCCTGAAGCGGTAAAATGGACCGGAAGGAGAATTATAAGCCTGATTGCATAGAATTTGTGTTCCGTAAAGGCGGATTTCGGGCAGGCCTCAAGCGGTAAATGGTTTTGGGCTAGCTCCGCTCAATCGCATAGCCTGGATGACAAGTAGCTGGTGGAGGAGAGAGGAAAACCGTCTTTTCAGGTAGGTAACCTCCGTATGCGTAAGCCACCCAAAAATGCATGATGACTGTTGGATTAAAGATCACGTAGATCGATGGTGGAGATTATGACAGTAGCCAAAGGCGGACTCGATACGATTATAGGGTGGATGCAATAATATTTGAAGTCCGATAAAAAATGATTTTATTGGGTTTTTGAATGTTTTCCCGTGTATTTAGGTTCTTGCCCAATATACTTCTGCAATGCGATATAATGCCTAATGGTGGAACCAATAGGGATTTTAGGGGAAATTAAAGGGAATTTCACATCTGAGAATCGCGCCTGATAGTGTATCTTCTAGGAAAACATCTGTGTAATGGATTTTGTCTATTTTCGGCTTATTTCCTAGAAAATAGCCCCACTCCCTTGTAACAACTTCTAATCATGATTCCACACTACAAGCGAGCATTTTTGGCAAACAATGAGGCGTTTGAAAGCCACAGAGCCATAGATCCATATGGACAATCGAACAAATAGCGCAGAGAAGCACAAAGCTGCAGGAGAATGATTGAACATAGAGAAACTGCTGAGGAAGCTAAAAAGCCGGGAAAACGTCTCCAAGGAGCCCCGAGAGATATATTGAGTAGAGGCAAGCAGAAGGCAGATGCAAGAGAGCAGAGGGAGCGAAAAGTTACTGCGTAGAGCAGCTGAGGGACCTTTGGGGTCACTTGGATATCAACTGAAAAGCTAGAGTCAGAGCGAGAGCCAGAGCCAAAGCTAGAGCCAAAGTTAGAGCCAAGAGCCAGAGCGAGATGAAGAGCTAGAGCTAAAGCCAGAAAGCTAAGAGCTTAAGAGCCAGGGAGAAGATGGTGTTCTAATCCCACTGAGTTCTGTGTAAATTGGTGGAGTTGAGCATGGAGCTTGTAAAATAGCTTAGACCATAATCCCGGACAGCCTAATTGAATTGATTAGAGCTCAAGGAGATGTAGCCCAAGAGTTTTGGGTGAACTCCATATTAAATTATTGTCTTATGTGTTTGTTAATGCTACATTGTAGCATTGTTACATGTATATACATATCAGCACAAAAAAAAGATTTTAAAGCACATAAACAGTTAAAATAAACACAAGCATACACCTTCTTTTCAAGCACATATTTAATTCTGCATTGGTTAATCATAAAGACTTGGGAATATTTAAGTTTTGGAAGTGGGAGAGGTCCTTGCAAGTTAGAAAAGAAGCCTAAGTGCCTCATTTTTAGATCAAGGTATCAGAGCTTAAGATTGGTTAACCCCACCTTCAAAGAAGGTTACATCAGAATGCTTCAGTGACAGAGCAAAGATTTCTTGTCTGAAAGGTGTTTAAATAGTCAGAGATTGATTGTATGCTTGTTTGCAGACTGACTAGTGTTTGAGTTTGCAGAGATAAAGGGAAAGCTATTGATAGCTCAGTCGACGAAGGACAAGAAGGAAGAAGGGCCGAAGGCATTCTTCTATCCCAAAGGACCTCGAGGAAATCCTTGAAGCATAAGAGGTTGGTTGCAAAAGGTTGTTGAATAAGATCTTTAATCTTGTTTGGATTTCTTTTGTTCATTAGCATAATGACTACTTCTACAAGTGAGTTCTCAAATTCTTCTTTCTTCATCACAAGACTCTTTGATGAAGACATGAAGCAAGACTTGTCCACCATGATGGACATGGTGAGAGAAATGTATGAGGATGGAAGGAAGAGCAGCATACTTAGAGAGTAGTTGAATTATGTGAAGGAAGAGAAGCAGTTGCTTTCTGACAAATTGCAAGAAATTGAGAGGCAACTTCATATTGTAAATATGAACTTGAGAACGATGCATGAGTTGGAGACACATCCCTTTTTTTCCTAAGAAGCCTTAGTCAAGTATCAGCTTGAAGAAGAGGTACACCATTCCACTTTGTCTTCAAATTACTCTAAGAATGATTATATTGTTTCTTTTGAAAAACATACAAGAGGCATAGGTTCCAAGCTAATGTCCAAGATGGGCTATGAAGGAAAGGGCTTTGGAAAGCATGCACAAGGTATTGTTGAACCAATAAGGGTTGAGGAAAGGCCTAAGTATTTGGGTCTTGGCTATGGATAGTCTTATAGAAAGAGTTCCAAAGCTGCCATGAAGGCCATTGAAACAACTCCAAGAAGGGGTTGCATTGCAGAGTGTGAAGATTGTATTCAGGAGGAATGTAATGGCTTGAAACATTATTTGCAGGATGGAGGTGTTCAGAAGCACACACCTGAACCAGAGATTTGTGGAGACTATGACAGCCTTGAAGAGATTGATAGTGTTCAAAAGGGAGCCACTTCCTCATTTGCTTCACCTCCTCATGAAGTCAATAAAGGTGAAAGAGGCAGGTATAAATCTGGTTCTAAACATTTTCCTTTTGACTGTGCAAAGAATGATAAATTTCCACATAGATATGGGAAAACAATTGCTTGTTCCTTTTGTGGTTTGGATAACCATAATGTTTCTAGATGTTGGAAGAGAATGGCCACACACAGGAAACGTTTGAAGGAAAAGAAGAAAGAAGACAAAGGTCCATAGGACAAGGCAAATCATTCTATCAAGAGGATTCACATGCAATGGACTCACTACCATAAGCAAGGGCATCTTACTGAAAAGTGTTGGGCTCTGAATCTGACAATGCTTCCACAAAAGCTGAAGAAAGTGGAAAGAGAAGATGGCAGATTCGGAAGGAAGATTCCATGAATGATGTGTCTCAGGACAATTCACATGATGATGTTGAAGTGTAGACAAAGGTAGTACCTTTGAAAGGGATTGCTAAGAAAATTTTAGAGTTCTTATTCGATTAAGATTGCATGTATATTGATGCATCTGTTTGCATTTCTTGCTGCAACATTATATTTCATTTCAGCTTCGAAAGTACAGTGTGCTTAAGTGAAGGTTGAATGATGAAATGCATGCATAAGCTTGAGGTGCATGAACACAGTTATGCTGATGATTTCCTTATTTTTGAACATGTATGTGTAATTAACTTGCAGGGTTGATTGCTTTGACATGCATGTGATTCCATGTTGACTTGGGAGAAGTTAACTTGGTCTCCAAATGGAGATAATGATGAAGTGTTTCATCTTTTGAAAAAGACTCCTAATGCTCTTTTTCTACATGCTTGACTTGAAGGGTCATTTATTTAAAAGGAATGTTTCGTGGGCTTGTTATCTAGTCCATCATTTGTATGTAGATGTAATACATGGAGGTGTTCACAGGATGTGAAATATGTTTATTTTTTTGAAGCAGGAGTTAGGCCATCCAGTTGTTGTTTGTATTTCTATTGTTGTTAACAGTTGTTGTTGGCAACTTGAAAAACAGGTACAAATGAAAATTTTATGAATAAGATGTACTTCACCTTTGTTTGAGCCACCTTGGATCAATGATCAATGAAGAGAAGTTCAAACTACCTTCTATGACCATTTCAGCAAAAGTTCTGCATGAAGGCAAGTAGGAAAATAGTTCTTCCCAAGAGAACCAACACATCTAGAAAGGAAATTGGTCAAAAACTTTGGTCCAGAGGCACTATGCAAGGCCTGTGTATGGAGGCTGAAAGAAGAGGGTGTTGTTACTCTCGTTTACTGTTTTGATCAGTATATCCGTCTTTTGGAGACCAAAAGTTCTTTAGTGGGAAGGCGTGATCCAAAATGGATTTTTGATAGACTCCTAAGTCTAAGTGTTCCTCACAGAGGAGAATGAAAGTCCAAGAAAATTCCTAGAAATAGCCCCATGGCAGAGATCTTTTCATTCTGAATCTACTGCAAGTTGAATGGGCTAAAATGGACTTAGGATGCAGAAGTTATCGCATAAAGAAGATGCCTTTTTTTCTTTGGAAAAAGAGGCAAAACCCCCTAGAAATGGCAAAAAGATCTTTATAAATGGAAATCACATCGAAAAAAGGCGAAAGGATAGACTTAAGTGGATGTGGAAGAAACCCTGATCTGCCGATCTGATGTATCAGATCAGAGGCAGACATATATGCGATATCAAGACCCTGGACCTGGCGATTACAATGATGTGATACGCTGATCACCGATGATCAGATCGACGAATTGACATCGGCGATGGATAGTACCCCTGGGCTGTGCTAAACACGATGTGTGATAGTGATTGCAATGAGAAATCTCAGTTGTCGGATTGCGAAAGGAATGAACGGCCAAGATTAAATCAGTGATCGGTGATTGCCAGACCCGACGGATTTCATAAGCGCAATTCATAAAATTTGAAATCTGGTAAAATGGAAATTCTGTGTATTAACGTTTTTCGGTGTAAAAACCAAAATACAAAGGAAATATGCTCGAAGCAGTAAAACGGACCCAAAGGGGAATCATAAGCCTGATTGCAAAGAATTTTAGTTTTGTAAAGGCAGATTTCAGGTGGGCCTCAAGTGGTAAATGGTTTTGGGCTGGCTCCGCTCGATCCCATACCCTTGTTGACATGTGATTGGTGGAGGAGAGAGGAAAACCACCTTTTTAGGTAGGTAACCTCCTTACTCCTAAGCCACTCGAAAACGCATGATGACTGTTGGATCGGAGATCACGCAGATCGATGGTGGAGATTATGATAGCAGCCAAAGGTGGACCTGATACGATTATAGGGTGGATGCGATAATATTTGAAGTCTGATAAAAAAGGATTTTGTCGGGTTTTCAAATTTTTTCCCTTGTATTTAGGATTTTTCCCAATATACTTTTGTGATGCAATATAATGCCTAATGGCAGACCCGATAGGGATTTTAGGGGCGATTGAAGGGAATTTCATGTCTGAGAATCATGCCCGATAGTGTATTTTCTAGGAAAACCTTTCTGTAATGGATTTTATCTATTTTTGGTTTATTGCCTGGAAAAAGGCCCCAATCCCTTCTAACAGCTACTAATCATCATTCCACGCTACAAGCGGGCATTTTTGGTAGACAATGAGGCATTTGAAAGCCACGGAGCCATAGAGCTAGGTGGCTCGTCAAACAGATAGCGTAGAGAAGCCACGGAGCCGTAGGAGGACGATTGAACACAAATAAATGACTGAGGAAGATGAAAATCTGGGAAAATGTCTCAAAGGATTGCCGAGAGCTCAATTGAGCAGAGGCAAGCAGAAGGCGGAAGAAAGAGAGCAGAGGGAGCGAAAAGCTACTAGGCAGAGCAGCTGAGGGAGCCTTTGGGGTCACTTGGAGATCAAGTGAAAAGCCAAAGAGCTGAAGGTTACAGAAAGCCAAAGCCAGAGCCAAAGAAGCCAGAGCTGAAGAGCCAAGAGCCAGAGCCAGAGCCAGAGCTGAGAGCCAGAGCGAGAGCCAGAGTGAGAGCTAGAGCAAGAAAGTCGAGAGCTTCAGAGCTAGGGAGAAGATGGTGTTCTAAGCCCACTAAGTTCTGTGTAAACTAGTGGAGTTGAGCATGGAGCTTATAAAAGAGCTTAGACCATAATGTTGGAGAGCCTAGTTGAGTTGACTAGAGCTCAAGGAGATGTAGCCCAAGAGTTTTGGGTGAACTCCATATTAAATTGTTGTCTTATGTGTTTGTTATTGCTGCACTGTTGCACTCTTACATGTATTTACATATCAGCACAAACAACAGATTTTAAAGCACATAAACAGTTAAAATAAGCACAAGCATACACCTTATTTTGAAGCACATATTTAATTCCGCATTGGTTAATCATAATGACTTGGGAATATTTAAGCTTTGGAAGTGGGAGAGGTTCTTGCAAGTTAGACAAGACGCCTAGGTCCCCCATTTTCCGATCAAGTCTTGAGGTTTATTTTTCATTTATCAACATTTTATCATGGTTTGCATGGATTCTGAAGGTTGTAGCAAGTTTTGGGTAGATGTCAGGATTCTGGGATAGAAAAGTGGCTCAAATCTCAGTGTAGCTAGCACAGGCATGTTGAGAAAAATCCACAATCACTGGCACAAAGACCTATGATAGTGGCTTTGAGTTGTTGGACGTTCTCTTGCATATAGCATGAGAGAAAAATTGGGTTAAGAGGCTTAAAACAATAGTGGAACCTAGGGACAATATGTCTGAGTGGTTGACATGTCTCCTGGGGTGTAGTTACTTATGAGGATGGGTTTTTTTTATGAGTTTCCACAATTCCATTACCTTAAGGTCACCAAGGAGATTGAATGCCTTATAGTAACCTCTCTCATCACATGTTTTCCTGACTGGTTGGTTGCTTGGGTGGACCTAGGAGTGGGGGGTGTTACAAATTAGTCATGATTCATTCCATAAAATTTCTTGTAAGTATGGAATTAAATGAAAATGTTATTAATTTATTGAGGAGAGGTATTGTACAACCTATTATGAGGGTGATGTGTAAGTATGTCTTTTCTCAACATAGATTTGGCACTTGTACAATAAATAAACGTAATAAAAATAATTTTCTCCAAACATATAATCCCTAGAGGTGTA
Organism: Pinus tabuliformis; assembly: GCA_031772625.1. Classification (NCBI taxonomy): domain Eukaryota; kingdom Viridiplantae; phylum Streptophyta; class Pinopsida; order Pinales; family Pinaceae; genus Pinus; species Pinus tabuliformis. The sequence goes on along the minus strand of CM062811.1, from coordinate 834,537,391 downwards.
AACCTTCGGTATAACTTGAGGAAAGGTTTGTACCTCAAGGGATTTGATCCCTCTGAGTGCATGATTTATTCATAGTTAGATGGATATAGGATAGTTCTAGTTGAGGACATCAATGTCACATTTTTATATTATTATATGTATATGTTTGATGTAATACCCCTCCATCTTCTATGTTAATAATTTATTGTTCTTAGATATGGACTATATTTTTGACTCGATGGCTAGGAAAGCCATATTATACTTGTGAATGATGTGATCAATAACAAAATTTTTCATGTAATTAATAGATTATTAATAATAAAGAAAATGTTGGAAATTACTTAGGAAAGAAGCACTAGAGTTAGAAGATTCTTGCCAAGTTGGAAATAACTATTAACTTTATTAAATTCAAGATAAATATTCCCTTTAATAGCTCCTAAAAATCGATACGAGGAAATATATAGGATTTAATATGATGGGAGAGAAATATCTATTAAATCACTTAGTTGGAGAAAGATACTAAGTTGGGTGAAACAAAGCATTGCGGGAGATAAAGACATGATTTAAGGAAAAAGGAAAAGAACCTTTTTTGAAGAAAAAAAAATCTAAGTAAGTGGATTAGCACACCCAAAAAGTAGGACACTGCTAAAATATGTTAGGGAAGGAAAAAATTATAAAAACACACACCATTCAAGAATGAAACAGTTTTTGATTCCATTGTCGAACATATTTTAGCTCGGGGGGCACTAGTGGAAGTAGTTCATGGTCGCGAGGAACATGTTTCATTATTGAGTAATTTCTAGTAGCCATTGTGGTTAGAACTCTAGTTATAACTTCTTTCGATTCATAGGAAAATTAATTGATTTTACCTACCTATATGTATGTTTTTATTCATTCTTTTGTGTGAGAATTGGTCCTTTTATGAAGATATCAATGGATATATGGACAAATAATAATTTAATGTCACATTCTCAATATTCATGTTCTTTAATATGTTCTTAGGATTGGTACACTAGTCTCACCATGTGAGTATCAAAAATAAAAACTTGATTTGGAAATTATATATTAGTTGCAAAATGTATTACAAATACTAGCATATACAATTAAGGATATCTATATATATATATATATATATATATATATATATATATATATATATATAGATATATATATATCTATATATATATATTGAAGGCAATCAACAAGTTTGGAAACAATTATAGTACAAATTTATGCCTAATACCATAGAATAGACGAATAGACAGGGATAAGTTGGTCATATGCGAGTAGGGAGAAATTTCCTCAATAGCGTGGATGAAGTCATATGACTATTTGTTAGATCGGAAATAAAGAACTTCTCACTCAAGATACAACAAGGTAATTTTGTTAATTCTTTTATTAACGGGTACACCTTATGGACAATCAAATGTGTTCCTGAAGTTAGAAAAAATGGTAATAGAAGAAGAATCTATATAATGGGAAAAGGAATGAAAAAATAATTGATAAATGGAATGTGTAAAATGGGGAATAAACAAACTCTGGGTAAAAGGGGATCTAATAAGAGTGTTAATTGACATTGAGTAGCAGGAGGTATGCTAGTTTACTAGAACTCCATGCTAGGCGAGTGGGATTTAAAATAAAACTAGATTGAATTATATTGTTTCCTATTACTTGAGAAAAAACAATTAAAGAATTGAATACATGATGGTCGATACTATCGTAAAGGGCGGATGGTAGGACTATGTCTGGAAGTAATAAAAATACCACCATAGAAAGTTAATTGGTGGCATATTTCCTCAAATATATATCTTAAGTTCACAGTAATTATGTCCACAACTACCAATAATTACCTAATTATAAATTAGATATATTATGTAGATACCAGAGGAGAAATAAGTGTGACAATGAATAACAATTAATAGGATAGTAACATGCATAAAATAAATCAACTTCTCATATAATAAATAGTCCAGCTATTACGGAACTATCAAGAAAGCTAACAAATATACATCATAGATTCATTACTAAGATCAAATATCTCGTTGAATAAAGGATAATTTTAAACTCTATAAGAAAATTGAAGCCTCAGTACGTATAAAGTCCTTTAAGGAACTCGAACCAGGGTTTTGGTGAATAACCAATATATATCTATATCTATATATATATATATATATATATATATATATATAACCTAGAAATTTACAATTTTTGGTCTCGCGTTGAGATTATACTCAATGGATTACAACATAAAATTATAAAGACAACTGAAATCAAAGTAATCATTTTGCGCGTGTGCATCTGCAGGAAGAAAAATAAAATTAGAAGTCTAACCAGGAAGTTTAGACAAAATATACATGGCGACCACAACATTGTTGACAAAATTGTGATACACTTTAGGAAGAGGTAAAATACCTGCCAAGATATTTCATTTGAGTTAGGTTCAAAATTAAATACTTAAGGGAGGAACAAAATGTAGACTATTTCGCTTAAATTGTAACAGAGACTAAAGGAGTTTACCTGGAAAAAACTATCTCCTTCATATGCAACAAAATGCCTCTGTAAATTTCCCAGACTGATTTTAGGAAGAAAATAATGCCAACTAGAAAACCTATAAAAATTTTGTAGTAGAATCAACAAAACATAGGAGTGCCACTTACACTATCCACCAAAGAATATTTAAAAGGTATAGGGCGCAAAATAACACTTGCCAAAAAACCAGGGTCACAAGTATTAGAGAGTAAAAGGTAAAAACAAGAAAAATGAACATGAGAACAAGGACCCATGGAAAATTCATAGTGTTTAACCCAAATAAATAAGGAAAATTAGTTAAAATGAGAAAACCTACTAACTCATTGGCAAAGCAGAGGACGGCAGTACCACTTTAATCCTGACATGGGAAATGGTAACATTAAAAGGAATAAAATACATAACCATTTCCATAACTCGGGTACCTAAGAAGGAGTAAACCATTAGGAAATGACTTCGAGTATCTATGAACTTATTATGCAAAACACAATGCCATGTTCAATATCTCTTTTACCTGGGTAAGTTTAGAAGGGAGACAAAATCCCATGCCAAACCAAAATTGAGATAGATTGGAATGAAAAAGAAAAATAAATAAATATTGAACCTATTTCGTTGACACTACACACAAACCCCAAATTTCCTTTGTAAATTGTTGGAGAATGACGCACCTGTGATGAGTTCTAAGAGCTAAAGGAAAATGTGGTCATTCTTCCTCCAATACAAACCTTCTACATGACCACCACCAAATGCTGAGCTCTCTTCCACATTGCGAGCATTGAGGAGTTAAGTATCTCCAAAGAGAGAAATCAAAAGAAAATAAAATCAACATGCATGATCAAGAAGAACTAAACGAATACCTTGTAACTCATATAGTGAAATCACATGGAACTGCCATTACCTGGTTTGTTTAAGACACACAACAGAATAGTTGAGAAAAGAAGTTACAAGTGTGGGAAGGAGCCTCCATAACTTAGTGATCATAGGAAAACCTTTGCAGCTTATGTAGCACCAAAGAAAAACACAATAAGGTAAACAAGGCAGAAGTTTCGACACATAAGGGTCACAAATTATGGTTTGGCTTAATATAAATCTCATCCCTTGATTTCATTCAACAAGGATTTCCACGGGAACTTGTAGAGTTGTACAATGACATGTGAGCACCACATGAATGAGGGACAATTCACCAATTTCTAGAGAGCAAGTGGAAGACACCCTAGCCAAGAAAAAGAACCACACCCTATCGTTCATCCATGTGGACTACATTGCCTATACAATTTAATCACATATAACCACCTCCACTATGACTATGATATATAAAATCTAAAATTCGTGGTAGGGGTTATTCATAGCATGCCATAACAACCATATAGAATAATGCATAAACATATTAAATAATAGGTTGATAACATTAATTGTTATACTGGTTTAGCTCTGAGAACCCTAGCGCACGTGCACAGGCCTGCCGCCATTAGCCTCCTGGTTCGCTCTCCTCGCCATTCAGATGGCCCCTCCGGAGGTTCCACCGGAGGAGGTCGCTCAGCAGCAGGCTTTTTCAGCCCTTGTTAACTCCTTGCCGCCTCAACGAACTCGACCTGCCATGTCCAAATTCGTTAAAAAAATAGAAGGATTACAAGAGGTTTCCCTTCCTCCTGCTCTGCCTAGAATGGCTGCTCTTTCCATGGCCGAAAAGGGTTTGATAGGGCAATTCACTGGTCTTTGGCCCTCACCTAAAACTGTTCAGAGGTGGGTGGAAAGAAACTGGGCGAACAAAATTCAGGGGAAAATTGCTATTAGATTTTGTGGGAAGGGTTACTTCACCTTCCATTTCGAGATGAAGAATGACAAGGATCTGATTTTTCGCAATGGGCCATATTTTATGGACTCTAGAGGTCTGTACTTAAATAAGTGGACGCCAGACTTTGATCCAGAGCTTGATATCCCTAATGTGGTCCCTGTTTGGGTGCGTCTCCCCCATCTCCCATTACACTGCTGGGGAGATGAATCTGTGCGAGCCATAGGAAATGCAGTCGGAAAATATATTGAGAGAAGCGAGCCGAGAGAAAACATGCAGGCATGTGCCCGTATCTGCGTCCAGGTCGACCTGGGCAAAGGACTTCCAGAAGCCATCAAGATCAAAGCTGATGAATGGTCGCACATACAACAGCTTGATTACGAGCAGATCCCCTTCAAATGCAAGGTATGTCACGAGTATGGTCACTTTGCTAATCGCTGTACTAAGATCATTAATGTGGATAATAATTCTCAAGAACAACAATGGGAAGTAGTTAAAAGGAAAAAATCAGCCCCCAGCTCCTCTTTACCTAATGAACCCGGGCCCTCCTCTCTAAAAACCTCTGCCCCAATTCCATCTCCTCCTCCATCTCCTCCGCCTTCCCCTTCCCATCATTCGCCTCCCCCTCCTCATGGTGGAAAACCTCTTCATTCGCCTCCATCCTCCAACCCCTTCCATGTTCTGTCCCTCCCTGAAGATGACCCTTCTCCTTCAAACCCTCCTGAACAACCCTCTTCCCCTCACTCTATGACAGCCCTTCCTCCCCTCTTAATTGAACCCATTCCCCCTAGAATCACCCGAAGTAACTCCAAAGATCAGGGATCTTCCCTTGATGGCTAAAAGACGCCGGGGAGAAAGACATCAAAACAACATAGGGATGAAAAAGCCCAAAAAGACATAGCCCTTGGTCTATAGAATCCAATAGAGTCTTATATACAGGGCATAAAAGATCAAGAAGTAGCAAGCAGAGACAAGGGAGGCAGAGCACCTCCTCGAACCACAGGTTTGAAATGATTAAAATTCTTTCTTGGAACAACAAGGGACTTGGGCACCCCTCCAAAATCAATGCTCTAAAAGATCTCATAGCGCAAGAGAAACCATCCATCGTTCTACTTCAGGAAACAAAACAAAGAGAATCAGAAATCAACAAAATCATTGGAAAGTATAAAGATTATAAAGGAAGCATATGCGAAGCTAGAGGAGCTTCGGGAGGAATTACCACCATCTGGAATCAAAATGATTAGCACAGTGAAGCTGAGACAATCGACCAGCATTGGATAAAAACTGTTCTACAAAATAATATTAGCAACCAGCAGATAATCATCTTCAATGTATATGTACCCAACCATTACAGGGATAAAGAAACTTGCTGGGAAACTCTTAGCAACCACATCTTGGAAGAAGAGAATAGCAACATCATAGTAGGCGACGAATTCAACTTAATTTTGCATGCTAATGAAAAGTGTGGAGGGGATTTTCAGCCAGATCCTTTCAGGAGCCAAATGGAAAGCATAATGCACACTGGTGATTTAATAGATATAGCTCCAAAAAATCACAAGTTTACATGGAGCAATCGAAGGCTGGGCGGCCATAATATCATGGAGAGATTGGATCGATTCTTGGTCAATATCTCCTTCCTATCAACCTTCTCATCAGTAAACTTTGCTGTTTTACCCTTTGCTGTATCAGACCATTATCCGATCACTCTCGCATTGGATAATCGCTGCACCCTTGGTCCGCTTCCTTTTAAATTCAATCATATATGGAGCGATCAGCAAGATGCCCGAAATATCATCCAGCAAACCTGGAGACAGCATATTCAAGGTTCCCCAGGCTACATCTGGGAGAAGAAATTAAAAAATGTGCAAAAAGCGCTTAGACATTGGGCCAAATCGTACTATAAGGAGCCTAAAAAAGAAAAGCATGAGCTAAAACTACAAATTGCTGAACTTCAACGTACAATAGAGCAAAAGGAATACTGTTAGAATGCAAAAATCCAAGAAGAAGAGCTGTACAATAAATTGAGCAAAATTAAAAGGCAGGAGGAAGAAAAGTGGCGCATCAAATCAAGGCAAATATGGCTAGAAAGTGGAGACAAGAATACCTCCTTCTTCCTTAAACAAGCCACTACGAGACAAGTCAGAAACACAATAACTACCATCATGGACAGCGTAGGGAATCAACATGTGGAGCAAACAGATATCAAAGAAGCAGCCACAGAACATTTTAAGGATCTTTTATCTGAAGTACACAAGGAAGAATCCTATGATGACTTGCTTCAGCATTTGCATCCCAAAGTCATAGAGGATCTGAACAAAAACCTGACAGCAGAAATAAAAGAGGAAGAAATAATTGAAGCAATCTGGAGTCTCCAGCCCAACAAGGCACCTGGGCCAGATGGATTCCCAATCTGTTTTTACAGGGACTACTGGGAACTGATAAAGAAGGACCTCATCAAGTACATCAAGTGGATCCAAAAAAAAGGCAAAATTGGTGGATACACAAATTCTACCCATTTGGCTCTTATTCCCAAGGAGAATCGCCCATCCAATTTCTCTCGTTTCAGACCTATATCTTTGTGCAATTCATCTTACAAAATATTCACTAAAATCATAGCCTCTCGGCTCAAACCCTGTCTCCCGATGCTTATCTCAAAAAACCAGGGAGGTTTTATGGCTAATAGACAAATTGCAGACTCTATTCTTTTAGTTCAAGAGGCCATACATTCAAGCCATGCAAGGAACGAGAAAGGCTTCATCCTAAAACTAGATTTGGCCAATGCCTTTGACAGGGTAAGGCATTCTTTTTTATTTGTTGTTCTTCAAAAGATGGGCTTCTCACCTCTCCTCATCAATGTCATAAGAGCCTGCATCTCTGGACCTTGGATCGCTCCCCTCATCAACGGAAGACCCGGTCCCTCCTTCCAGTCTTCAAGGGGATTAAGACAAGGCTGCCCCTTATCCCCTTATCTCTTTATCCTTATGGCAGAATCATTCAGCAGTGCCCTTGATCAAAAGAGGCAATCAGGACTCATTACGGGCATCAAGTTTGAAGAAGGCATCAAAAATATAAACCACTCCCAATTTTCCGATGACACCATTTTGTTAGGGGGGGTGACCGCCATTATTGTAAGAAGATTCAAGTCCCTGCTCGACAAATTTATGAGATACTCCGGAGGCCAAATAAATCATCTTAAAAGTTGTATTTATGGATGGAATTCTTCATCCCAAACAATACATAGTATTGCCAACATTTTTGGTGTCCCCCACAAGTTAAACTGGGACTGGTTCAGCTACCTGGGAATGCCAGTAACCATAGGGAAAGCAAAGACTAAAGTCTAGGAATTAACACTTGATAAAATGAAAAGGAAAGTACAAATATGGGGAACCTTGTGGCTCAACCCAGCTAGACGACAGGTTTTTTTAAAATTAGGTCTCTCCTCACTACCCTTATATCAATTCTCTTTGGGCCAAGCTCCAGCATCATTCCACCGAAAAATGGACAACATCCTCAGATTCTTTCTATGGCAAGGGGGCAAGAATGAAAAGAAAAAGTACAACCTAGTAAATTGGAAACAGGTCATCCAAAGTCTAGAGAATGGAGGTCTCGGCATTAGGTCCCCATCTCTTATGAACTTAGCATTTGGTGGGAAATTGATTTGGAGACTTATGGACAGTCAAACTGCATGGTGGAAAACAGTCCTAGAAACAAAATATCTAAATCAATCAAGACTACATATTCTTACATCAGAGATACCCAACAGACACTATACAAAGATATGGAAACTGTGTAAAAAAGCCATTGCATTCATGGTGCCAAATGTTTCTAAAGTGCCAAAAGGAGGTGAAATGGTGAACCTTGGCTCAGACAAAATCATGGGGAACCCTTCCATAAGCAGTATTCCAGGTATGGGACCTATTATTCATTATCTGCAAAGTAAAGGCATATACAACCTGAGTCAAATCTCCCAATGGAATGTATCATCTAATACCTGGCTTCGATGGGAATTTCCTCTTATACCCCACCATCTCAAAGAAAGCTTCGATTCCCTTTGCAATTATCTGCACAGTATTGCACCCACCATTAAAGGTGAAAAAGATGAGTTTCGTTGGGACCCTTTGGGAGCAAAATATTCCATCAAAGCAGGATACAGCTATTTGAATAACATGGAACATCCCACTACTGTCTGGGCTCACTGGAAAATCTTAAAAAGAGCTGAAGTAATCCCAAAAATCAAATTTTTCACGTGGACACTTCTGCATGGTAAGCTTCTAACTACAGAGAACCTCAGGAAAAGAGGCATTGCCGGACCTTCTAGGTGTCCCAACTATCAAACTTCAGAGGAATCCATACAGTACTTATTTATTTCCTGTCCCTTCATAGCCTCATGCTGCAACAACATCGTTCCCTTTGCTCCCCCAATTTGGAATCCCCAGCACTGTATTGATGAAGCCTTAAATAACTGGAAGAGAAATTATCCTTGGCAACCAACGAAGCAAAACCGAGCTAAAAGAGTCTGGAACGCCACTCCTTTTGCTCTTCTGTGGTGCATATGGATAGCTCGAAATAATAGGATCTTCTGAGACAAAACAACAACCATCAGGCACATTCTCATCAAAATATCAAGCCTTGCTTCGGAAACTATAGCCTCTAAAATAACAAAGAAAATCGATCCAGTCAGCCTTTGGGCAGAGGAGCGAAATTTTATTGGGAACCTTATAGACAGAACCAGCAGCATGTCAGCAACAAAGATCAGTAAGATCAGAAGCAGAGTCGACAATCCTGAATGGAAGATTCGCCTCACAAAAGATGAATTTAGCAAATGGCTCCTTTCAAAGAAATCTCACTCTTTATTCTTTGACGGAGCATCTAAATCTAATCCGGGGGCATCTGGTGTAGGGGGCATTATATTTGATCCTACAGGAGCACCTGTGTCTTCCTTTGAATGGGGTTTGGGTAATCTAACCAACAACAGAGCTGAAGCTCTGGGACTTTACCAAGGACTTTTGCAGCTTCAGAAACACGGGATCAGCAAAGCCCTCATTTTTGGCGACTCGGCCATAATAATCAGCTTAATGAACAGCAAAAGACAAGCTTCCAATATTTTTCTCCATCAAATCATCGGTCGGTGCAAAAATCTGCTGTCACAGGATTGGGAGTACCATTTCTTCCATGTCCTGCGCTCCAACAACCAAGAAGCGGATAAGCGAGCTAGTCAGGCATGCTCTCGGGAAAAAGGGAACCTCCAATGCAATCGCGCAAGTCTGCACCAATTCATCCCCTGATTCTCATGATTGACCCAAATCCCCTGACTCACATGTTTGCCCCATTTCACCTCCCTCCAATGAACTGCGCCTCTGCCACCAAGGAATCTGATCAAATCCACCTCATACTCGATGCCTCCTGCAGCAAATCTCTGCCTACGCAGTCGAATCTCACTCATGACAACTTTGAAACAACAAATCAGATTTCAAATAGCAGATCACATGATTGCCCATGCCCCCTCCTTGTGATTTGGTCCTCTGTGCAGGTCTGTTTTTCCGTTATTTATTTCAGTGTTCTCCCCCCTCATTTTCACAGTGCGCCTCCCCTCCGCTCTCATGCCCTTGCCTCCTTCTTTGTGGATCAGCTGAGCCCCAATTTTTCTCTCAGGCTTCCCTTGGTCTGCTTCCCTCTCTCTGTTTCAGATTTCCAAGTTCCTTGTCCCTTTTTTCCTCCTGTTATTCACTGCTGCGGATTTTTCGTTACTGTTTTAGTGCCTGATCCTCAGGCTGTTTGCCCTCTCTGTGTTGTCTTCATCCATCTTATAGCTATAAGAGCGTGCCTCCTTCCCAAGCCGCTTCAAGTGAGAGTTGAAGCTCTCCACATGGACAGAAGCGAAGACTGCTTACATTACAGGGACCTCCAAGCCGAGCTCGAGCAAGTCAGAACTCACCAATGCCTGTTAGATGAAAAAATTGATGATGCCACGAGGATACTCACAGCTAAATATGAAGCTGATCTTAATCTGTTTCTTCATCGTGTTTCTTCCCTTCAGGAACAATTCAACGCCCTCTCCAACACCTGTGCTCATATTCAAGAGTCAGTTGAGATCCTCAGTTTCATGGTGGACAAGATCAACAACGCACATGGACCAAGCACCAGCTCCTCCAGCGCCAGACCTGCAGCAGTAGACAACCATCCTAAGGCCTCCAACACCCGTCATAACATCCATATCACCATTGACTAGATGTTCTGTAAAACCAGCTTGTTGCTGTCTCAGTTCATAAGAATCTATACCTGCTCTAGGAACTTGCTATTGAACAGCAAAGGCATTTATGTGTACTGCCACATTGAAATACAGTCACAAGCTTCTACTGTGACCTCATCTTTTGTAAACTCAGAGCTAAGTCTCCTCCATCTTTTTTTGAATATATAAAGCAACCGATTTCGTAAAAAAAAAAAAAAACATTAATTGTTATACAAAGCCAATGCCCCATAAATTGAAATATACCATGGGTTAGTATGTTGGAATACTTAAGCGTGAGTGGTCCAGTTACATGATCATGGTGTTTATACATAGACATATAGTATTAGATATAAAAACCATTAGTAGTACATAGAAAAAAAAAATCCTAAATAAGTTGTGTATGTGACATTTGAGATAAACTTCAAACATTGAAATTTACATGTTTCTTATTATCTATCAGTTTGAGGATTTAAAGAAATGATTTGTCAATATAGTCTTCCTTAAACTTGGATTGAGATTGGTGCGTTCATAAATATGAATTTGGCAATTATATACAAAGATTTTAGGCGTTCTTTTGCATTATTTTGTTGTATAAAAGATCCCTAGTGAACCTATGGCTTTAAATCATGTTTCAATCTTTATTAAGTTGGTTGTCGTTAAAAAATCTCCACCATGTATTCACATAATGTTTTTTTTTTTTCCTTGTGCTTGAGCGTTCTTAAAAAGGTCTCTGCTAACTTTATGTTAAGGTTTCCTTACTTAATCTAACTTTATCAATATCTTCTTTAATCTTGTTTGTTTGGATGCTTTGAATAGTTTACGGATCTACATTTGGATGTTTTAAGTGGTTTGTGTGTTTGGATTTGGATGGAAATGTTTATGGATGCTACAGTCATAAGGATGCTTGTGTGTAATTCAACATGTTATATGGATAATTAGGATTTCTGGTAAACTAATATGACAAATAGGTAATGTAATTATGTATTAGTTAGTTTAGTAAAGGAAAGATGGAAAACAAAGTCAACAAGGAAAGCTAGTGTCATATAGCTATTAGCACAAACTTATCTAGGCATGCAAACTACTATTAAGGACCATAATGTTAGGATTCCTTATAAGAAAATGTTGTCTGGCTATGTTACCTTGGAAAATTATGGTTTCAAAGGTTATGAAGTTGTATAGCATGTAACCAATGGAGAAAAATTGAGATTAAGTTTAGTTTGAAGTCTAAGGGTTACAAAAAGAAAAGGAGCTTTTATAATATGGATTTTGTATCATTCATAATATATATACATATATATATATATATATATATATATATATATATATATATATATATATATATATATATATATAGATATATATATATATATATATATAAAAAGTCATAAGGATAACTCACCCTTTCAGCATTAGGAACTAATTAAAGGACAGACACATACCATGCAAAATTTGGTTAAGGATAATTCCACAAAATATATAGATACCTAGTTCTAACTAAATTTAATGAAATTCCTATGAGAGAAACATCTAAGTTTTGTTTAGGAACAACTAAATAAACTATGTTTTGGTCAAGTAGAGCTACATAAATAGGATAGTAGTGAGGTTTGTAGCATGCAAAGTTATACCTCTAAGATTGAGTGGAGATTAAGTCACTATAGTATAATAGTTCCAGTAAGTGCACCATAATATATGAATTAATAATCGTGGCATAGGGTAGCCCATAATCAGAGGGTTGTATCAACTTGAAGGACATACACACACACACACACACACATATAAAGAAACACATTACTCATAAAAGTGAATTTATATACATAAAATAAAATGAAACTATAATTTGATACAAAACTATAAGAGTTTTAATACTCTGTATAAGATAATTTAACCAATCAATGAAGCTCACAAATAATTAAGGAACATGTAGATGATAGGCATGCCAAATATCATCAATCCATTATATTGGTTTTAGTAAAATTTTTGAGTCAAATATTTTTGATCAAGTAGCATCAACCAACTCACAAGCGATTAAAAAATAATTAAAGGGGGTCATAAGATATACTAAATTAAATCACTGAATCATTATACAGACATTCCTCTAAGTACCATAAAATAAATACATAAACTCCAGTCTAGGGAGTGTGAATATTCTAAGAAGGAAACATGCACTTTCAACAAAAATACGTAGTGCACTTAACTTATGGGTAGGAAGATCGAAGTATGAGTTAAAGGTTTCTTATTATCTAGGAGAGAATTCAAATAGGGTCATCGAGAAGCCATGCCATAGATATGAATTCGATGTGATTGGGAAATATAAGTCTTGTTAGTAAAGAAAAAGAAACTTTGTAATAATTTTTAAACATAGTAATACCTTTTCCAAAACAATAGGGTAAAAAGAGAGTTAAAATGCTTGTAAGGGGTTTCCAAGCAAACAACCTAGTATCATCTATAGGAATGAAAAAGTCAATATAAATGGTTAAGTTTCATAACAGCACCTATGAAAGAAAAGTGAAGGAATCGCCACAAATTAAAGAGTAAATATCGTAAGAGTATAACCCTAATGGGAAAAAGATAGAGTAAAATTCCTCATGGGGTGACCAACCCCTTGTGAGGTTTCCTAGAAGCACCAACTCCCGGCTAGGCTTGTAGGCTTGGGTCGCAAGGTGAATACCCTTGTAATACTCGTTTCAACAAGCGATAAGGAAAATTTTAGAAAAGAAACCCTCTCCATAAGCTTTGTTTGATACATTTGTTACATACCCCTTTTTCTTACAATATTTTTTTTCTATTTTTACCATTGGTGGATTTCTACACATTTATAAGTATTTCTATGTTACTAACTTTGCTTATCAATTAAAAATTTTGGTTGTTCAATTTATTTTGTCATTATGGTCAATACCTATACTCCATGTGGCATCTAGCGCTATTTGGTACTCTTAGGCCTAATTTGTATTTATGCATCACATTAAAATTTGAATGATCAATAGTTTTAGGCCAAAATCATGGCTGGAAAAGTTATTAATGAGCACACATTATAATCAGATTATGTTCTTCTTATAAGGCTCCCTTTTTTATTCCTCATACCTAATGTTATAATATGAGCACTATCTATGTTTTGGGAATTCCCATATGGTATTAATATAGTTTAATGATCAATGATTATTCAAATTTATTTTGCCTATCTCTTCCATACATTACACAACACATTTAACTTAACTTCATACATTCCAAGCTTGTGATATAGTATGCATACATTGGTGTCGATTTTAATGTGGAGTGCTTTCCAGTTTCTCCACGCATCTATTCATTTGTCTGCCTAGACTAACAAAGGATAGGCACATGATGATGTCGATGTGAATTCCTCATGCGATGGTACACTAGAAATGGATGGTGGTGACCTCCTCGATATGCTTGAATGGTGGTGATTTTTTAAACTAATCCTATCCCCTTTTCATGGTCATTTTGGTAATTGGAGTTCATCTGGTATTTCTACAAAACAATGGCATCGCTCTGTTATTGCATTACTTGAGTTCTTCTTCATCTACTGACTGTGTCTAAGATAATTTAGCTAGGGTTCCGAACCACACAACTAATTACATGGTGGAGGTTTTAGCTTTGTTAATTTTGTAACCTTTCGCTCTATATTTACAATATTTGTTATGAAACCAGCTCACAAAAACATAGAAAGGAAAGATCAACGCCTTAGAAATCAGCCTCTTCGAGGAGGAAACCTCCTTTATGTTGCATAAATGGGCTATTATTGGATGATACAAATGACAAACCCTCCTTTCTAGATATAGGAGTCTAAGGGGTCACAATATAATCAAATCCGACATAAATATAACAATATAAGGGAAAAACAATAACAATAGTGGGTTTCTATGGGGCACAATAATAACAATATGGGGACAATAGATGCACAACAATAATAATAAGGGATACAATGAAAATAGTAATGGGGGAATCACTAGTGTTATAGGGATCTAACATGCCCCTCTCCTTCAATAAAGTGTTGTCATCAACGCTTTAGTAGTTTTGGATTCTTCTATATAAAACTCTCACCCTCCCATGTGGAATATTCAGCGGGTAAGTTCTTCCACTTGATAAGATACTCTGAAATTGATCGATTTCTTAGCTGTCAAGTTCTTGTTTCTGTGACCGCTTCAGGTTCCAATATGATTTTTCCTTTCTTGTCAAGTTCTGGAAATATTATCTGAACTAGGAGTTTTTCACAAATAATATTCTTTAAGCATGAAACATGGAAAACTGGGTGCACTCGGGAAGCTGCAGGAAGCTCCAATTTGGTAGTTGGGGTGCACTTGGGAAGATATAGGAAGCTCAAATTTGTGAAGTTGCATGAATAGCGTGACCATGATCACGAATAGGTGAGAGAGCTTTGGGAGTCTCAAATACCTTGGAATGATTGTCCAATACTTTTTAGATATCTAAAGAAATAGATTATTTCGATGTGGGAATCTTTAGCGAACATAACTGTGCAATTACACCTTGTTGTTCTTTCTTTAGAAGCTTTTGTCATTCCATTAGAGCTGATTATCCTTCCTCGTTTCCCTGTGACACCTCTCACTTAAAATTCCTTTCCATCCAAAGAAAATTTCATGAAAAGTTCTTGAAAATTTAAAGCTATTGTACCAAAGGATTGTAGCCATTGGACTCCTAGTACAACATCACCACCACCCATTGGACTCCTAGTACAACATCAGCACCACCCATTGGAATGGAAATAATTGGGATATTCAATACATATTCTCCCATGGATAGCTTGATATTATGGCACTTTCCAGAGAAATTTATGGTTCCCCCACTTGCAACCATCACTTGAAACTCTGGTGTTAGATATAGGAAGCAATTCAATTCCTTGGCTATCTTACAATGAATAAAATTATGGTACTCCCTGAATCAATCACCACTATTACCTTTTTCTTCTTAATATGTCCTTCTATCTTGATAGCTTGAGGAGTGGCAATTCTAGCCAATGGATTACAAGATATGGTCAGATTCATTTCTTCTTTCTCTAGGTTTTGTTCTATTCGCATTATGGCACAAGTTTGGAGCTATGGCACAGGTGTTGCCCTTGATGGCAACTCTCTTTGGTGACAGATCTCAGGTCGAGATCTTAGTTCAGGCTTTCAGAATGAAGAAAAAGATATATACGCAGGTTCACCTAGACAAAGGCGCATATACACGTGAGTTAGACATTACAAAGGCGCGTATGCGTATACACGCACTTTCATGCAAGGAAAAGCGTGTATATGTTGGAGAACTTACTTTTGGTCTATGGTAGTTAGTCCTTGGTATTTGAACCTATGGTTTTGGACCATGGTATCTCATCAGAAGTGTTGACCCCAAGTATTGGGTCCAAGGTATTGTTTTATTATGGTTTTGGACCGTGGTATTGTGAAAGGCCTAAGACTATAAAAGAGGAAGGAGATCATTTGGAAAAGTATCATCTGAATTAATTGAATATCTAATAAGTGAGAGATCTGAAATATTGGTGATTGGGATTATGGTGCAGATCTGGATTTGAATGAAGGAGGAACCTTAGCGCAAAGAAGGATAAGTTCTATTGATGGGTCATAATATTTTGGCTTGAATGATAATATCTTTGCATGATTTTGATCTGTTATATGTGGCGCATGCTTGATCTATAAATCTGATAATCTGGGTTAATCAGTGTCTGAATATTTGAAAGAGTGAATTATCTTTTATAGATCTATACGCAGGTTCAGTGAAGCGAAGGTGCGTATACACGCTGGTTCAGTGAATGAAAACAGCGTATACGCAAGTTTCTCCAAACACTGAAGCGTATGCACGCAGGTTTCAGGTTATTGAAGTACCGTATATGTTTTGAGTTGTGATCTAGCTACTTTTGTTTATTGCTGCAGTGTTCTGGGTTCCGAATTTGGTGTGTGGTTACTGTTACTGTGTTTTGGGTACAACTGTCAGAGAAGTATCTACTTGATTCAGTTCTAATTGGTGAAAAGGAGATTGTTTGATTATGATTTATTGATGTTCATGGATCCAGTCTGAAAATTTATGAAACGTGGTCCCTGGAAGAAAGAGAAGGTTGTAGCCTTCTATAGGCCAGCACCTACGTACTAGTATCTTGGCAAGTGCAAGAGCTAAGGGGGTTGTAGCTCCCTTCCAAGAGAAGCTGGAGAACGAGAGAGGGTTGTAGCTCTCTGCAGGTTGCAGCCTATGTACTGGTAAAGGACTGCACTAGTACATTGTAAAAAGAAGTTTCTAATTAAAAGAAGATAGAGATGCATTGCAGCAGGTGGTTTTCACCCACATTGGGTTTCCACCTTATATCTTGTGTTCTTGTGTGTGATTGTCTTCTGCTCTGTTTTACTGTTCCTGGTTACTGGTTATTTTATTCTGATACACATATTAACAATCAACATCTGACAGATAAAGTAAATTATAAGTTCGCATTGTATACGTGGTTTTCTTTCGACATAGTTGCGTATATATGCGGGTTTAATTAACTAAAGTAGCGTATATTATCTGAATTTTAAAAAGGGAATATTTGACTTGATAATACTGATTCACCCCCCTCTCAGTATTATTTCCAACATGTTCCTAGTGTATATGCTCTTCTTTTGACGTTTATTGTTCCTTTTCTTCCTCCTCTTAAAAATATATGTAAAAGAATTTATTCTCAACACACTTATGACCTTCAGTGTGTTTGTTATCACAACTGTAAAAAATCCCTTTTTCTCTTTTTTCTTCAAGTTGTTGGGGTGTCAACCTTGTAGGTTATGGAAGGCTGGGGGAAATAACACTTCCATCCTTATAGTTGTGAGTGGTAGGTTTCCTTGTTCCCATAATTTTTCTTTCCATTTTTCATGCCAACCTGAATGCCTTCTCCAATGAGTCAAGTTCACAAAGGCGAACCTCATGTTGGATGTTATCCTTTAATGTCCCTATGAACACATCAATCGTATGCTCCTCTGGAATATATCTTACCCATATATTCAGTTTTTGGAAGTCCTCTATGTGCTCCATCATTGAACCCTTTTGTTTTAGGTTTATCAATTGGCTAATGAAAGTGTTGCTTTTTGTATCCTCATAATGTGCTATGGTTTCTTCCGTAAAAATTGCCCAGGTGACAATTTTTTTACGAGAGCAAAGCCATCGATACCATACAAACTGATTTCCTTCCAAATATAAAGTTGCAATGCGTACCTCTTGTCGGTTTTGCACATTATGGAGATCGAAAAATTGGTTCATCTGTAGCATCCATGTTATGGGATCCTTTTCATCAAACTTCCTCATATCGATCTTTGGAACATGGTGGGTCTTCAATCCAATGTTAGAGTCTATGAAATCATGATTAACATTTCTTTTGTTCTCATCATGAGTTTCCTTTACTACCCTTTCGCTATTAGTAAGAATTTCTTGTAGCAACTTGGTCAAATCTATCTTCAATTCTTCCATCTTAGTGTCCATGTCATTCATCTTAGCTTCCATGCCATCCATCTTAGCTTCCACGCCATCCATCTTAAGTTTCATGCCATTCATATTAGCTTCCAAGCCATTCATCTTAGATTCCACATCTTTATTTAAACTATCAATATTAGCTTCTGTTACCTTTTGTGGGAGTGATATTTTTTTCACTTGGTCTCATAATTTTGATATATCATGTTTCATTTCTTCCTCTTCTTCATGAGTCATACTAGAGCTTTCAGGTTTCTTACTAGCTTTTTCCATTTTCTTTCTTCGGGGCATCAATTAATGATAGTTATGCTTCACTATGCCCCTTGAACTATAAACTAGTTTTTCAACCCAAAACTTATGAAAAAATTTAAAAAGACTACACACCTTTTCTCACTTCGTAGAGGATCGATATGGAATCTATTTTATCTCTATAATTGTGGATATCCAAGGTATGAAATTTCTTCTTGGGGTATCCCACTATGTCCTCTTTCCGATTCCACCAGTTTGATCAAAATTGGATTTTCCAAGAAAGAGTTATGCCCAATCTCCCAAAATGACCTGATTATATAATTTATCAGTAGAGTGAATTTGTACGACATGCCACATGTTACTATTTCGACCTTCAGATCTGAAAAAGATACAAAAAATGACTACAGTCCATCCTCTTTCTGTAACATCTTACAAAATTTCAATCTGATGCTCATATAGACAATTATGATTATTTTCCCAAGGTCACCTGTTTGGAATGTAATTCAAGAGTCTGCAAAATCCCTAACTTCCTCATATCATATCTTCGAAAATCTAGTGATACAAGATCTGAAATTAGGAGGCGAGGTTCAGAACTCTTTTGGCTCAAATTGGGTTTTTTTTAGCTTCTGAGATGTCACAGAAAAAAGTGATAGAGAAAATTCCATGATGACCTCTTTGGACTAGTGAAACCCTAAAATCCAAATATTTGATACCAAATGTTATGAAACTAGTTCACTAAAAGATAGAAAAGAAAGATCAACACCTTATAAATTAGCCTCTTCGAGGGGGCAACCTACTTTAAATTACACAAATGAACTATTCTTGGACGATACAAATGACAAAACCTCCTTTCTATATATAAGAGTCTATGGGGTCACAATATGATCAAAGCCGACATAAAAATAATAATATAAGGGCACAACAATAACAATAGTGGGCTTCTATGGTGCACAATAATAACAATATGGGCAAAATACGGGCACAACAATAATAATAAGGGATAAAATGACAATAGTGATGGAGGAATCACTAGTATTATAGGGACCTAACAATGTTTTGAGTTGGAATCGTTTCATTTTACGTGCTCAATAGTATTCATAGTCTGATATATTTTTTTTCTTTTCTCCTCTTTGGGTTTTTGACAGGGTGAAGCCCTGAGATTTTTTGGTGGGGTTCTACCCTTGTTTTGGGAATTAAGTTGTCTTTCCACTTTAATCTTAGCATTTCTATGACTTGTTCTATATCATTTCTCTTCCTTAACCATTTAAATAGGATTGAATAATTTTTAAGGATTGGGTTCTAATATTTATTACTAGTGAAACCCTCCAAGGTTTAATCACTTAGTTGCACCCTGCGTTTAGGTGATTCATTTATATCTTTGGTTTGAGGGTACTGCTTACAAATCCATTAAGTGTGTTAATTAATAGAAGATTTTAACCAAATTGTATTTTCCTTTTCCTATTGATAATTGTAGATATCGTTGTCTCTATAATGTATTTAGATGAATATATAAGGAAGAGTTCTTCTTTTATTTTATTTTTTCCTCAACGCTTTCATTCCAGTAGTCTCAGTCAATTTTCATGTTAGTAACTTCACTCTTTGTTACCTCCTAGACGTTGGAATTAGGGTAAGACTCTGCTTGATTTCTACTTCATAATTTTGTCGCTTTATGGCTTATTTCCTGATTGTTAATTTCAGCGATGGTGAAAATTACAAAGGAAAACTATTGTACATGCCAGTAACCTCTTACAGTTGAATACTTCGCTTCTTTTATAAAATTGAAAATATGATTTATGAATCTTTTTATTCATTATTTTTATTTTTCGTATCTAAACTTAGTGTTATGAATTCCTCATGGTACTTCTTCTTCCCGGAGCGTATATTTATTTTAGGGATCTCGACAACAAATTGGGTTTTTTATTTTACTTCGTCTCATTGAACAACAAACTAATTTCATCTCCAACTTCTAGTATGGAATATTCACATCCACTATGCTTCTTTGTGGTTGAACGCATGTAGATTTGATGTATTGGTTCTGAGGTGTCTATATAAGCTAGGGCCTCCAGTTTATTTTCTAAGGAAACACTGAGGTGCTAAAGCTATAAATGACATACTTTTCATAATATAAAGGGTAATATTATTCATAATCACCTTTTGTTCTAAAATTTTACGAACTACTATTGCATATGACCGAGCATGTTCCTTAGTAGTTCGTAAAATTTTAGTAGTTTGTAAAATTTTACAACCGAGCACGTTCTTCCTGACCATAAACTATTGATACCAGTTCCTAGGCCGTTTTTTTATAATTTTCCATCCTAGCAGATTTTAGCAGCATCCCGCTTTTAGGTTTAACAACCCATTTGACTAAGCCTTTTGATTTTTTCAATAAAGGTTGTTTCCTTTTTATTTAAAACTTGCATTTTTCTCCCACGACGCTTTATTACACTACGACTTAGTATGTTTCTCCAACTAAGAGATTTAATATGACATTTGTCTCCCATCAAATTAAATCGAATTTTTTTCATTTTCCTTCACTTAGGGATTTTTAGGAGAGGTGAAGAGATTATTCATCTTCGATTTAACCAGCAACAACCGCTCCAAAAGTGGCAAAAAATATTCTAACTCTAGTGTTGTTTTCCTAAGTAATTTACAACTTTTTTATTTATTAATAATAAATAGTTGATTACATAAGAATAATTAAATCGTTCAGATTATCTCAAAAGTTTAAACATTGCTTCCCTAGCCATCCAGTCTAAAATTTGTTGATGTCTAAAAGAGTCAACATTAACATAGAAAACATAGGGTTGTTACATATCCCCCCCCCCCCCAACCCCCTTTTAATTCAACACCGTCCTCAGTGTTGGATGTCCAATTCTTTTCCTTCTGGAACAGTGATGGAAAGGCCTCCCACATTTTGTCTTCCATCTCCTAGGTGGTCTCCTCGAGTGTAAAGTGCTTACAATGCACTTTAACCTAAGGGATGGCTTGATTCCAGAGAAAGATCTCTCTCCAATCTAATATGCGAAGTGGTTTTGGCATGAAATATCCTACTCGTTACAGCTATATCAAGTTCCAATCAATTATAAGAGAATTATCATGGACATTTTTTTAACAAACATGCATGAAAAACATTGTGTACTTTTATGTGGCTGGGAAATGCCAACTGATATGCTACTAGTCCAACCCTATCTAAAATTTAAAAAGGCCCACATAATTGTGGTGCCAATTTAGCATAGGTCCCCATCCTTAAGGTGAATTTCCTTGGTTTAATATTATGTATACATTCTCTTTGACCTTAAATTCCTTATGGGTTATTCTTTGGTGAACATAACTTTTTCATCCATCCTATGAAGCTTTTATGTTCTACCTAATTTTTTTTCACTAGTTATTTCATTTCCTAAAATACATATGGTCCCAAGATTAGCCTATCTTCGGGCAAACTCTAGCTGAAAGGTGTGTGGCATTTCCTTGCATACAATCCTTCAAAGGGACTCCTCTTTATAGAGGCTTGATAATTGTTGTTATATGAAAATTATGCTAGATGTAGGAAATATTCCAACTTACTAGGTCTGTCCATGACATGCATTCTTAACATGTCCTCTAGAATTTGATTGGTCCTCTCTATCTGTCCATCAGTTTGGGGGTGATAAGTTGTACTAAAATTAAGTTAAGCACCCATCCATCCAAACAGAGCCTTCTAAAATTTGGAAGTGAATTTAGCATCCCTATCAAATATTGCCATTTTTCGTACCCCATGCAATCGAAAAATCTCCTTCATAAAAATGTTTGCAATTTGAGTTATCCCAAATGTAGATTATACGAGTATAAAGTGTGTTGCATTTATTAGTTTTTCTATAACCACCATGACAGAATCATGTTGTCATCTTCTTATTGGATATCCTATAATAAAATATAATGAAATGACTTCCCATTTCCATTATGAAATGCATAGTGGATTTAATAGTCCAACTCAATGTTGTTCTACCTTCACCCATTGATAGTTTAGACATTTGGACAAATATTCTACTACTTCATTTTCATTCCAAGCCATTAAAACTCATTTCCTAGTGAATTTATCATCTTTTTATAATTGGGGTGTCCAACTTATGGTTTCTTTTGATTCTAAATTAATATAAACTCTTTTAAAGCATTTGCATTTGGAATGTACAATCTATTTCAATCAGTTCACAATTTTCCTAAATTTTCAATGTATCATGAAACTTCTATTTATTACAATTTTTACTAAATTTCCTATTAAATTTGATCCTCATGTATTGAATTATGATCTTCTGAACAAAATTGTAATGATGCCGCTAACAAAAATTTCCATAAGTTCATTAGTGTGTCTACTTAAGGCATATGGGAGTTTATTTTCTTTAGCCTTAATATGTTTTATATCAAATTCAAATTCAGTGAGAAAATCCATCCACCTATATTTTCTAACATTAATATCTAATTGGATGAAAACATATTTTAAGGTAATGTGATCTATCATCAATGTTAATTTTTTACCCAACTAGTAGTGTCTCTACATTTTTAAGGCATGTATTACAACAACCAAGTCTAAGTCATACACTCCATAGTTCTTTTCATTTGGTTTTTGTTTCCTATATTCATAGGCCACTGCACAATTATCTTGCATGAAGACTCCACGTAAACCGTCTAGACAAGCATCCGTGCATACAACCAATTCCTTTTCTGGATCTCCATTTATAAAAATAGGTGCTACTATTAATAAATATTTTAGTTTGTCAAAACATTCCTGATACTTGGTTCTTCGCTCAAATTTTGTTCCTTTATTTTTTAATGAAGTGATATGATATGCCGGTTTTCAAAAACCTTTAATGAATCTTCTGTAGTATCCTGTAATTCAAATGAAGGATCAGACATCTGACACATCCTTAGTTATGGGTGAGTTTAAAATGGCCCTAACATTTTTTGAATCAATAGAAAATCCCTCTTTTGAAATGACATAGCCCATATATTGTATTTTATCTTTGTATAACTCACATTTACTAAATTTTTCATACAATTGATGCTCTCTTAAATTTTGCAGCACAAGTCTCAAATATTCTTTATGCTCCTCTTCATTTTTGGAATACACCAGAACGTCATCTATAAATATAAACACAAATTTATCAAGGTACTTAGTAAACACGTTATTTATTAAACACATAAATATTGATGGTGCATTGGTAAGATCAAATGGTAACACTTCAAAATCATAGTGACCATATGTGGTTCGAAAATTTGTTTTATGAATGTCTTCATCCTTTATTCTTAATTGTTTATACCTTAGTTCTCAAATCAATTTTTGAGAATATGGTGTGCCTCTTACTTTGTAAAATAGATCATCAATGCAAGGTAGTGGGAATTTGTTTTTAATGGTCAATTTATTCAATTGTCAGTAATCTATTCACATTCTAAATGCTACATCCTTCTTCTTTACAAATAAAATTCATGCTTTGTTGAAATACAAGGTCTAATATAGCGTTTATTGAGAAGTTCCTGCAACTACAATTTCAGTTCTAATAACTTTGGAATAATCATTCGGTAAGGCGCTATATACACTGGGGTAGATCCTAGCACTAGATAAATGTAGAAATCTATGTCTATGTGGGGAGGTAGACCTCGAATCTCTTCTATTAAAGCATCCTTAATGTCTGTAATAATTGTAAATTTATCTATGTTTTAATTTATGTTTTCTGATTATTTGCTTCAACAATCACCGTAACTAGTTGACACCCTTTTCTCGAACTCTTTTTTAGTTGTAATGCTGAAATATTTCTAACTCAAATTCGTTTTGGCTTTCCTTTTATTAATTAGGTTTGTTCTTCTTGATTTAAACATCTCACTATCTTCTCTAAGCAGTTTATTACCAGTCTATGTTTTCCCATCCAATTCATACCTATTAACACATCATATGAACCTAAAGGAAGTATATTTAAGTTAACTTCAGTGGGACAACCATTTAAATCTATGGGACACTATTTTAGATGGCTATTTACCTTCATTTTTGTGTCAGTTTCTAGTTATACCAACCTTGCGTTCATAATTTTTTTAGTGTTTAACTTACATTTTTCCACAATTTGATGATAGCTATAACTAACAGTAGGCCTTTGGTCAATTAAGACAAAGATGATATGGTTCAAAATAGTATCTTCAATCTTGATAATAGTGGATTGGGGTTCCACTTATCTATCATTGAGCACTACACTTATCTTTAGCATATTCCTTCCAATATCATTTACTGTTTCTGCTTCATGTATTTCTTGTATGTTTTGAAGATAACTGGCATTATGAAAACAATTCCTTAACAAGTGAGGTTCTGCACAACCCTCACATTTCAAAGGTTCTCTTCCTTTGGCCCCATCTCTCTTTTAATTATTTAGATCCATGGGTTTGGACCTAATTTGAGATTGTGTAGCCTAGGTTGAATTACCTCTGTTCAAGTTCTTCGACTAGTGGTTCCTTTCAAAAATTTTAAGATATGTAGATTTTTGTCTTTTTGTCACCATTGGAGATTTATTTTTGTCCTTACCTTACCAATATTTTGATCCTTCTTCACTATTTTTAAACTGTTGATAACATAGTCTTTCTTTCTTCACCACTTCGTCCATTATTTTATGATTTTCAAACTCAATCCTTTATTTATAAGAAATCGATAAGCAGTTTAAAAGCATTTGCACTTCGGCTTTCTCTTCCTTGATGTAGGGAACATAACACAACAAATTGGTGAATTTAGTCAAAAACTCATCCGTAGTTAATTGTCCCAGTATTAAATGATGAAATTTCATTTCTTGATCATCATAGTATCATTCACTTAAATATCTAGACTTGAATTGTTTCTTGAACTCTTCCCAAGACGCCACCTTTTCTTTCAACATGTGCACTATTTTGACCTCCTCCCACCTAAGGGTACCTTTCCCCTTTAGTTGATGAATGGTCAATCTAGCCTTCAAATTTCTCTCATACTCATAAAATTGGCATTACCTTGACATATTGAGAAGCCATGCTTCTGCATCCTCCTCTTTTTGACTGTCAAATGTACGGGGTTTTATTTTTTTGAACTCCCCTTGCAACTTCACTTTCTTCTTCATTTTCTATTTCATTGAATATGTTTTGTTTGATTCATCCCCACATTCAAACTTTTATATTTTTACCTCAACAGTTTTTCCTTTCAGTGGTTTTATCTTTTCTCGATCTCCCATTGTCTCTATTGGACTGTGACTAGATTTTTTTAGTTAGACCTTTTACCATCCTTTATTGTTCTTCAATATCCTTCAACAACAATTCATGAATGGTTCTAATGTGAACCAAATATTCTTGTAAATTTCTCATGATCTCCATAAATTGAGTTGTTGTTGGGTTATTTCCTCCTCCTAACTCCACATAGATTCCTTCTCCCTCTACCTTAGGTAGATTAGAGTCATCCACCATTCTGTCCTGTAAATTTTCTTAATGTATCATTAAGCATGTTTTTTGCTTAATGCTTGGAATTAAAAATTTTAGCATTTTAGAAAAAATAAAAAAGCGAGAACAATGAATGACCATGAGATTCCTGCACTACTTTTTTACAACCAAAGGCCCTCATTCATTACACACAAACAATTGGCTTCAAAATTCTTTAGAGATTTCCAAATTTATTACTATGTATGAAATTTTAGCATTGTGGAGGTCTGTCAAAATTTAATTATGGTTCAACTGTTAGGTTAGGCATCGAGTCCCTATCGCCCAAAAACTGATTTAAATCAATCTTTGGCCTTTTCTAAAGAGGGGGAGGTTCGAATCTACCAGAAAAGTGGATTGTAGAGCTCATTTAAACTTATATTTTTTTGTCACCTTTGCATCCTACCAAAGGGGGATTTTTAAGGAAAGTCTCTAGGAATTACACTATTGTAATTATTTAGTAGATTTTAGGAGAAATGAAGAGGTTTTGGAGTTGTGATAAGGAGTGTTGATGCACCATATTAATCTCATTTCCTGTAAGGGTTCAAGGATTTAAATTAACTGAATGTATGAAGGTATTGGAGTGAATAATAGTCAATTTTCATTTCTTATCACTAATGTATTTGACCTGTGAATTTAATATTATTTTTCCATGTCTATTTTAGTCTAGATTAAATTTTGCATCAATTGTTATATTCATGTCTAATTTTAGCCAATATTATTGAAATGATTTTTATTTTGATAATTGTTTTCTTGTTGATGTTATCATTCCATGGTCAGTAGGTTTTAGATTTATACTGCTAGTGGATTCATGGATGCTAATTTGTAGTAGTGGATAACTTACTAATTTGTTTATTGTAGATTTGTCTTTGCTATCCTATGTTTTGTAGATAAAATTTATTTCTTTTGCACAATATAAATTTTACAGTGAATTCATCTTTATAATTTCATTCAAATATATGTAGAAAAGGGTTTTAGTAGCTTATTTATTAAAACAAATCCTCTCTATGTTTGATTGAACTATTTATATGCCACTAAAATTATTTTGTTGACATGTAGGTCAATTTTAACTTGAGATCCAACGGTCCATTCGCCTTCTCTTAGATAACTAGCTCTTGATTAGAAGTGAGGTTATCCTTCTCCTAATTAAGATAGAGTTTTATTTTCTTTCACTTAGACTAGGTTGCATTTTTCATATTGTATTTTAATTCTTTCATTCGTTAAGCCTCCTTGCATAGGAGAAAACCCCTTGTGGCTAGAGTGAGCCCTAGTTTCAATCACTAAAAAGAAGATCATCTTATCTAAAGAAATATCATACAAATGATTCCTTTCCCTTTAGTTTGTTAATCTCAATAATTACCACTCATAAACAAATTGAAGGTTGTTGGTGTGCATATTGTACATACTAGTTAGCTTAGACTAGAATAACTCTATGGTAGTCTTAAGGCATAGGTAACTAGAGACCCAATGAACCAATCAAGGTTTTTACTTCAAATGAAAAACGGTATAATCATGAATGTGACAGGGAAATTCCTCACGTGTTGAGCCAAAATATTTCTAGCAATCAAGACATAGAAAATATGGGAAGCACAAGAAAACTCGTCGGGGTACAGAATAAACCTTCTCGTACTGACGTTATGCTTGTGTAGTACTAAAACAAATTCGTTGGGGTACTGAACAAGCTCATTGGAAGTGAATCGATGTCGAGTAGGGGAGGCTATGTATGTTTATGGATGAATACCTTCTCTAAACTTGCTATCTATACCTCTTCTATCACTCAAGTATTTCTCTCAAAAAAATACGATTCATTGTTTACGACTCTGTTTGTATCAAGTACTTAATTTTTAGAACCATTATTTCTATATCTGTTGAGGTGCAACCAATGGAAAATGTTTTAGTGTTTGACGACTTGAAACAAATGATCAATTTGTCCTTTTGATAAATTTAAACCCATCACTTTTAAAACCAGAGATAATTTTTTCTTCCCCAGGAGTCGCCAATTGTTGTGGTCACAAAAATCCCCACATTTTTCAACAAAATATGTGGTCCTTCATGTTTAGCTTATACATGACATCATATAAGTTTTACCTTTAGGTTTCACTTGTTGTTTTGTTACCCTCCATTAAACTTTTTAAATGTCATTTACATGACGTTTTGGTTTCTTTATCCTTCTTTTACACGTTTCCTTGGTTACTATTTTGTAGATTATTCCTAAAGGGTTTCCTCTTTGGCTGTCACAAAATCTCACTTTTTTCTTGTTTGTGTCTCCTCCACATTAATTGGCACACTCTCGCATCGAAAAAAGGCAATTACTTACCCTATTATAAAACACAAGTATTTTAACATGTTATATATATATATATATATATATATATCTCAAAAAATTTATATTTGTATATAATATATTGTAAATAAAAAACTAAACATATATACAATAGCTGTAAATATACTAAAACAGAAAATAATCACATTTTATATTGAAATTATGTATATAATATAGTTTATTATATATTGTAAATATAAATTGTTTTATTAAAAAGTTAAGGCCTACTTGCACCTATGCACTGAGGGGCCATTTTATTAGAAGCCAACATCCAAACTACCACTTTACCTTTCTATTTTCATGTTTCCTGTTATGTAGACCAAATTCACTAGATTTCTAAATCTCACATACTCTCCTTATGTGACCCATGTGGGGAAAATCCATGAGATAAAACACCAAAGAAACAATAGAAATATGGAAAATTCATTTTATGTCATAGCGCTTACACCAAGTCAGAATACACAACACCACCAACCAAGGTAGCCTTACATACGCTATTCATCAATGCAATTGGAAACAAAATGTTTTTTTGAATTACATTTACACTATTTTCCCGACGCATGTGGGATAATGGCCATAATGCAATAATTAAAAAAAAATTAACATACTCTTCCCTCCTAACATGCCAACACCATTATGCACCAAAATAACCATCTGATTAGAGCACCACTGTGCGGGAAGGGGAGTTGGTTGATTCCTCTTAGGGTGTTTTAAGAGCTCCAAGGTGACCAAATCCTATGTCTCTTCATGTGATAGTCATACCAAAGGAAAATAGACAACTTCAGTGATAATGTAGGTCCTAAATTCATGGTGATAAAATAAAGATAGAGTGGCTCAAGTATGGGCCACATTTTTTTGTTGGGGACCTATTGGGACCTAGAAATTTTCTAAAACTTTTTGGCACTATAGGATTGCACAACAAGAGGGAGGGGTGTAGGAAGGGAAAGGTAGGGTGAAGTGGAGGGTTGTCAGAGAAAGCACAGCATAGCATAGGTTTGGCGCACCTGTTGGGGTACGACGAATATGGACATCACACTGTAGGAGGACAATAGTAAGTGGGAGAGTAAGACACATGAAGGGAATATTGGTTGTTATGTTCTTATGCGAGAAGGCATTGACTACGGATGTTGTTATTAATAGGAATTTTTATTCATTTTAAAAATGAGAGAGAACAGGAGGACCGAAGCTGAATAGGGAAGGAGATATTTTGGATAGCTATAGGACAACTTATGAGGGAATCAAACGAAATATCCCAACAAATTTTTTTCCATCTAGACTGAATATGCAATAAGAGACAAGGATTCAAGATAACTCCCAATAGATATAAAATGGTTTATTGAATACCAATCGAGGGTGGGTGGTTGATCAAAAGCATTTATAGCTAACGCATTGAATTGTTATTTGTACCATTGTTGTTTTGATGTAATCTAGGAGTCATAGTCAAGTATGTCGTCACTTGGTAGAATTACTGTAATGGGCTTAATTATGGACTATACAAGTGTGTTATAGATGTTGTATAGTCAGGTATTTTGTGTTGTCTAATGTTTTCATAAATGATCGAGGATCCTTGTAAACTAGTGTATGTAACTCGGGATATTTTTGCATTTCTTGCTAATATATATGTGAATTGTTGTTGGCGAAACTGCTTTAATATTTTTTCAATATAAAAAAAATATTGGGGAACACTTTACGATATTTTTTTATGCATAGTTGTGTAAATTCTTGGATGACTCTTCTATTTATGTGAATGTGTTAAATTAAACTATGATTTACATCAATTTTCGGTGATGGTTTGAAATGGTGTTAATAGTTTACATCTTTATTAATAGTCCTAATGCTCATAGTCACTGATATGATTCAAATCGGTGGTCTTTAGCAATGTCCTATTCTTTTTTTAGACGTATAGCGTTATGTTTTTTAAAAATGGATGAAATAGCATAAGTTTTCCTTGACTAGTAGGGTATGAAGTGTTATTCTGTCTAGTATGTCATCTGTATCTGTATAGTAGTCACAAACCTATTTGTGTCAACGATTGAACATGATATTTCATATGGATTCCATGTCGAAGGAATCACACCACACACGGGCAATAGGGGATTTTGCAAGGTATGTAATAACCAATGCTTAGTTCTATGCGTAGTGCATAGTAACAACAGGGTGTTGTAGGATGTGTTAGTCAAGAGCAGTGTGTCACAATCACAAGACAATCATGTTAGACTACAAAAACCTACATATGGAAATCACCCATTAACATCTTGGGTGAGACTTCAGTCACTTTGTGGGTGTTTTAGAAAGGGTTGATGCTAAGCAGGTTATTGTTAGCCATTGTGTTGCAAATATTAAGTTTGTCGGTATCTCGTGCACCAACAATAATCAACTCAACGATCAATTTGAACTCCAAATAGAAACAAAAAACTAAAATTACAAACCTATCCATATTTCCAACATGGAAAATAGGTTCTTTACCATCCATAGGTGACCTATAATTTTTCCTCTCTCCCCACATAAATGTTTAATCTTATGAACCTAATTTGACAAGTATATAATTTATTTCACTTTTCAACATTTACTAAAGCATACTCATTACTAACCATTAACGAGTAGAGTACTAATAATGTTAATATTTTTAGGGTTAGAAGTCTCTCTTGTAGATAATTGCATTTTAAAACATTGTCAACATTTTTTAATTGCATAAAACCCATATCATCATAATAAATTATGTGCAGAAAACACTAGCAATAATAATTCACCGAAACAATCATATGTCTATCATGGTATCTCCCTCATAACACTCAACATATCTCCCTCATATCACTATAATAATATTTTCTCACATCAAAGATAAGAAGACCCAAAGAGGTTATTGTCATACTCAAGAACTCAGGCCCATTGGGGCATTGTGACACCAAAAGGTTGAGGCTCATTAGGGTGCTGCCACACCACAATAAAAAAATGTGGCTTGTCCTCAAGCCACTCAATCCTTACTTTGTCCCCATGGACCTGTAATCTCTTTCCTTTATGAGGTTGTCTTCTTGCTCTTGGAAAAACAAGCACAATGATAAATAGGGAACTTGATGTTCTTATATGTCTTTGAACAAAAAAGGAGGTGTTAGCCACATCCCCCCACCTAATAATGGTGTTCTCAAAAAGAGGCGCATGACCACCACTGTTGCTTGATGTCTGGGTTCCATGCATATCCTTGACCATTGATCTTTTCTCCTTATTCTAATTTCTCCATCCTTTGGTAGGTAGTGGAAAATATTTGGTCTTCTGACCTTCTTCAAGATACCCCTAGGGTTACCAGTGTGGGGTGGCTCAAATGTTTTCATTTAGCCATCTTGTTTCGTCAAAGTGATTCCACCTCCTTCTACCCATCATAACAGGTATTCTGCTCGATTTGAAGAGATATTTAGTAGTAATATCCCCCTATCCTACCATCAAGAAAGGGGGGAGAATCCCATCCTACTTTAGATTTTCCTATAGATTTAATATGTTATGTGATATGCTAAAACACAAGACAACAATCTACTATACTCTTCAGCGAAAACCCAAATTAATCAATAAAAACAATAAATAGAAAGAGGAATAATATCAATCACGCATAAGACAACATTTCTCTAGGGAAATAAAATACTAAAAACCCTAACTATCTATATTGCAAAACTAGAAGATATGAGAAGAAAATATAATGCTTGTTCATCCTGAACAATTCCTACACTAGTACAATATAGTTGTCTGCCTCACAAGCGAGCTTAAGCCATCACTTTGCCAATTATGCTTCCTTCGAAGACCCTACATCCTTTCGCAATTCATAGAGGAATCATCCCATGTTTAAATGGGAAATCCACTCTTCATAACTACACAATCCAAACATAGGCCCTCAATTGATTGCATACACCACTAGTACAAATCAGAAAATTATACAACTAATAGTACATTGTCCTGGAAACCTAATCTCAACTGGGTCTTTATATGAACTGAGGTGCATGAATTATTTGTGAGCGAATCTTCAGCTAACTATTGTTGTACAGGTGATGCACTGGTGCATTACTCCACTGCTATACCTCTACTAGTTCTTCCAATAGTTAGAACTAGTCTAACTGACTATAACCAAGTTAGACTGAGTTATCTAATTACAACTCAACTTGGGCCCCTAAAATTTAGGGATCACTCTACATGACTCTAGATAGACTTCTAACTTGAATTTCTTAAGTCAATTAAGTCAATTTAACTTAATTAACAATTAGAAGTTTCTATGAGAATAGAATTACAATTTAATTCACAACTTAATTTAAGGATAAATTAAATTAGAATTTCTTGTTGTTATGTTTAGCATTCTCTCTCAATAACAAATGAATTATCAACTACAATAATCCTATCTATGTGAAACTTCAATTTTCATCTTGACAATGCCTTTGTAAAAATATCTACATCCTCCTGCTTTGTGGGAATATACTCCAACAACATAATTCTCCTCTGCACACAATCTCGAAGATGATGATACAGGATATTGGTATTCTTGCACCAATCATGAAAAACTAGATTTTTACAAAGTTTTATATAGTTATGATTTTCGCATTAAATCAAAGTTGGATCCATCTACTGAGCAAACAAACCAACCATAATCTTCCTCATTCAGGTAGCCTCACAAGTGTCTTGACTAGCAACCATGTACTCTTCTTCTACTAAACTGAGTGTAATTGATCTCTGTTTCCTACTATACCAAGAATCAATTGCTAACCCAATATTGAATATCCCTCCTGATGTGCTCTTCGTGTCATATGGATTCCTTTCCCAATCTACATCGGTGAAGCCTTGAATATTCACTCCCTTTTTCCATTGATACCATAAACGATATTGAGTAGTGCCTCTGAGTTATCTAAACACATGCTCGGATGCCTTCCAATATAGCTTAGTCGGATTAACCATCACTTGACTTAGTTGGTTATCTTCAAAGCACATGTTAGGTCGTGTGTTCACCAAATATATGAGTGAAGCCACAATCTGTCTTTAAATAGTAGCTTCCACTACTTCAACAAAAGTACCATCCTCCTTCTTCCATCTACCTGTCAGAGGAGTCTCCATGGGTTTAATTATCTCCATGTGGAACCTTTTCAGTATCTCATTGGCATACTTTCCCTGAGAGACAAAAAGTTCCTCATCACCTTGTCATAATTCCATGCCAAGAAAGTACTACATGACACCCAGGTCCTTCATTTCGAACTCTCTTTCAAGGTCCCCTTTGCAAGAATTGATCATCTTATCATCGCCTATTAGAATAAAATTTTCTACATGTATAATAATCAATAATTGGCCTTCAACCATAATATGGTAAAGGCTTTCATCTACTTCAATCTTGGTGAAGTAGTTATCGATCCTAGTGAAACAACCATGGGGTGCTTGTTTTAGCCCATACAATGATCGCTTGAGTTGGCACAAATGCGAATCTTGGTTGAAGGTCTCAAAACCTTAAGGCTACATAATATACACATCTTCCTCAACCATTCCACCAAGGAATGGTTGAGGAAGATGTGTATATTATCTTCCATCCCATCTATGCTGGCAGTGCCAAAATGGATCTTATTGATGAGTACCTTGCAACAGGAGCAAAGGTCTCATCGTAATCAAACCCCTCTACTTGATAAAATCCTTCAGCCAAAAAACTGGCCTTATGTTTCTCCACACCACCATCCACTACTTTATTTACCTTGTAAATCCATTGGGAACTCACCACTAACTTGTGCACAGGTATTGGGACCACATCCCAAACACTGATCCTGACAATGGAGTCATACTCCTCAACCATGTCATCAACCCAAACTGAATGCTGCACTGCCTCCTCAAAAGAAGATGGATTTGTCTCAAAACATCCACTCATAAGAGCCATGTATCCATTGTACCTCTCTGGTGACCTCCTCTATGTGTGTTGTGATGTGGGATCTTCGACATTCTCTATTGCATCATGCAATAACCTATCATCCTCTTTGGTGCTATTTCTCCCATCTTTGGAAGACTCTTCATGAGTGGGTGTCTCCACTCCCTAATCCTCTGGATGTGGTTGCTCCACTTCAATTTGAGGTTCCTCCTTAGGAGATAAAATATCCTCAAACAAATGTAGTTGAAGCTTCCTCCCAAGGGAACATCTCATGGTCTTATCTTCACCAAATTTTACATCCCTGCGAACTACTGTCATCCTGGTTGTTAGAAGATACACCTGATAGTTGTGAGGTGTATCAGTGTACCCCGCAAATATCCCCAACTATTTTTTTTCCTCAATATTCTTCCGTATATATCTGGTTACCTGGCAGTAGACCGATGAACAAAAAATCATGAAGTGACACATGTATGGTCTCTTCCCTAGGAAAGCCTCATCTCGTTCACTTATCCCAAAAATTCGATGAGGGCTTCTATTCTACAAATAAATAATTGTGTTGCATGCCTCATCCCACAAGTGTAGTGGTAGGTTCTAATTATGAAACATTGCAATTGATGCCCCTACTATGCTTATATTCTTCCTTTCAACCAACCCATTATGCTATGGGTTATGAGGTGTTGTCAACTCTCATCGAATGCCTTCTGGTGCACAGATGGTTTTAAACTCATTCAACACATAATCTCCATCATTATCACTCCTGAGAGATTTAACCTTCCTCCTAATATCTTTCTCAAACAATGCTTTAAATTCACAAAAAATTGCAAAAGTTTCATCTTTCTTCTACATGAAGAATATCCAACATTTATGAGAAAAATCATCAACAAATATAACATAATACATGTGATAGGTCATGGATGATGTCAAAAATGGTCTACACACATCTAAATGGACTTGATCAAGGATCGCCTATGCTTGCTTGTCTTTTTTGTCAATGAATCTTTGGCGTATTTTCCCAATGTACACCCCTTTCATGTATCAACTTGCTCTAGTATACCTTTGGGAAGATCGGTAGAAATTTGTTGCATGATTTTCAAAGTGCCATGATGCAAGTGACCCAACCTCCTATGCCACGACTCAGTGATGTCTCATCTCTGCACCTTCTCTTCTTCCATGCTCAAGGAAGCACAATCTTCTACAACTAACTTGTAGATATTCTTCACCTAAACCCCTATCCTCTTTACCTATCTCATGGCTATGTGTTGAAGAAAATCCTTTCCCTTACTAAATATCACATCGTAGCTTCTATCCTCTAACATGGCAACAAATACCAAGTTATTATTCAAACCAGTAACATACATAACATATATCAAAGTGAGGGGAGCACCTGACTTCCTCTAAAAGGTAACTATACCAAGCCCAGTAACACTATACCTCTCATCATCACCTATCTTGATATGCATCTGGAGATCCCTCTCCTCCAAATTACCGAAGAGCTCTTTGTTACCAGTCATGTGGAAATAATCTCCACTATCCAGGTACCATACACTAACCATCATCGATGACACCATAAATGTGATGAAGGTAAAGTCAAGTTTGAATTTTGAGGGAAGAGCCTCACCTCCTTCTGCTCCCCCTGAGGGCTTCTTACCAGCCTTCTTTAGTGGACACTTTGTGGAGAAACGTCCCAGCTCATGACAATGAAAGAAATTGACTTTTTACATGTCCTTCTTCTTTCCTCCATAACAAGAATATGATTTTGAATGGGATGACTTCCCCTTCCCTTTCTTTGCCTTTCCCGCTAAGGCATAATTTTACTCATCGTTAGTCTTTGATGACGATCTTTCTCTGGTATTCCTCTAAATTTCTTACTGTACTAAATCCCACCACAACTATTCCCAATCTGGTAGCTTCTCCCTCCCATTGACAAAGCCCTAATAACTGTGTGATCTATTGGGATGCCCTAGAGGAGTTTGGCTCACCATATCTTCCTTGGAAACAATGATCCCAACACTTCCAAGCTCATCCCAACGATGGGTGAACTTGTTCAAGTACTTCGGAATATAGTCGCCCTTCTCCATTTTGATCTTTCTGAGTCTGTCCTTCAGTGCCAATTTCCTATGGTCATTGCCATGTCAAAACAGGTCCATCAATGCCTTCCACATTGTGTATGCGGTATCCTTATCATGGAGAATAGAGACAATGTGGTCTTGAACTCCATCCAAGATAATCCTTCTTGCTTTTTCCACACACTTTCTCCATTTAGCCATATCTTTAGC
Source organism: Pinus tabuliformis (assembly GCA_031772625.1). Classification (NCBI taxonomy): domain Eukaryota; kingdom Viridiplantae; phylum Streptophyta; class Pinopsida; order Pinales; family Pinaceae; genus Pinus; species Pinus tabuliformis. Next base: position 834,501,238 of record CM062811.1, on the reverse strand, counting down.
ATCTGATGTTGGAGGTTTAGGAATGTCATGATCTATGAATTCCTTGAGGCCATTATCTTCCAACAATGCCTTCATTTTGTCCTTCCAAACCATGTAATTCGAGTTTCCCTCCAAGGAATACTCAAGTCACAACCAGTAGAAAGACATATTGGTCCTCTTATGTATGAACTTGTAAATTCGATTTTTACCTACACACCAAACTTGAAATATCCTCTTCTATATTGTCTTTTGCTTCGATTCCATCTATATTTTCATGTAGATTCAACATCTTATGTGATATGATAAAACACAAGACAAGAATCTACTCTACTCTTCAGTAGAAACAAAAGGTGATCGATGAAAACAATAAGTAGAAAGAGGAAGACTATCAATCACACATAACACAATATTGAATTAACCAAGAGATATAAGAATAAGATATAATTCTTGTTCATCGTGAACAATTCATGCGCTAGTAAAATCTAACTCTCTACCTCACAAGCCAACTCAAGCCAACACTTAGCCAATTCAACTGCATGCTAAGTCCCTACTTCCTTACGAAATTCCTAGAGGAATCAACCCATATTTAATTGGGAAATCCACTCTCCATAACAACGAAATCCAAACATAGGTCCTCAACTGAGAGCATGCACCATCTATACAACTCGAAAAATTATACAATTGATAGTACACTATCCTTGAACTCTAATCTAAATTTGGTCTTCATCTGAACTGATATGCATGAACTATTTGTGAGTGAATCTTCAATTAACTAGTGTGATAATTTTGCTGCACTGGTGCACTACTTCACTACTAGACCTTTACTAGTTCTTCCAATAGTTATAACTAGTTTAACTGACTGTAACTTAGTTAGACTGAGTTATCTAATTACAACTCAGAAGAACTCAACCTAGGCCCCTAAAATTTAGGGATCACAATTTAATTCAACCGCAAATTAAATTGGAATTCTGTGTTTCTATTTTTAACACCTACTGCTATAGCTCGCAAAGTGGGAACTGACACAACATTGTTCAACCATATGTACTTGAAAAGAATTCCTTCAAGGGGTTTCAGGCTAAGCTTACCATTGAGATTGTAGCATGAAGAGAGAACCACCTTTGTGAGCAAACAAGGCCCTCCCTGGTCCTAGCTACAAGTTGCATCTTAACCCCCTCACTACTTTTCTTACACAGTCTCTTTTTCCATAACGTCATCACCTTACCATGGCCACTCGGTTAGGCCCCTTATCTCATAATTTTCTCCATCTCTTTTAATTATCCTTTAGCTCGCTCTAAGAGCTCCCTCATACTCATTCATTTTGGTACCACTCTTGGGCTCATTCTCTTGGTTCCAACCTAAACTTTCCTTGTATCCTCCAATACTCCGTTAACTTCCTTTCACCAATTATTTCATTCATCAATCATCCCTTGGGTGGTATTTTATGGTGTTCGACACTTCGTTCTCATTCATCATGGTTGCTTGTGACCTCAACTCCACCATTATGGTTTTCTAATCTGTATCACTTTGAGTCTGCATGAACTCAGTTTACAATATTCCTTCACATCAACTCAATACAATGGTTCACACATGATAATTGTCTCGCCCCAGCCAATATATTCCTATCTTATACTTTTCCCTTAGTCTTAGCCTCGTCAGTGTTTATCACCTTTGAATACCGTCATTTATTTGACAACTCACATGATCTCCTCTGCAACAAAAATTTGATTCAGTAATCAACCTAGCCACTTTCTTTCACTTCAACAAAGATTACGATGCAGGGAATGAATACTTTGGTGGAACTCACATCACATGGTATTGAGCTTCACTCAAGTTTCCATGCATAAACATGTTAAAATACGACATCACTGGTGTGCTTGGTCCAAAATATTGTGACTCTCACCCTTAATTTTGTTGAATAATTTTCATTCAAATACTTAATTATCTCCTTAGACTTGAGTGATTCTTTTTGTACTTATTTCTTGCATAAATCAATGCTCATTTATGATCCTCTTATCATAATATTTTGTTGTGGAATTATAAGAATATACTCCCATATAGAATGAACTTCTTGAATAATGTCATCCCAAAACATTTGTGTATCCTCAATTAAAGAAATATTACCTTCAAACCTAGTTTTCAAGTCTTTGATTTCATCTTGAGTTTCCTGATACTTACTCGGAAGATGATTGTTATTTTCATATACTATGTGCTATTGCCTCTCCTTTACATTCAACTACTGACTTACCACGACTAAATCATCTTGGGTTTTCTTTAGCTCAACTTACAAAGTTATAAGCTCTTCCATGACGTTTGTCAATTTCTCCGAGGGTTCATCTAATTTAGTTCAAATCATAATGGTGAAAACGTGATTTTTAATTTACTGTTGTAAGCTCTGCACTTATTCCTGCAAAATAAATATGTCTTTATTTCTATCAACTAATTGTCCTATTAATAGCTCTTTTTTTCAACTTGAGCCAACTCAGTTGTTTGAGTGTTCTCAGTCCTAGGAATTTTTATGTTCTTTCGTAATGATTGCATCTCATATTCTATGATTTGCAATAGGGCCTTCATGCTCTGTTGCCATATTAATTCTCAGTTTATAATTTCTTTCTTTAATTTGTTGATAATTCATTTGCAAAGTTTCAAATGAAAAAGGAACCACTTCTATTGTGAATTATGCCAAATGAGTGGAGATATAAGAGGAAGTAGTATGCCATGGATTTCCCAACTAGATTTCAAACCCAAGCTCTTTTAAATGTCCTTCTGTTAATTTTATTTGTATTTCTTCTTCATCCTCCATTGGGATTTTAGTCCCCTTTTGTGACTTCGAGTATTCCATCTCAACATCTATCTATTCAGGATTAGTCCCATCCAAATTATTCTCATTTACCATAGGGTTTTCATCATCCTTTAACCGTTTCACCCAACAACATGGCCAAGTATCTTGATTTTCCATTTTCTCAATTTCTAGTCTACTTTCATGAATATAAGGTGAAAAACTAATTTCCACCTTTTTATAAGAAATTATACGATGAGGTTCATATTACCACTTTTCTCCTTTCTCAAAGCCAAACACCTTCATCATCATTTCCACCTATGTAAGGGATTTTTTATTGTTTACAATAAATGGACCTAATGTCCTCTCTATCGTAAACATATACCCGTATTCTGTAGGAAGAAAATGTACTTGGTCAACACTAAGACCATGCTTTGCAAATTCAAGAGAAAATATCCTCATAGGAAAAAAGACTAGCCTTGAAATGGAGGTTGGGCCCGCATCTTTGTGAAGCAAGCCAAAATTATCTTTCTTCGCTAAAATGCATGCCCATGATTCATTTATTGGCCAATATGATTGATTAAAATTATAGATTTTTTTTAATGATTTTACACACTTTTACATTGTTTTATCATTACTTTTAGCTTAAATATGTATACTACAGATTTCAAAAAACATTTTAAGTTTTTATTTGATTTGCCTTATGTGAAACATATGTATAAGTGGGAAACATAGTTATGTAGGGTATTTCTAAGACATGTTGCAAGGTTATATCCTAAGGTTAGGAATTTTCCAATCATGTCCCATTTTGAATTTCATTACCAAGAGTGTAATTGGTTTTTCCTAGGAGTGCATATTTGTTTCCACTTTGATCATTGGCACATACGATCAATTGCTACTCCAACAATATTGGATTTTAGTGTCTAACGTTTCCTTTGTGAAAATTACTATGGTGTGTTGCATAAAATGATTTTATATTTAGATTGGAATGATAATTATCTCATGGTTAATTAAGTATAGGTCCTAGTATGCATTTATTTGAGGCACAGAAGGCTTGACTTTAACCCTACGAAATCGATCCAATTTGGCATATCTTTTTAGCAAAGAAGAAATTTCTATATGAAAAATGAACGTTAATTATTTGTCAAAAAGTACTATCCAAGTTGAATCATTCAATTTGACCTTGAAATGAAGGTTGGGCATGCATTTTTGTGAAGTAGGCCAAAATTGCATTGCTTCACTAAAATTGACACCCAGACTTCATTTGTTGGGAAATCTAATTGATTCAAATTGTAGATTATTTATTTAACTATTTTACAAACTTTTGAGTTATTATATGTTTACTTTGACCCTTAAATAATTCTTATTCAAATTTCATATGAAATTCCAAGTTTTACTTCAAGTTTAATTATGTGAAGTTTGTGTATATGTCTTTCCTTAGCTTGTCCTCGAGTAGAACACTTGTCCTTCTAATTCAAAGCAATAATTCAAGCTCTAGATTAATTGTCAATCTGGGTAGGTTTTGTTATTGGAAAAATATTATGCAAAATATATGCAAGGGAAAATGATGACTAGGTCTAATGAATCTCAACTTGAATCATTGTAATCACACTCTTAACAAGTCAATACTCTGGTTGTTACACTCTCAAGAAATAAACACTGAATGCAAAATAAAACCACCTTGTTACAAATTCACTCTTATTTAGAAAAGAACGCCACTACCGGAAATCATTCTCTCAACAAATGTTGGAACACACATTCAAATAAAATTAACACACCATCAAACTGTAATGGGAATTAAATAATTGACACACTAGCAAAGGGATTGGTGTAGGGCATATGTTGTCACACAATACAAAGGTTACGATTCTGCAATCACTAAAGCATCAAAATGTCTAATAATAATGGTCACAACAATCACATATTTATTATAACTGAAAGGAAATAAGTAAAAAAGACACAATACTTTCCTAACCAATGAACCCTGCTAAGAAGGAGGGCATTATCTTCCTAGCAGGGGTTAGTACAGTACACAGCACACAATATAGTCAATAGAAAGGTATGGCACCATGAATAATTGAGATTTAATGATAGATACAGATTTACAATTTTGGTGCTCTCCCTCTCTATCATTCTCTATTTTTTTCTATATTCCTATCTCTGTGCGTAGAAAGCACGAATCTTTATAGTTTCAGATTACAATGATAAGATCATAATGAGAATCTCTCGATTATCATGTGATCTAATTTGAGAATACATATTAAAAATTTATAAGGTTAGGAAAGTTGTGTAAGAATTTTTCCAAATTACATTAATTATCAATAAGATACCCTAGCCATCTCAACAAAATTTCACAGAAAAAATTGAGCTCCAATAGGTGCCCAACACAAAAATGTTTCTCATCCTTGAGCCACTCAGTCCTCCTTCTATCCCCATGTATTTGGTAACCGTTTTCCATATTTAGGTTGTCTTCAATCCTTTGGTACACTAGTTGCAGGGGCGGTTAGGGAGCTTAGTTGCTCGAGAGCTCTTAAAATAGCTTAGGAGGGGAGTGTTACATCCCCCGTCTCCATAGAGACATGCTCAGAAAAAGCATCCTTCCAAGATTTATTGCTCCAAGGCCAATTTCTATGTCTATCATTGACCCTTGTCCCCTTCTTATTGCTACACCTGTTCATTCCTCTAGAAAGTAGTGGCTAGATTTCGATACTCTATCCTCCTCCATGATTTACTAACTTTAATTAGATATTTTACATGTTTTACATCATTGCAATGACATATTAGTTGTAACTTAATTGAAATTTTATTATGTTACATACTTTCACTTTGATATGATGTAATATGATTATGGTTTCACTTCATATGTTGTAATATTAGAAATATAACAGCTATATATTCAATATTAGATTAAATAAATAACTTCTCATTTTTTTTTTATAGAACACGAGTCTTCCATAATATTGAGTTGATCTTGAGATTGTTCAGATTATGTTGGGTATGGTTCAAACATTAGAGACAATGATGATGAGGTAGATGGAGATAACATGACGTAGATGACGACGATGATGAAATTGATGCTGATTATGATGGTGATGATCATGATAGACATGATGATGATGATGAGCAATAAGTTGGCTATAGCTAGTGACATTTATCATATAGACTCCATCATGGATCATCATTGATAAATTGTTATGATCTCTCCTTTAATGATTATTATCATATGTATCATTTTCACCTACATTATCAAATTGAGTTGTATCATTTTGAATTATATCATTTTTACATATATTGTATGGGGTTGCATTATTTGTAGCTAGTGACAGACCAACAAATTTTTTTATTAATAATATTAAAATATTGGTTATAGTTTAAAAAATATATTTTTATTTCATTCTAATGTTGTGGTGTGGTTTGTAACTATAAAAAACCTGAAAGGGCTCTCCTATGGAAATCTCTATGATGTGAATCTGGGCGGCATACATTATCTGTAGCTAGTCACGATCAACTATTTTATTTATTAATAATATAAAAATATCGGTTATAGTTAAAAAAATGTTGCTAGTTTGTATGGATATCCATTTCTCTAAAAAACCTTTATAAATTGTATGCTATAAAATATTTTACCTGCAATAGGACTTACTTTATAATCATAAAACTTATTTAATAGGCATGATATACTTACCTAATTTAATTGAAATAAAAAATATTAAAATAATAAATGGTAGCCATAAAAGAAGCATCATGAGTTCTTAAAATGAAAGTAGAATGTGGTGCTAAACTGAAAGTAAAAGTAGATGTTAAATTGGGAGACATATTTGGAGCTATTATTGGCTCTAAATAGGAAGCTAAATTGGTTTCTTAACAAGAAAAATAATTGGAGGCTGATTAAGAAGCAAACCCTCCAACTAAAAGGAAGCAAATAATAGGGCTAACATGGAACCAATTCTAGAATCAAGAAAGGAAGCAACAATGGATATTAAACTAGAAGCACACTAGAAGAAATCTGGGAAGCAAAACTTGGCATTACCTAGGAAGGAAAAAAAGAGGCAATTAGGTAGTAAACAAAGAAGTAATAATGGAAGCAATACTAGCTTCCAAACATGGCTTAACCTCAAAAGAAAAAACTAAAGAAATTTACGTAGCAAATAAAGAAGTAATATTGGAAGCAATATCAAAAGCCAAACTTGGCATTCCTTGAGAAGCAAAATAAATAAGTCATTCAGATAGAAAATCAAGAAGTAATAACTCAAGAAATACTAGTATCCAAATATTGCATTAGCTATGAAGCAAAAACAAAAGCAATTAAGGTAACAAACAAAGATGTAATAATGCACGCAATATTAGAAGCCAAACTTGGCCTTCCTAAAGAAACAAACAAAGAAGCCATTAGGTAGAAAACCAAGAAGCAATATTAAAAGAAATAAAAAACACTACAATGGAAGCCATATTAGAAGCTAAAGAAGATACCATAATGGAATCAAATCTAGATGAAACAAGTGATTCTATCTTGGAAACAAAACTTGATGCAACAAAGGATGTTATAATGAAAGTATAACTTGATGTTAATTAAGAAGCCATACAATAGTCGATTTTCCATGCCGTAGGAGAAGCAAAACAAAAAACGCAATTGTGAGCAAAACTAAAAGTACAAATAGACACAACAATGGAAACAAGAATAAAAAAGGTATTTCCCACACTATTCGCACTATTCACGCTGCCCATGTGAAGATTCTAGTTTGCGTCAGGTTTCTCGAACGCCAATTGAAGCGCAATAGGTAAGAGATGTATCGGAACATGAAAGAAAATACTACAAAGATCAAAATATATCCTAGGGCGAACTAGAACATGCAAAAGATCACAATATATAGTATATAATAGTGCGAAAGGACCTCGGTTTTATAATAGGGAAGGCCCTATGTTTTATATACTAGTGCGAAAAGGCCCTGGGTTTTATAATGGCATTAAATCATCAAAGTGGGCGTATCTGCTGATTTGTTCTTTCCAGCCATAATGGAAGTATGATGATTCCTTGTTATCTCTCCCTTGCCATTCACGTCCGTCTCTGTTCGTGGACTTGGTGGGCATGGAACATTTTTGTCGTAATGAGGCCCACAAGATTTTGCCGCTAACCCGGCTTCGAACGACGAGCCAACAATACTGCTTTGAGGCGGTGGTGGCCGTTTTGGAAGATTGTTCCCGGGTTGACCGTCTGCAAGTGATTGCCATAGAGATAAACGTTCTACTGCTACTGCTACTGCCGCTCCAACGGAAGAATGAAAATTCATTCTTTTATCAGTAATCCCATGCATTGGCCTGCATGTGGCGGAGACTTCCTTTAACAACAACGTCATCACAAATAAGAGGAGAGCAGCATCTACAGTAACAGACATACTGATTTTCATCTGCATGGGCAATGACATTACCAGTTTACTTCTGTGTTAAAAACGATGTGTCACAACTTTTATGCCCTTAATCGGATATCGCTGAAAAGATCGGATGCTGAATAATGATAGATGGTTCCTAGTTATTGGTTGGACATAACAAAAATTATGGCTGATTTACATATACAATACTCACAAAGATAGGTACTGTCTAAATACATGACGGTGTGGGGCTTATTTGCAATCGCACATAAACTGTTTCATGAATATACAATACTCACAAAGGGGCATAGTCTATAAATACATGACGGAGAAGGGGAGGGGAGGCGGATCCGAATTTCAAGATCTGAACTGGTGAATAAATATGAATATGGAAGGGAGTCTTTGTTCGTAGAGCTAGGAATGGGAGTATATGACCGGGGTTGCGATATCTGATTCAACTTTGTTCATGGGGAACTCATAGAGACGATTTGGATCTTCCATTTATTGAATGTCTATGTTGAATCGATGAGCCTAGGGGATCTCCTGAAGGAATAGGAATGTGTGACCGCGGTTGATGTTTGACTCAGCATCGCTTCCTGGTAATCCGAGGAGACCATTGGACTCTTTTCGCGTGTTAACTACCCCGATTTCGTCGTAGAGCAGTGCGACAGGAGATAATAAATGTGTTTCCAGGCTGGGCGATGTAAAACTGAAATGAGAATGAACATAAAATTAAATAGGGCTCCTTAAATGTCCGAACAAGGATTCTTTGCTGAACTCTGTTGCACTTTTCATAAATCTATTATTTAAAATATATTTTTCTTAGCGAGAAATAAATATTTTTATCTGCTTTTTTTGGTTAATCGTGTATTGTTTTAATCTTTTTCTTCTTTTATTTTTGTTAATATATTTTAAGGAAAATATATTTAGAAAAATGTTACAAATTTCATAGTACATATATATTGGAAAATAGAAATAGGTAACATTTAATGTATTTTTATTTTTCCATGATTTTTTTTATTGTGTTGAGAGGTGCTTTACAGTCTAGAACGGGAGTAACGTAAAGATGTAAACGTTAAAGTTAAACTAAAGATCGAATAAACACAATATAAATTCAAAATATAAAGAGGTTTACCAACACTAAAAAGAGAGATATGGTAAATAACTAAAAATATAAATAAACCCGAAGTATGGTAAATAAATAAAACAATTGGGGTGATATAGAGAGACAAAGGAAGATAGAGATATAGATGGAAGTGATTTTAGTCATTTGAGTTGTTGATGGTGATTTCTAATCCTATTTGATTTCTTTTACTAGATGCATTGATTTTAGTGTAGTTGTTGATTTCTAATGATATTTGATTGCTTGCCATAGATGAATTGATTTCACTGTAGATGATTTCTAATGCTATTTGATTGCTTGCACTGAATACATTGATTTTAGTGTATATGGTGATTTATATTCCTATTTGATTGCTTGCACTAAATGCGTTAATTTCAATGTAGATGTTGATTTCTAATCATATTTGATCGCTTTCACTAGATGCATTGATTTCAATGTAGATGACTTCTAATCATATTTTATTTCTTGCACTAAGTGCATTGATTTCAGTGTAGATGGTGATTTCTAATCCTACTTGTTTAGTTGAACTAGATGCATTGAGTGTAGATGTTGGTTTATAATCCTATTTTCATACTTGCATTATATTCATTCATTTCAGCATAGATGTTGGTTTATAACCTTATTGGCTTACATGCCCTAAATGCATTGATTTGAGTGTAGATGTTGATTTCTAATCCTATTTGATTGTTTGTGTTAGAATCATCGATTTCAGTGTAAATGTTGGTTTATAATCTCATTTGATTGCTTTCATTAGATGCATTGATTCGAGTGTAGATGTTGATCTCTGTTGTAATGAAATTGGATGTTTGATGGTACATTAATTTTAAAGTGATTAGATTAACGTTGTGCATTGATTTCAGTGTAAGCACAATTTTTTTTATAATATACATTGATTTTTGTGTTATAGTAATTTAACCTATTGATATTGGAGAGAAGAGAGACAAGGTATGTTGTTTACTCGAGCTAAAGATTTAAATGGTTTACGATTTAACCTGTCCTTTTTATATAATTGATATGAAAATATCACAATTGATATGGAAAGATGAGAAAAGTAAGATGAGAAAAGTAACAAGGGTGACAATAACAATAGTAGAAGAAAACAGTTTGAGATTAATCACAATGAAAACTATTTGTAATTGACTAGATTCTTATTATTCACATTTTCTATGATTGAACACTATTACATTGTCATTTTACATTCAAAATTTTTATTTCATCATTTTTCATCATTAAAGTTATTAACAATATTTATCATCTCAAGAGACTGAGATAACTTAGAAAATTTAATATTAAAATGACCATATTAATTTGAAACCTATTTAGCATATTTAAAATGATTATATTAATATTAGATGAATTTACATATTATTGATAAAATTAATCATATGTTCCTTATATTTTCTTTGGCCGCACATGACTGAAACCAGCCTACATCCATCTTTAGTTCAGATCTATCAAGCGGTGAAAGGGATTAAATCTCTCGAGGTGCAAACTTTTCCTCAAGTTTTACACTAGAAAAGGAGTTTTGCAGCTCAAGAGATTTGATCGCTCTCAGTGCTTGATATATCTGGAGTTAAGAGGAATCTAGGATAGCTTAAAGTAATATGAGGTATACCAGTAGGTTAAGAAGAATAAGTTTTTACTTTAAATATATTTTTTGTTGTAAGTGGTTAACTATGTTAGTTCTAATTTTTAGAGATAATATATAGTCAATGTTCGTGGATTTTATTCTTGTTATTTATATTTCTTAATATATCGTTTAATTAGTAATATATCTTTTAGTTATGATTTGTTCCATAAGAATTTTTGTAAGTATGGAATAACATGAAAATGTTATTAATTTATTGAGGAGAGGTATTTTACAACTGTAACAACCCTTATGAAAAGTTTATGTAATAAAAGTTAATAAAGGAAAAATAAGACCACGGGTAAGGGACACATATTCCAAGGCAAATGTTAAACAAAGATATCCTAGTGGTCATCACTAGATGTGTGTTTTGGCTAAGGAAAATTGGCAAAAGCTAAGGTAAAGGCATCAAAAGGCAAAAAGGCATTTTCGGCACATTTATTTATGAAAATAAAGGAAAATAGGAGAAAAGGAAGGTAAAAGGTCATAGGTTGCACGTGAGGAGGAAATTGAAGGAAAATGATGGAAAGTGAAGAAAATAGAGGTCTCATTAATAAAAATGGTTCTAAGGATTAGTTGGCAAACTTAGTCAGTGTTAAGCTCTTGGTTAGTTCAAGTTCAGAGCTTTCTCATTATTCTCTCTCTCACTCTTGGTCACTGCAATAAGAATACTTACAGGTAACTATTTCCATGTGTGATTTCCTTGCTGGTTTGGACATGCATGGCCTTGTATGTTGGTGCATGGTTATCTTACTCTAAGTGACATGGTTTTACCGAGTTAAGACAGTGGTTTTAAGCCTAGCCTTCCCTTTTTCTGGATGTCGTGGTATGTTGGGATGCTTATCTAGGTTTGAGATTTGCTTTTCCAGATCGATTTTAGAATCTAGGGTGGAGGTTGTCTCAAGGTTCATTCCCAAAGGCCTAGGAATCCCTTGATTGGTTTTGACATGATACACGGTAAAGCCTTACGGGGAATTCTTGATTAAGGGCCTAGTGTATTAGGCATTGCGTATGCATGTTGATGGTTGCATGTGGAAATGTTTAAAATGGAGTAATGGTTGTTGTCATGCACGAGGTCATGGTTTGTGTAGTTGATATGGTCATGCATTAATGACTGGACTCTAACTAGAATGATGTGTATATGGTTGGTAATCATGTGTTATATGCATATATTTAGTTTTCATGCATGAATGGTATTGGTTATAGTTATGCATGAATAGTAGGTCAAACATGCCTTATGAAGTCATGTTATGCAATTTAGGTTATCAGGTCGATATTGGTATGTTATGAAGCTAATGTGTTTGCTAAGGTACAATAGGAGATACAAATCATCATAATAAGGTTGCAGCATTACGCTTTGGGGTAAGTGAAGATTGTCATACATGTATTGTATGTTGACATGCAGGTATCTAGGTTAAGAATCTTTATATACATTAGGGTTATATACATTAGGTTTATGTACATGTATTTTTATGTTATGATTACATTCATGATAGATGTTAGTTGATTAGTGTAGTTATATGAACATGTGTCGGATAGTAAAGAATGATAGTAACATGCATTGCTATTGTTGTTTTACATTATATAACTTGATGATTAGGGTTATCTCATTGAAATATTGATGTTGTAATTTGGATTGGCCATATGCGTGATAGTTATGTTCATTGCATTGAAGATATTGGTGTTATATGAATTCTATCAACCTGGCTTGGCGTATGCAAATGGTTATGGTTGTGATATTGAGGTATGAGTCGACATATTTGCAACTTGGTGTCATACTAATCTAGACTGATCATAGATTTGTGATTGCTATGCACAAATGACTATTGTTTATGAGTTAGGATCTGAACATGTTAGTTAGTGATTGTTATGGATAACATGATCTTATTTATGTTTAAGCTTATGTGTTGAGAAATTATATTGTGCTAGCTAGCTTGATTGCGCAGACAAGATAGCCTCCCCTAAGATAAATTAAGGTACGAGTTTTCTTATGTCATATATTTGGTTCTAGACTATTTGATTATGACCTCTAGTTAATTTATTTAACATGGTATGTCGCAACTTGGTTGAATGTTTGATGAATTGCATAATATGAGTATGCGTTCAAATGATTTTGTTTTAAGAGGATTTTACTAACACATATATGTTGAAACAGTTTATATGTACGTGAGTATAGTAGATGATAGTTGTAGCATTGTGTCTAAGGAATATGCATTGCCTATGGATTATGACATGATTGTTAGTCATGGTAAAGGGTTATTTCAAATTGTTATATATAATTTTTTTGATATTTAGAAGGTGATACTGACATGTGTGAGCAATTTGCAGAGAAACATGCTTTTTATTAGCATAACAAGGAAACAATTCATGTGCCTATATAACAAACAATTTGGTGATGTGATAGTACTAGTAAGCCTTGATTGCAACCAAGTAAAAAGGTAAAAGGAAGGAATTTGACAAGAATTCCTTTGGCTATGTTTGGAAACCCTAATCCCAAATGAATGAGTCCTTTGTATACAAGAAGTCTTCTTAACCATGATTTTTTCTAATATTATGTGGATATGTGCTAGACTCCTGAACATGTACTTGATAGGTGCATTAGATAGAGGTGGATCTATCAAGGCGATTAGAGTACCTTGAGACATGTTGTGCATGTGTTAAGGTGCTAGCCATGTGCATGGAACAAAACGATAAGGTAACTAGTGTATTGTGATGTTTATTTATGCATTGACAGTTATGTGTCTATGAGAGTGTGATGTAGGGAGTTACATGGCAAGAGAAATTTTCATGAAATCTTGAAGGAGGCACAGGTGGAGCTTTTCTTCAAAACCATGGGGACTGAGTCATGGTGTCCATAGTTAGTCTTCTGTTTTTGGTTTTTGGGGATTGTTGTGCTCGATTTTCAATTTTGAACATGTCTGGTGCATAGATATGCCATGTTATTGCAATGCCGTGTTGTTATTGGTTTTCATGGCTTTCTTCTTATATGTTTCTTGGCTTGCCCGTTATGATTTTAGTCTTGGGAATTGGTTTGGGGAAGAGGAAAAGTTGATGGAGCTTTGAGAGAGATGTGTGGTACCCAACCCATAATGAAAAACTTAGATGAAGCTCTTTTCATGAGTAAGTGCAATGGAAGGTAGGAATATGACAATCGATTGGACTGGTTGGTCCATAGTGGTAAACGGATGGTGGCAATATAGACATCTGAAACGTAACCAAAAAAGGTAAATTAAATGGATTTTAGGTGTAGAATGCCTTGGCTATGTTGGGAACGAATGTTCTCACTATTCTCGATGTTGTGCATGAATAAAGAAAGTTCTCTTAATCTAGACCTTATGTTATCTGGTAATTATGTTATGATCATGATTATGTTGATGTTTATATATGTATACATGTATGTATGTATGTCCTTTCTAACATAATGATGATTGTTTTATATATATATATATATCTATATATATATATATATATATATATATATATATATATATATATATATATATATATATATATATATATATATATATATATATATATATATATACACACACACACACACATCCATGTCACTGTCTAATAGGGTTATCGAGAATCTTCGTTATCGAGGAATGATTACTTATGTAGACGAATGACATGAAGAGGTCCCTTGATATGAGGAATCAATTGAGAAGAGTAGTCATGACAAATATACAAGGTCAATATAATATGGTTATGAGTTGATATTTTGTGACTATATTATGTCTATGTTATGGACATGTTATACCGATGGATACAACAATGAAATGAAAGTAGTGTGATCTGCGACATGCAGGGAAAAGCATGGATAAGACACTGGAAGCAAGATTGCTTGGTAAAGATAGTGTTGTTTTGGATGTGTGGTAGTATTGTTGTGCACATGTTTCATATATGATATTATTTGCATGTAGTTTTTTGTCAATATTGCATATGCAGTGCTAGGCATAGATGGGTCCATGTAGAGGTTGGATATGCAGTGCTATGTACATATTGTATTGTGTGTATGATGTATATGTGGTGTTTAATGCATATGGTGCTTTGTGCATGTTCGATATGTGATGTTGTATATAGATGATGTTATGTACACGTTGGATATGCAGTGTTATGTACATGTGGTGTTGCATGCATGTTGTATATGTGGTGCTATGTACCTATGGTGTTGTGTGCATAATTGTATAAGTGGTGTTGTGTGCATATGTTGTTATGTACATGCTGTACAAGTGGCGTTGTATGCAGGTGGTACTTTGCACATGTCGTGCATGTGATGCTATGTACATGTGGTATCATGTACATGTTCTGCATTTGGTACTGTGTATATGCGGTATTGTGTACACTTTGTACAATGGTGAAGTGTACACATTGTATAGGTGGTGTCGTGTACATGTGATGTTGTGCATACATTGTGTAGGTGGTTGCAATGTATAGGTGGTATTGTGTACATGTGGTACATATGGTACTAGTGTAGATGCATGTATTGCATGGTGGTGTATGACGTGTGTAGCTGTATGTGTGTGATGCACTATGTGTATGTGCAGTGTTGGGTGTGGAGCCTAATTATCTTCTTTATTCAAAGGTTTCAGCCAGATGTATACGCCAAGAAGAATGTACACCCTTCCACGTGAGGGGTGGGTATGGAGGGGACTTGTCCCCCCCAGCTGGGGGGTCGGGGGGCCAGTGATCCCCCAACGGGGGTTCAGGGGCAACGCCCCTGAAGCTAAGAATATATGTAAAATTGCCTTATAAAAGTCTAGTAATTTCTATTCAATTTGGGCTGCTCATTAGGCGGATGATCTGATGGTAGAAGTTATGTTTAATTTAGGGTCTTTTGCCCTAGAAGGCAACCCCTCACTATATATGAGGGAATTGTATTGTGTCTATGGATATCTGGATTCTGAGTGAGGAAGAGAGAGGAGATTGAGAGCAATGAGGGTGTTACAGTGGATATGCTATAGGTTGTATCTCTTTAGTTTGTTGGATAGTATAGAAGGAAGGATTGGCTATTTCTCCATGGACGTAGCCCAAACTGGGTGAACCACGTATATCTATGTCTCTCTTGTTTTATGCATTTTTCTGTGTTTATATTTCTACAATATTTTATGTGTTCCATTGATCTGTAATATATAATTTTTTAACAACTGGTATTAGAGCCGAAAGTATATTTGGCTGACAAAATTACAGGAGAGAAGGGTTCCTCATTCGAGTGGGAGCAATGGCGGAAGATGGTAGGTTTAGGTTCGAAAAATTCAACGGCCAAAACTACCAACTGTGGAAGATGCAGATGGAAGATTATCTATATCAGAGAGATTTGTACCTACCATTAAGCGGAAATACAAAGAAGCTGACAAGTATGACAGACACAGAATGGGATATTCTCGACAGAAAGGCACTTGGAACAATACGGCTATGCCTAGCGATGTCGGTAGCATTTAATATTTCAAAGGAAATGACAACACAGGGTTTAATGTCGGCATTGGCCAAACTATATGAAAAACCCTAGGCATCAAATAAGGTATTTCTTATAAAGCGTTTATTTAATATGAAGATGTCAGAAGGTGGATCTATTGCTGATCATTTAAATGATTTTAATACAGTTACAAGTTAGTCAAGTTCTTTAGGGGTAAATTTTGATGATGAAGTTAGGGCTCTGTTATTTCTGTGCTCATTTCCAGAAAGTTGGAATGGTTTAGTTATGGCCATTAGTAACTCTGTCTCTAGATCTAGTACTTTAAAGTTTGATGATGTTGTCGGTGCAATCCTTAGCGAGGAAATGCGACGGAAAAGCTCTGTTGAGACATCAGGTAATGCTTTGACTGCAGAGACTAGGGGAAGAAAAATGGAAAGAGGAAAGAGCCCAAGATATCGCAGTAAGTCAAGAAAAGGCAGATCCAAGTCTAGATCAGGGATAGTGTGCTAGAAATGTGGGAAGAAAGGACACCTGAAGAAAGATTGCAAGTCTCGGAAGGGAAAAGAAGGAGACGCACAGCAAGAACAAAATCATGAAGTGAATGTAACAGGTGATGTTTTGCAAGATGCTTTGATTCTTTCATTAGAAAATATTATTGATGCCTGGGTGGTAGATTCAGGGGCCTCATTCCATGCCACACCTGATAAGAAACATTTTCATGATTATGTTTAAGGAGATTTTGGACAAGTTCGATTGGGTGATGATAAGCCCTGTAAAATCGTTGGAATGGGTACATTTTTCATAAAAGAGCAAAATGGAAATCAGTGCCTATTGAAGAAGGTAAGGCATGTTCAAGATCTGAAGAAAAATATGATTTCAACAGGGTAGTTGGGAGGTGAAGGTTGCATGACTACTTTCACAGATAAAACCTAGAAGGTCACTAAAGGATCCCTGGTAATAGCGAAAGGAGAAAAAGTTGGTACATTGTATTTATGCAACGGTATTTCTAATTCTATTAATGCTTTAACCTCTACAGGAGAAGATATGACATTGTGCCGTCATAAGCTCAGGCACATGAGTGAGAAGGGGATGCAGATTCTTCACTCAAGAAATTTGTTGCCAGGTTTGAAGCATGTTGATTTAAAATTCTGTGAGAATTATGTTTATGGAAAATAGAAGAGAGTCAAATTCCTTAGAGTTGGGAAAGAAAAGAAGATCAGAAAATTAGAGCTTGTGCACACAAATGTATGGGGACTTGCTCAGGTATCATCTCTTGGTGGCTCTCATTATTATGTTACTTTTATTGATGATGCAACCAGAAAAACTCAGATTTATTATATTCAAAATAAATCTCATGTATTTGATACTTTCAATAAATGGAAAGCTTTGGTTGAAAATGAGATAGGGAAAAGGTTAAAGTGTCTCAGATCAGACAATGGAGGTGAATATTGCAACAAATAGTTTGATAGGTACTGTTCAGAGAATGGAATTCCCAGAGAGAAGACAGTTCCAGGAACACCACAAGAAAATGGTGTGTTAGAAAGGATGAACAAAACAATCATGGAGCGTGTAAGGTGCATGAGATTGCATGCAGGATTGCCTGTACAATTTTGGGCAGATGCTGTAGATGAGTAATGATTTAAGGTTATTTCAATTTATTTGAATCTAGTGGAAATTATGTGTTTGGAATAGGAATGCATGAACATGCCCGATTGAGTGGCTAAAATCGACTGCAAGAATTGCAGCAATAGTAAAAGAAATTGGAACATGCAGCAGTATGTTGGTAAAGCACTTCAGCAGCAAGGCCATTGTGGGACAATGGTACCCAATAGTGTCCATTGATTTCCACGAACATGCTATGACTGGTATGATGGTTTGAGGCATGTATATTTCTTGGTTGTTGATCTTCTGATATGAGGAAGCCTTTGCCATGGGATGGATCGCTCGGGTTATGGGTTTTGAGGAAATTAGAAGGTTAGTTATTTTACAGAAGGAGGTGAGTTGATTTCTTGGGGGACTCTGTAGCAAAGGAGGGAAGGTCACACATATATTGTTTTTGGTCATTAGCATTTCCAGATGGAATTAGATGAATATTGGGAGTGCGCTCTAGGAAAATGAGCCAGTAACTGCCAGTAACTATTCAGTGAGGGGACAAGTGGTGCAGGATTATAGCGCCAGACATTGGATACAACTTTCAGTATGGTAGTGGATTCTAGTTATCCTATGAAGGAGGTGAATCCTGGTACTACTTTTGAGGGTGGAGGTGTGATCCTTTAGATTCCCTTATTGATTGATATAGGCATCATATCATTTTATTTACTGGTTTAGAAAATGTGCATATGTGGTTATTGCAAATACCGTAATGAGATGGATTATAAAGCTCGAGTATGTGGTATGCTTCCATGTTGACATGATTTTTTTCTTTTATGTAGGTCATTCACTGTAAATACTACAACGAGCTAAGTCATAAAGCTCCATGGGCAATATGTTTGTTTTTTAAAGGTTTTGTTGAGGTCTTGGTGTGGTTTAACACTGAGGATGGTGATCCCGAAGGGGGAGTGTTTTGTAACAGCCCTAGTGAACAGTTCATGTAATAAAAGTTAATAAAGGCAAGATAAGACCACATGTAGGGAACATGTATTCCAAGTTGAATGTTGGACAAAGAAATTCTAGTGGGAATCACTGGATGTGTGTTTTGGCTAAGGAAAATTAGCAAAGGCATTAAAAGGCAAAAAAGACATTTTTGGCACATTTATTTGTGAGAATAAAGGAAAATAGGAGAAAAGGAAGGTAAAAGGTCACACATTGCATGTGAGGAGGAAATTGAAGCAAAATAATGGAAAATGAATAAAATAGAGTCCTCATTCATAAAAGGACTTCTTAGGATTAATTGGCAATCTTAGTTAGTGTTAATCTCTTGGCCAGGTCAAGCTCAAAGCTCTCCCATTATTATCTCTCTCTATCACTCTTGGTCACTTAGAGTTTTCTTAGAGCACTCTAGCTTTGGATCAAGGAAGGAAAAGTAAGGAAAGGAAAGGAAAGGAATGCAAGGATCAAGGAAGAAGAGAAGGATCAAGTAGCTTTAGCAGGACTACTTGCAGGTAGACTTCTGCGTGTGTGATTTCCTAATTGTTTTGGACATGCATGGCCTTGCATTTTGGTGTATGGTTCTCTTGATGTCAGTGCCATGGTTTTTCCAGGTTATAATAGTGATTTTCATCCTAGCCTTGCCTTTTTTGAGATCCCATGGTATGTTGGGATGTTTATCTCGAGTTTGAGCTTTGGTTTGCCGGATCGATTTCAGAATCAGAGGTGAAGGTGGTCTCAAGGTTGATTCCCAAAGGCCTAGGAATCTCTTGACCAGTTTTGGTGGGATACATGTTAAAGCCTAAGGGAGAAGTCTCAGTTTAGGGCCTAGTGATCCAAGATTGGATTGGGGTAAAGCTTGAAAGACAAGGAGACAAAAAATTCTTCAAGGACAGTGATGGATTCTGGATGGCATTTAGCTTTCGGTTGAGTGGTGATCGGAGAACTCGTTTTGGTGTGATCACGATTGGGTGAAGGTGGAGGTGGTTTAACCTTTGGACTCCCTTGGTTGCTCTTGGATTAGTTGTTCTATGAGATCCCACATTGATGCTTGGAATATGGAACGTAGATGACTCAATGAAAGAGAGATTTGGTTCAGCTATGTCTACAGTCGGATGGTACGTGGAAGTCTTGAACCTGGTTGGATTTTCCTATGATTAATAAAAGCTAAGTTGTCTTACTTTTTCATTGATTTATATGTGGATTTAATGGTTGTCATATCTCTGATACTTATATGGTTTCATGCTGGTATAAGCATGGTTATATGACTTGTTCATGTCATGGTTGTTTCATGTATTTACTTCTAATTATTAAATGGATGGATGCAAGACCTTATTGATGATATAACAGTTCAATGGAGAAGGAGGTGATCATTCTAGACATATTTCATAAGTTATTTCTGTCATTTATGCTATGTCTTATATCATAGACCTGTAGGTTGCATTGATGCCAAGTGTTTGATAGAATGTCACTCCTGATTGGGGAGGGCCAAACCTAGTCCTTTGGTTGATTTTTCATTTATTCGCTTTTTTATCATGTATTTGATGGGTTCTGAAGGTTGTAGCATGTTTTGGGCAGAGGTCAGGATTCTGGGCTAGAAAATTCACTCAAACCTTAAGGTCGCTAGCATAGGTTTTCTAAGAAACATCAACAATCATTGGCACAGAGGCCTATGAGAGCAACTTTGAGTTTTTGGTCACCGTCTTGCCTATGTCATGAGAGCGATTTTGGATTAAGAGGCTTAAAACATTAGTGGGACCCAAGGACAAGATGTATGAGTGACTGACATGTCTCCTAGTAGTGTACTTTCTTATTTGGTGGTTTTTTTATGATTTTCTACGATTCCATGACCGATCAGAATCTAGATTAGGGGCAAAAATTTGCTCAAAAATCAAAGTGTTAAGAATCACGCAAAACTTGAATGATAGCGTCTGCCTAAGTGATAGGAACCCAACACAGCTTGTTTCACTCAAAATATAGGTCATATGAGAAATATATCGTGTTTTGTCCACTTTGCCAAACAAAAGAATTTTGAAAAAAAGGGTACAATCACTGCACAGTCAACAGTCCATAATGCTGATGTGGTAGTTGACTTTGCAGGTCAAAGGTTTGGTCCATGACCAGTGAGGTCACGTCAAGTGGCCCACTTTGGTTGGTCTACAGTTTGATGATTTGCCCTTATTTCATTGGACAAGGGAGGACCAATGAGAAGGAGACATGTGGCAAGCCCGGAGGCTCCAATGTGTCCCTCCCCAACAACCTATCAAAATAGGCATGCAGTGTAGAACTTTATTGGCAGGTAGGGGAATCGAACCCCCGACCTCGCTCACACAAGACCAATGCTCCATTGTTACGCTGCCACCATGTTACTTAACATATGGTGGGCGAAAATTCAATTTAAGGTTTAAGCGCTGATAGTTTGGGGAAAGAGAGGGCCAACCCCCTCCCATGTGACCAACTTCAAAAACGAGAGGCCAATGCTAATGCTAATCGCGCAGATTAATACTCTAAGTGGAGGTTAATGCTAATTAATCAATGATTATCACTTAATTAAGTGCAGGTTTAACTTGTTAGTGGTTTTGGTCAGTTTGACAAATCTTGTGTTAACTCCATGTTTGGCGGGGCTAACTAGAGTTTCTCCAGTTTTAGTGGAGCTTTCCTAGGGAAAACTGAATAGACCATAACTTCTTCTATTTTAGACCAATTTTGGCTTAGAGAGAGTCATTCTTAGATGATTTGGATTCTTTGAACACAATGGAATAGGTTGCAGAGGCAGAAAGGAACTTTTGTATGTGTTTTTTCTACATTGAAGTTTAAGGAAGCCTAGGGCCACCAGGAGAGGAGGTCAAGCCTAGATCAGTTGAAGTCCAATTGTAGGGCTTGCAAGGTAATTATTCAGTTTTTTGGGTCTTCTTAACTGAATGGAGTAGGTTGTAAAGCCATAGGAGCACTACAGGTGCACGTAATCAGCGAATTGACCATTAATCCAAAGAGGGCCTAGGTCCAAGGAGATGTGACCCAGGAGGGGCGAACTCCTTTATCAGCTTTGTGTTATGAATTTGATGTGTTTTATTTCTCTTCATTTTAATTGTTGTATATGTGTTTAAAACAAATAATTAATCTCATAAATTACTCATAAAAGACACTCAATACTTGACACGTAATCCTTCTAATTTTGGTTGATTTGAGATGAGCTTAAACACATTTTGAATTACTAATGAGGGAGCTTGCATAGCATTAACAAGTTTGCCCAAAATTTCAAATCAGGTTGGTATTAGAGCATTTTTTTCTCATTTTAATCCTAAGATGGTTCGCCAAGGTTAGCTAAAAAATTAGCTATTGGTTTTGTATTTGTGGAAGGAGAATTTAACTATGTGAAAGTTTATGTGTGTAAGCTGAAGAAAGGAGATTGTCTGAGATTCTTGTTTGTTGATAAATTTTTTGAAGTTTTGTGAATATTTTTGATGCATTACAAGTGTGATGGAAGCTTCAAAAAGTGACATTTCTAATTCATCTTCTGTAGCAAGACTCTTTTATTTAGAGATGTTGCAAGAGCTTATAATCATGGGAGATATGGTACAAGAGATGAATGAAGATAGGAAGGATAAAAATATACTTTTAGAGGAGTTGATGTCCATGAAGGACGAGAAGCAATAGCTTCTTGAAAATATGCATGAGATGGAGATTCAACTCCATGATGCTAAGGAAACCCTAGCCAACTATGTGCATGAAAATGAGGTATGCAATTCAAGTTTATCTTTGATTTCCTCTCAAAATGAATGTGTTGGTGCTTTCAAAAGACACACTACAGGAATAGGGTCTAGATTATTGATGAAGATTATGTACGAAGGTAGAAGTTTATGAAAACATGCATAAGGCATAGTTGAGTCAATTGTTATTGAGGAAATGCCTAGGTATTTGGGTCTTGGTTATGGATAGCATGATGGAGAATGCTCCAAAGATGAGGAGGCAAATGAAGGTGTTGCAATAAGTAATTTCATTACATGTTCATTACCTCATGCTTGTGAAGTTTGTGTTCATGAGGAATGCAAAAGTTTTATACCCATTTTGCAAGAAGATGCTCATAAGCATGCAACTAGTGGAAATGGAAAACAATAGGATGTTGAAAGATCTAATGTTATTGAAAGAAGTGTTGGTATTCCAAAGAGAGCTACGAGCTCATCCAATTCACCTCCTTAACAAGGCGACATAGGTGAATGTGAAATGTATAAATCTGCCTCCATTCAAGTTTCTTTTGATTATGATAAACATGGTAAATCTTCACATAAAATTTGGAGAAAATTTACATGTTCCTTTGGTGATTTGAATAACCATATTGTTTCAAGGTGTTGGAAGAGGATAGCCATACACAAGAAACTTTCAAGAAAAAAGAGACAAAAAGCCAAAGGTCCATTGGATAATGGAAACCATGTTGAAAAGATGATGCAATTATTTTTCACTTATTTCCATAAGCAAGGTCGTCTTGTATACAAGTGTTGGAGTTTGCATCTAACAAGTCATCCAAGAAATTTGAAGAAGGTAGAGACAGATTTGGGCAAGAATGGAAAAGAGGATTCCATAATTGATGTGGGTCAGGATGATACACATGATGAAGTGCATCTGAAATAAGCTCCATTGAAATGTTTTGGAAAGAGATGCTTATATTTCTTAAGCAATTAAGGACTTTCATTTCTTTTGATAATTGATGCAAATCTTGCCTTATTGATACATTTCCTTGTTATTTGGATGCATTTGTTTTCTCCTAAAAGTATGTTGCATATTGCATGAAGCAAGATGTTGGAAAAGTAGAGTTATGTTGACTCACTTAGATGCAACAAAGATGGCAATTTGCAATTACAAATTTGCATGCATGTTGCATTCTTGAACTTGCATGTTTACGCCAGGAAGGTGTTTGAAGGTGTAGTATGCTCACTCACCTTATTGTAGCAAATTTGGTCATTTCAGCTCTTTAAGTACAAGTACATGCCAATGGGATTCTTGTATTTGTGATCATACTTGTGAGAGAGTTGAGAATTGTTATACATGCATAAGATTTTTTGTGTGTGAACATTGGAATTTTTAATAGTTTCATTGTGCTTGAAAATGCATGAGTGATGGACTTGTGTTGGTTGATTGCTTTGTTAAACATGTATGTTGTCAACTTGAAAATGTTAATCATTTTCACATGCATGAGTGTCAGCTTCTTTTGTCGATTGATTGTTACATGTATGTTATATCAAATTTGAAGAGTTGATTTTGTCTCCAAAGATGAAAAGGAGATATGATGAACTATTTCATTAGAATGTGGAATTATTATTTTAAATCATCAAGTTGTTGTACATGCTTTTTCTTGATTTGAATGTCAGTCAATTGAAGAAGCATGTTTTTCCAACTTGTGTTCAGTCAATGGTTTATAAACCAATATGTAAGAGTACATGGCGATGTTCAAATTATGTGACATTTGTTGCTTTGGAGAAGCAAAAGGAAGAGATCATCAAGTTATATTATTGCATGAGTGTTTTTTCAAAGTTAATGGTGTTTCTTGTAACAAGATGTCGCAGGATCTTGGAAGGTTCATGCTTGAGAAAGAGGTTCATGACTAGCCTTCATTCTCAAATCATGGCATGAGAAGAATGTTAATACTAGAGGATGATGGAATCAAGAAGCAAAAGTGGAAAAAAATGCCAAAAAAAATTTGCGGCCATTGCAGACCATTTGATGTGTTGACGCGAAGAAGTGAAAGAGATCGCAAATGCATTCTTCCATATTTGGAATTTGGAACCATGGAGATAAAAGAATGACCATTTATTTTCTTGCTATTACTAATATTGGAACTCATTGTTGTAGTTCACTCACATGGGCTTAACTTGGAAAAGTGGTTTCCAAGGAGAAGCTTACATCGAATGCATGTGTTGCAGAGGAACATGATTCTTAGTGGGAAGGACATCAGTCAACTTTCAAAGCACCGAGGGATCACTTTGGCACAGTAGGGTGTTTAATTAGTAAGCAGCCAACAAGTGTCGAATTTTGTTAGCAGCGAAAGGAGAACATTGGCTAAAGCACTAAGCCATTTGTAAGGCAAGGCATGTCAGTGAACCCAAGTGGTTGTCATGGATATTTTTCCATGTAGAATCAACTGATAGAACTTGGGAAGGTGAAGTGTATTAAGATCTCATCAGATAAACAACTTTTGTGGGTCCAAAAGCCTATCAGTGGGAAGGAGAGATTGAAATCTAGCTTAGGGGCAAACATTTGCTTAGAAATAAAAGTGGTCGAAATAGCTCAAAACATAAACGAACGCGTCCATCTCAATGATATGATCCCAATGCAACTGGTTTCACTCAAAACAGAGCTCATATGAGAAAGATATTGCATTCTCTCCTATTTGCCAAACAAAGTTATTCTGAAAAAAAAAGTACAATCACTGCATTGTCAGTAGTCTGTACTTCTGACGTTGCAGGTGACTGCACAGGTCAAAGGTTTGGTCAATGGCCAGTGAGGTCATGCCAAGTGGTGTATTTTGGTTGGTCTACAGTTTGATGATTTAGCTTTATTTCATTAGATAGGGGAGGACCAATGAGAAGGAGACATGTGACAAGCCCAAGGCGACCACGTGTCCCTCCCCAACGGCCTATCAGAATTGGTGTGCTGTGTAAAATTTTATTGGCAAGCCATGGAATTGAACCCGCGACCTCACCTACATAAGACTAATGCTCCACCGTTATGCTGCCACCAAGTTACTTAACATATGGTGGGTGCAAATTCAATTTAATGTTTAAGCGCCAACAATTTGGGGAAAGAGAGGACCAACACCCTCCCATGTGACCAACCTCAAAAATCAAAGGCCAACTCTAATGCTAACTGCGCGGATTAATGTGCTAAGTGGAGGTTAATGATAATTAAACCATGATTATCACTTAATTAATTGCGGGTTTAAATTGTCGACGATTTTGGCGGGTCTGAAAAATTTGGCGCTAACTCCAAATTTGGTAGGGTTAACTCGAGTTTCTCCACTTTTAGTGGAGCTTACATACGAAAAAATGAAGAGACCATAACATCTTCTATTTTCGACCAATTTTGGCTCAAAAAGTGTCATTAATAAATGATTTGGATGCTCTGAATACAATAAAATAGGTTGCAGAGGTAAAGAGGCACTCATGTATGTGATTTTCCTACGTTGAAGTTTAAGGAAGCCTAGGGAAACTAGGAGAGGAGGTCAAGCCTATATCAGCTGAAGTCTAATTGCAGATCTTAGAAGGTCATTTTTGGGGCTTTTGTGTCTTATGAATCCAATGGAGTAGGTTGAAAATCCATGGGAGTACTGCAGCTGCATGTAATTAGAGAATTGACCGTTAATCCAAAGATGGCCCAGCCATTGAAGCAGGTCCAAGGAGATGCAGCCCAAAAGGGGTGAACTGCTTTATCAGCTTTGTGTTATGAATTTATTTTTCTTAGTTCTCTTAATTTTACTTGTTTTATATGTGTTTAAAACAACTAATTAATCTCAGAAATTACTCATAAAAGACACTCAATACTTGACACATAATCCTTCAAATTTTGGCTAATTTGAGACAATCCTAAACACATTTTGAATAATTGATGAGGGAGCTTGCATAGCATTAACAATTTTTCCCAACATTCCAGAACAATTACCTTAAGGTCACCAAGGAGATTGAATCCCTTATATTAACCTCTCTCATCACATGTTTTCTTGACTGGTTGCCTACTTGGGTGCACCTAGGAGGAGGGGGTGTTACAGATTAGTTGTGATTTGTTCCATAAAATTTATTTTAAGTATGGAATTAAATGAAAATTTTATTAATTTATTGAGGAGAGGTACTGTGCAACCTAATATGAGGGTGATGTGTAAGTATGTGTTTGCTGAACATAGATTTGACACTTGTATAGTAAATAAATGTAATAAAAATAAGTTTCTCCAAACATATAAACCCTAGAGGTGTAAACCTTCACTATAACATAAGGAGAGGTTTGTACCTCAAGGGATTTGATCCCTCTCAGTGCACGATTTATTCATAGTTAGATGGATCTAGGATAGTTCTTGCTGAGGACATCGATGTCACATTTTTATATTATTATATGTATATGCTCGATGTAATACCACTTGATTTTCTATGTTAATAATTTACTGTTCTTAGACATGAACTATATTTTTGACTGGATGGCTAGGAAATCCATATTAGACTTGTGAATGATGTGATCAATAAAACTCTTTGTGATGTAATTAATAGATTATTAATAATAAATAAAATGTTGGAAATTACTCAAGAAAGAAACACTAGAGTTAGAAGATTCTTGCCAAGTTGGAAACAATTATTAGTGGTTAAATTCAAGATAAATCTTCCCTTTAATAGCTCCTAAAAATCCCTACGAGGAAATAGATAGGATTTAATATGATGGGAGAGAAATATCTATTAAATCACTTAGTTGAAGAAAGATACTAAGTTGGGTGAAACAAATCATTGCGGGAGATAAAGATAGGATTTAAGGAAAAAGGAAAAGAACCTTTTTCGAAAAAAAAGTCTAAGTAAGTGGATTAGCACACCCAGAAAGTAGGACACTGCTAAAATATGCTAGGGAAGGAAAAGCTTATAAAAACACACCAATCAAGAATCAAAGGGTTGTTGATTCCATTGTCGAACATGTCTTAGCTTGGGGGGAACTAATGGAAGAAGTTCATGGTCGGAAGGAACATGTTTCATTCTTGAGTAATTTCTGGTAGCCACTGTGGTTAGAACTCTAGTTATAACTTCTTTCAATTCGTAGGAAAATTAATTGATTTTACCTACCTATATGTATGTTTTTATTAATGCTTTTGTTCGAGCACTCATCATTTTCTAGAGATAACAATGGGTATATGGACAAATAATAATTTAATGTCACGTTGTCAATATTCATATTCTTTAATATGTTTCTAAGATTGGTACACAAGTCTCACCATGCAAGTATCAAAAAGAAAAACTTGAGTTGGAAATTATATATTAGTTACGAAATGTATTACAGATACTAGCATATACAATTAGGGAGAAATCTTAAATTATATATATATATATATATATATATATATATATATATATATATATATATATATATATATATATATATATATATATATTGAAAGGAATCAACAAGTTTGGAAACAATTATAGTACGGATTTATGCCTAATACCATAGAATAGACACATAGATAGGGATAAGTCAGTCTTATGTAAGCAGGGAGAAAAATATAATTACAAGTCAAACCAGGATGTTTAGACAAAATTAATATGGGGACCACAACGTTGTTGACAAAATTGTCATACACTTTAGGAAGAGGTAAAATACTTGCCAAGACATTTCATCTGAGTTAGGTTCAAAATTAAATATTTAAGGGAGGAACAAAATGTAGACTATTTCGTTTAAATTATAACAGAGACTAAAGGAGTTTACCTGGAAAAAACTATCTCCTACATATGTAACAACGTGCCTCTGTGAGTTTCCCAAACTAGTTTCAGGAAGAAAATAATACCAACTAGAAAACCTATATAACTTTTGTAGTAGAATCAACAAAACAGAGGAGTGCCACTTACCCTATCCACAAAAAAATATTTAAAAGGTATAGGATGCAAAATAACACTTGCTGAAAAACCAGGGTCACAAGAGGTAGAGCGTAAAAGATAAAAACAAGAAAAATGAACATGAGAACAAGGATCCATGGGAAATTCATAGGGTTTCACCTAAATAAATAAGGAGAATTAGTTAAAAAGAGAAAACCTACTAACACACCTGCGAAGTAGAGGAAGGTAGTACCACTTTAATCCTGACATGGGAAATGGTAACATTAAAAGGAAGAAAAGACGTAACTAGTGCCATAACTCCAGTACCTAACAAAGAGTAAACCATTAGGAAATGACTTCGAGTATCCATTAGCTGATTATGGAAAACAGAGAACAATGTTTGGTATCTGTACTACCTAGGTAAGTTTAGAAGGGAGACAGAAACCCACACCAAACCCAAATTGAGTTAAATTGGAATAAAAAAATAAAAATAAAAAAACATTGAACCTATTTCGCTGACACTACACACAAACCCAAAATTTCATTTGGAAATTATTGGAGAATGACCCACTTGTGACTGGTTCTGAGAGCCAAACAAAAATTCAGTGATTCTTAATCCAATACCAACCTTGTACCTGACCACAACCAAATGGTGAGTTCTCTTCCACATTGCAAGCACTGAGGAGTAAAGTAATTCAAAAGAGAGAAATCAAAAGAAAGTAAAATCAACATGCATGATTAGGCAGAACTAAATGAATACCTTGTAACTCATATAGTGAAATCACATGGAACCGCCATTACTTGGTTTGTTTGAAGCCACATGGCAGAATAGTTGAGTAGAGAAGTTACAAGTGTGGGAAGGAGCCTCCATAACTTAGTGATCATACGAAAACCTTTACATCTTATGCATCGCCAAAGAAAAATACAATAAGGTAAACAAGACAGAAGTTTCGACACATAAGGGTCATAGATTATGGTTTGGCTTAATACAAATCTCATCCCTTGATTTCGTTCGACACGGATCTCCATGGGAACCTGTAGAGTGGTACAACGACATGTGAGCACCACATGAATGAGGGACAATTCACCAATCTCTAGAGAGAAAGTGGAAGCCACCGTAGCAAAAAAAAATAACCACACCCTATCATTCATCCATGTGGACTACACTGCCTATACAATTTAATCAAATATAACCACCTCCACTATGAATATGATATATAAAATCTAAAGTGTGTGGTAGGGGTTATTCATACCATTCCATTAGAACCATATAGAATAATGCATAAACATATTAAATAATAGGTTGATAACATTAATTGTTATACAAGGCCAATGCTCCATAAATTGAAATATACCATGGGTTAGTATGTTGGAATACTTAAGTGTGAGTGGTTTAGTTCCATGATCATGGTGTTTATACATAGACATACAATATTAGATATAAAAACCATTAGTAGTACATAGAAAAAAAATTTCCTAAATAAGTTGCATATGTGACATTTGAGATAAACTTCAAACATTGAAATTTACATGTTTCTTATTATCTATCAATTTGTGGATGTAAAGAAACAATTTGTCAATAGATTCTTCCTTAGACATGGATTGCAATTGGTGTGTTCATAAATTTGAATATGGAAATTATATAAAAAGATTGTAGGTGTTCTTTTGCATTAGTTTGTTTTATAAAAGATCCCTAGTGAGCTTATGGCTTTAAATCATGTTTGAATTTTTCTTAAGTTGGTCATTGTTAAAAAATATCCACCATGTATTCACATCATCTTTATCTTTCCTTTTTTGTGTTTGAGCCTTGTTAGAAAGGTCTCTACTAACTTTATGTTAAGGGTTCTTTACCTAATCTAACTTTATCAATATCTTCTTTAATCTAGTTTGTTTGGATGCTTTGAATAGTTTGCACATCTACATTTGGATGGTTTAAGTGGTTTGTGTGTTTGGATTTGGATGGAAATGTTTATGGATGCTACAATCATCAGGATGCTTGTGTGTAATTCAACATGTTATATGGACAATTAGGATTTCTGCTAAACTAATATGACAAATAGGTAATGTAATTATGTATTAGTTAGTTTAGTAAAGGAAACATGGAATACAAAGTCAACAAGGGAATCTAGTGTCATATACATATTAGCATAAACTTATCTAGACATGCTAACTATT
Source organism: Pinus tabuliformis (assembly GCA_031772625.1). Taxonomy (NCBI): domain Eukaryota; kingdom Viridiplantae; phylum Streptophyta; class Pinopsida; order Pinales; family Pinaceae; genus Pinus; species Pinus tabuliformis. Next base: position 834,470,633 of record CM062811.1, on the reverse strand, counting down.
ATTAAGGACCATAATGTTAGGATTCCTTATAATAAAATGTTGTATGGCTATGTTAGCTTGGAAAATTATGGTTTCAAAGGTTTTGAAGTTGTATAACATGTAACCAATGGAGACAAATTGATATTAAGTTTAGTTTGAAGTCAAAGGGTTACAAAAAGAAAAAGAGCTTTTATAATATGGATTTTGTATCATTCATATATATATATATATATATATAGATATATATATATATATATATATATATATATATATATATATATATATATATATATATATATATATATATATATATATATATATATATATATATATATATATATATATATAGATATATATATAGATATATATATATATATATATATATATATATATAACCATAATAAGAACTAGCCCTTTGAGCATTAGGAACTAATTAAAGTATATAAGCATACCATGCAAAATTTGATTAAGGATAATTCTAGAAAATATATAGATACCTATTTTTGACTAAAATTAATGAAATTCCTATGAGAGAAATATCTAAGTTTTGTTTAGGAAAAACTAAATAAACTAGGTTTTGTTCAAGTAGAGTTACATAAATAGGATAGTAGCTTGGTTTGTAGCATGAAAATTTATACCTCTAACATTGAGTGGATATTAAGTCACTATAGTATAATAGTTTAGGTAAGTGCACCATAATATATGAATTACTAAATCATGTGTTATGAAACTAGCTCACAAAAGGATAGAAAAGAGAGATAAATGCCTTAGAATTCAATCTCTTCGAGGGGGAAACCTCCTTTACATTACACAAATGAAAAGCTCTTGGATGATACAAATGACAAGACCTGCTTCATATATATAGGAGTCTAAGGGGTCATAATATAATCAGATCCAACATAACAATAATAATGTAAGGGCACAACATAATAAGGGGGTTGCACTAATAACAATAAGTGGTTACAGTAGTAGTATAGGGACCTAACATTCCCCTCTCCTTCAAAAAGTGTTGTCGTCAATGCTTGAGTATTTCTCGATGCTTCCGTATAAAATTCTCATCCTGCCATGTGGAATCTTCAGCGGGTAAGTTCTTCCACTTGATGAGATACTCTGAAATTGATCGATTTCTTAGCTGTCAATTTCTTGTTTGTATGACTGCTTGAGGTTCCAATATGATTTTTCCTTCCTCGTCAAGTTCTGACAATATTATTTGAACTGGGATCTTCTACAACTTTTGAATGAGCGGTCACACTTCCTCGTCATTCTTCCATTCATCCCTTGCTTCGTTTATCCAATATGGTTGGATAATAGATATAACACGAGACAATGCTTCCACATTCTCATCCTTTCTTGAGAGTGCATTTGCAACAGTGTTTTTCTTGATTTTTTATAGATCAATTCAAAATCATTACCCAACATATTTTTGACCCATTTTTCCTAATCTTCTAAAGATAATATTAGTTGTAAAAAGTATTTAAGACTATCATGATATGTTTTTACCTTGAAGTGCCTTCCCATTAGCTAAGGTCACCATTTTTTAAGTGGATGTAGTAGTGCCAACATTTCCTTCTCATAAATAGCTTACTTGAGGGACACATGTTTGTATGGATGTAGCCATAAAAATACACAATCGCCTACATGAAAACATCTTTCACTACGATTTTGATCTGCCTGTTGTTTCATTTCATTTTGCAAAAATGTGGCGTTATCCTTTAAAAATTGGAGAACCTGTGTTTGATGCTAGATGTCATCTTTCACTGCTTGAACCTTTTTTTTCTTCATACGTCCTTCTATCTTGAGAGTTTGAGGAATGGTAATTTCTACCAATGCATTACATGATATGGTCATATTCATTTCTTGATGCTCGATGTGATCTTTCATTTCTTGAATATTTTTCTTCTTGACATGTCCTTCTATCTTTAGAGTTTGAGGAGTGGTAATTCTTACCAATGCTTTACAAGATATGGTCAGATTCATTTGTTCTTTCTTTGGGGTTTGTTCCTAGTGTATATCCTCCTTTTTTGACGTTTCTTGATCCTCTTCTTCCTCCTCTCCACAATCAATGTAAAATAATTTCTTCTCAGCACACTTAGGACCTTTAATGTATTTGTTATCATAATTGTAACAAATCCGTTTTGCTCTTTTTTCTTCCAAATGTTGTGGTGTCAACCTTTTAGGTTGTGGAAGGCTAGGAGAAACAACACTTCCATCTTTATAGTTGTGAGGTGTCGACTTCCTTGTTGCTATAATTTTTCTTTCCACTTTTCTTTCCAACCTGAATGCCCTCTATAATGAAGAAGGTTCCCAAAGACGAACCTCATGTTGAATGTTATCCTTTAAAGTCTCTATGGAGACATCAATCTTCTCCTTCTCTGGAATATCATTTTCCCTTATATTCAATTTTTGAAAATCCTCAATAGGCTCTAGCATTGAACACTTTTGTTTGAGATTTATCAATTGGCTAAAGAAGGTGTTGCTCTTCATATCCTCATAATGTGCCATCATTTCCTCTGTGAAAATTGACCACGTAACAAGTGGTTTACCAGAACAAAGCCCTTTCTACCATAAAAATTGATCTATTTCTAAATATGAAGATGCAATACATACCTTTTATAACAATTTCACCTCATGTAGATCAAAATATTTCTCTATCTGCAGTATCCAATTTACCGGATCCTTGCTATAAAACTTCCTCATATCGCCTTTTGTTGATTTTAGGAGCTCGATCTTGAAATGATTGTAACTATGTAATTTCATATAACCAAGTTATAAAATTACATCTTTCAGTATCCCTCTGAGTCCTCTTTTTAACCTCGCAAGTCAGATCAAGATTAGATTCTGCAAGGAAGAGTTATGTCAAATCTCCATGATGACCTGATTATAGACTCAATCAATAAAGCAAACTTCTACTAAGTGCCACATGTCATTGTTTCCACCATAGGACTCAAAACTAATACACCGAAAACTAATGTCCGTCCTCTTTCTGCAAATTCTTACGAAATTTCGATCTGATTCTCAAAGAGAAAGTTATGATGATTTTCCCAAGGTCACCTGTTTAGGATGTAATTTAGGAGCCTGCAGAAACATTAAATGTATTGGACTGTATCCCCACAGATATAGTGAAAAAAGATCTGAAATTTCTGCTCGAGCTTCACCAAAATTTCGACTCAAATGGGTTTTAAATTTAGACTCTGAACCTCCGCAGAAAAACAATTATAAGGAAAATTCTACGATGACATGTTTGCGATGGAATTCTGGAGTTTTCAAAAACCCTAACTTCTTTAGATCATATCTCCGAAAATATAGAGATATAAGATTGAAAATTTGGACTCGAGGTTCATAATGATTTGGGTTCAAATGGGTTTTTTATTTATCTTCTGAAAAAACATAGCGAAAAAGTTATAGCGAAAATTCCACGATGGCCTGTTTGGAGCAGCGAAACCCTAGAATCCAAAGCTCTGATACCAAATGTTATGAAACCAGCTCACAAAAAGATAGAAAAGAGAGACAAGCGCCTTAGAACTTGGCCTCTTCGAGGGGAAACCTTATTTACATTACAAATATGAAAATTTCTTCGATGATACAAATGAAAATATCTCCTTTCTATATATACAATTCTAAGGGATCATAATATAATGAGAGCCGACATAACAATAATAATGTAAGGGAACAACAATAACAATAGTGGGCTTCTATGGGGCACCATAATAACAATATGGGGACTACATGGGCACACCAAGATAATAAGGGGCTTGCACTAATAACAATAAGGGGTTACACTAGTAGTATAGGTACCTAACATCATGGAATAGGGTAGCCCATAATCACAGGGTTGTATCAACTTGAAGGACACACACACACACATAAAGAAACGCATTGCTCATAAAAGTGAATTTGTATACATAAAATAAAAATGAAACTATAATCTGATATAAAATTATTAGAGTTTCAGTACTGTGTATAAGATAATTTAACCAATCAGTGAAGCTCACAAATAATTAAGTAACCTGTAAATGATAGGCATGCCAAATATTATCAATCCATTATATTGGTTTTAGTAAAATGTTTGATTCCAATGTGCTTGAACGAGTAGCATCAACCAACTTACAAGCCATAAAAAAGAATTAAAGAGGGTCATAAGAGAGCCTAAATTAAATCACTGAAGCATTATATAAGCATGCCTCTGAGTACCATAAAATAAAGACATAAAATCCAGTCTAGGGAGTGTGAATATTCTAAGAAGGAAACATGCAGTTTCAACAAAAATACATAGTGCACCCAATTTATGGGTAGGAAAATCCAAGTATGTGTTAAAGGTTTATTATTATCTAGGAGAGAAGTAAAAAAGGGTCACTGAGAAGCCATGCCATAATTATGACTTCCATTTGATTGGGAAATATAAGTCTTGTTAGTAAAGAAAAAGAAACTTTGCAATAATTGTTAAACATAGTAATACCTTTTCCAAAACAATAGGGTAAAAAGAGAGTTAAAATGCTTGTAAGGGGATTCCAAGAGGACAACCTAGTATCATCTATGGGAATGAAAAAATCAGTAGAAATGGTCAAGTTGCATAACTACAGCTATGAAATAAAAGTGAAGGAATCACCACAAATGCAAGAGTAAATATTATCAGAATATAACCCTGATGGAAAAAAGATAGAGTAAAATTTCTTAGGGGGTGACCAATCCCTTGTGAGGTTTCCTAGAATCACCAGCTCTTAACTAGGCTTGTAGGCTTGGGCCGCAAAGTGAATACCGTTGTAACACTCACGTGAACTAGAGACAAGAAAAATTTTAGAAAGGAAACCCTCTCCATAAGATTTGCTCGATACATTTGTCGCATACCCCTTTTTCTTAATTTTTTTTCTATTTTTACCATTGGTGGATTTCTACAAATGTATAAGTATTTCTATGTTACTAAATTTAGTTATCAGTTACAAATTTTCATTGTTCAATTGATTTTGTCATTATGTTCATTATCTATACTCCACGTGGCGTCTAGCCCTATTTGGTACTCTTAGGCCTAATTTCTATTTATGCATCACATTACAATTGTAATGATCAATAGTGTAAGGCCAAACTCGTGGCTAGAAAAGTTATTAATGAGCATACATTATAATCAGATTATTTTGTTCTTACAAGTCTCTCTTTTTTTATTCCTCATACCTAATGTAATAATATGAGCACTATCTATGTTTTGGGAATTCCCATCTGGTATTAACATAGTTCAATGATCAATCATTATTCAAATTTATTTTACCTATCTCTTGCATATATTGTGTGACACATTTAACTTAAATTCATGGTCTTTATATATAAATACAAGATTTATGGTTATCCTGGGGTTCATTCCAAGTTTGTGGTATTGTATGCATATATTGGTGTCGATTTTAATGTGGAGTCCTTTTTGGTTTCTCCACACATCTATTCATTTGTCAGCATGGACTAACAAAGGATAGCCACATGATCATGCCCATGTGAATTCCACATGCGATGGAACATTAGCAATGGACGTTGGCGACCTCCTTGATATGGTTGAACAATGGTGTTTTTTTGAACTAACACTATCCAATTTTCATTTTCATTTTCATAATTGGAGTTTGTTTGGTATTTCTGCAAAACAATGGCGTTACTTTGGTGCTGCGCTACTTGAGTCCTTATTTCATCTACTGACTGTGTCTAACATAATTTATCTAGGGTACTGAAGCACACAACTGATTACACAGTGGAGGTTTTAGCTTTGTTAATTTGGTAACCTTTCACTCTGTATTTACAATGTTTTCAATTGGTTTTACGTGCTCAAAAGTATTCATAGTCTCGTATTTTTTTTCTTTTTTCCTCTTTGTGTTTTTGACATGATGAAACCCTGACTTTTTTTGGTGGGGTTCTACCCCTGCTTTGTGAATGTAGTGGTGTTTCCACTTTAATCGTAGCATTTCTATGACTGGTCGTATATTATTTCTCTTCCTTAACCATTTAAATATGATTTAATAATTTTTAAGAATTGGGTTCTAATATTTATTACAGGTGAAACCCTCCAGGGTTTAATCACTCAGTTGCACCATGTGTTTAGGTGATTCATTTATATTTTTGGTTTGAGGGTATTCCTTATAAATCCATTAAATGTGTTAATCAGAAGAAGATTGTAACCTAATTGTATTGTCCTTTTCCTATTGATGATTTTAGAAATTGATGTATCTGTAATTTATTTAGATGAATATATAAGGAAAAGTTCTTCTTTTATTTTATGTTTTTCTTCAATGCTTTGATTCCAGTAGTTTCGGTCAATTTTCATGTGAGTAACTTCACTCTCTGTTACCTCCTAGACGTTGGAATTAGGGTAAGACTCTACTTTATTTCTACTTCATAATTTTCTTTGTTTTTTGATTATTTCCTTTTTGTTAATTTTACTGATGGTGAAAATTACATAGGAAAACTATTGTACATGCCAATAACTTCTTACAATTGAATACTTCATTTCGTTCATAAATTTTAAAGTATCATTTTTGAAGTTTATCCTTCATTATATTTATTTTTCGTATCTAAACTCAGTGTTATGAATTGCTCACTGTACTTTTTCTTCTTGGAGCATATATTTCTTTTAGGGATATCAAAACCAAATTGGGTTTTTTTTTACTTCTTCTCATTGAACCATAGATTAATTTCATCTCCAACTTCCGGGTTGGAATATTCACCTCCACTATGCTGCTTTGTGGTTGCACGAATGTAGATTTGATGTATTGGTTCTGAGGTGTCTATATAATTTTATTATAGCTAGAATCCCCAGTTTATTTTCTGAGGGAACACTCAGGTGCTAAAGCTAGAAATGGCACACTTTTCATAATATAAAGGGTAATATTATTTATAATAACCTTTCATTCTAAAATTTTATGAACTACTAATCCATATGACCGAGCTTGTTCCTCAGAAGTTCGTAAAATTTTAGAATCTAGCATGTTCTTCCTGACCATAAACTATTGACACTAGTTCCCCCTGAGCTAATATGTCTTGACTTTAAGAATCAACAACCTCCTTAATTCCAGGGTTGTTTGTTTATAATTTTTCTTCCTAGCAAATTTTAGCAACGTCCCTCGTTTAGGTTTTCCAACCCATTTGACTAGGCCTTTTGTTTTTCTTAGAAAAAGGTTCTCTCCGTTTTCTTTAAAACTTGCATTTTTCTCCCACGATGCTTTATTACACTCAGACTTAGTATGTTTCTCCAACTAAGTGATTTAATATGACCTTTCTCTCACATCAAATTAAATCGATTTTTTTCTTTTTCCTTCACTTAGGGATTTTTAGGAGAGTTTAAGGGAAGATTCATCTTGGATTTAACTAGCAACAACCACTTCAAAAGTGGCAAGAAATATTCTAACTCTAGTGCTCTTTTCCTTAGTAGTTTGCAACATTTTTATTTATTAATAATAATTAATTGATCACATAATAATAAATAAATTGATCAAATCATCTCAAAAGTTTAAACATTGCCTCCCTAGCCATCCAGACAAAAAATAGTCGATGTGTAAAATAGTCAACATTAACATAGAAAACATAGGGTTGTTACATATTCCCCCCCTTTTCATTCAACACCATCCTCAGTGTTGGCTATCCAAGTCTTTTCCTTCTAGAACAGTGATGGAGAGGCCTCCCACATTTTGTCTTCGATCTCCTAGGTGGCCTCCTCAACTGTAAAGTGTTTACAATGCACTTTAACCTAAGGAATGGCTCAATTCCAAAGCAAGATCTCTCTCCAATATAATATGCGAAGTGGTTCTAACATGAAATATCCTTCTGGTTCAAGCTATATCAAGTTCCAATCAATTATATGAGAATTATCATGGACATATTTTTTTAAGAAACATACATGAAAAACATTGTGTAATTTTATGTGGCTAGGAAATGCCAACTAATATGCTACTAGTCCAACCTTGTCTAAAATTTTAAAAGGCACACATAACCATGTTGCTAATTTAGCATAGGTTCCCATCCTCAAGGTGAATTTCCCTAGTTTAAATATTATGTATACATGCTCTTTGACCTTAAATTCCTTATGGGTTCTTCTTTGGTCAGCGTAACTTTTCCATCTATCTTGTGCGGTTTTTATGTTCTACCTAATTTTTTGCACTAGTTATTCCATTTCCTATAATACATATGGTCCCAATATAAGCCTATCTTCGGGCTAACTCTAGTTGAAAGGTGTGCGGAATTTCCTTGCATAAAATATTTCAAAGGGACTCCTCTTTATAAAGGCTTCATAATTGTTCTTATATGAAAATGCTTCTAGATGTAGCAAATATTCCAACTTAGTAGGTCTGTCCATGACATGCATTCCTAACATTTCCTCTAGAATTTGATTGGTCCTCTCTATCTATCCATCAGTTTGGGGGTGATAAGTTGTACTGAAATTAAGTTAAGCACCCATCCATCCAAACACAGCCTTCTAAAATTTGGAAGTGAATTTAGCATCCCTGTCAGATATTACCATTATTCATACCCCATGCAATCAAAAAATATCCTTCATAAAAATGTTTGGAATTTGAGTTGTCCCAAATGTAGACTTTACGAATATAAAGTGTCTTGCATTTATTAGTTTTTTTGTAACCACCATGAAAGAATAATGTTGTCATCTTGTTCTTGGACATCCTATAATAAAATATAATGAAATGTCTTCCCATTTACATTCTGAAATGCATAGTGGATTTAATAGTCCAACTAGGTGTTGTTCTACCTTCACCTACTAATAGTTTAGAAATTTGGACAAATATTCTTCGACTTCATTTTCATACCAGGACAATAAAACTGATTTCTTAGTGCATTTATCATGTTTTCATAACTGGGGTGTCCAACTTGTGGTTTCTTTTCATGCTAATTTAATATCAACTCTTTTAAAGCACTTGCATTTGGAATGTACAATCTATTTCTATAAGTTCACAATTTTCCTAGATTTTTAGCATATACCGAAACTCCTATTTGTTACATTTTTTACTAAATTTCCTAATAAAGTTGATCCTCCAGTATTGAATTTATGATCTTCTCAACAAACTGTAATGACACCGTTAAATTTTTTTCCATAAGTGAATTTGTGTGTCTACTAAAAACATCTGGTAGTTTATTTTCTTTACCCTTAATATGTTTTATATCAAATTCAAATTCACTGAGAAATCCATCCACCTAGCTTGTCTAGCATTAAGATATAACTAGATGAAAACATATTTTAAGTTAATGTGATCTATCATCAATGTTAACTTTTTACGCAACAAGTAATGTCTCCCCAATTTTAAGGCATGTATTACAACAACCAACTCTAAGTCATATACTGCATAGTTCTTTTCATTTGGTTTTTTTCCTATATTCATAGGCCACTAAAAAATTATCTTGCATGAAGACTCCATGTAAGCCCTCCAAAAAAGCATCCACTCATAGAACAAATTCCTTTTCTAGATCTACATTTATCAAAATAGGTGCTACTATTAATAAATGTTTTAGTTTGTCAAAACATTCCTGATACTTGGTTTTTCACTCAAATTTTGTTCCTTCCTTTTGCAATGAAGTGAAAGGATATGCTATTTTTCAAAAACTTTCAATGAATCTTACGTATTATCCTGTAACTCCCATGGAGGATCGAACATCTGACACATCTTTAGTTATGGGCGAGTTTAAAATGGCCCTAATGTTTTCCGGATCAATAGAAAATCCTTCTTTTGAAATGAAATAGACCATATATGGTATTTTATCTTTGTAGAAGTCACATTTACTAAATTTTTCATACAATTGATGCTCTCTTAAATTTTGAAGCCCAAGTCTCAAATATTCTTTATGCTCCTCATTTTTGAAATACACGAGAATGTCATCTATAAACACCAAAACAAATTTGTCAAGTTACTTAGTAAACACATTATTCAATAAACACATAGATGTTGTCAGTGCATTGGTAAGACCAAATTGTAACACTTCAAATTCATAGTGAGCATATGTGATTCGAAAGGTTTTTTTATGAATGTCTTCATCCTTTATTCTTAACTGTTGCTACCTAGTTCTCAAATAAATTTTTGAGGATATGGTTGTGCCTCTTACTTTATCAAATAGATCATCAATGCAAGGTAGTGGGAATTTTCTTTTAATGGTCACTTTATTTAATTGTTAGTAATCTATGCACATTTTAAATGTTCCATCCTTCTTCTTCATAAATAACACTAGGGCTCCGGTGAAACACAAGGTCTAATATAGCCTTTACTTTGAAGTTCCTGCAACTACATTTTCAGTTCTAATAACTTTGGAGTAATCATTTAGTAAGGCGCTATAGACACTGGGGTAGACCCTAGCACTAAATAAATGGAGAAATATATGTCTCTGTGGGGAGGTATACCTCGAACCTTTTCTGTAATAACATCCTTAAAGTTTGTAATAATTGAAAATTTATCTATGTTTTGGTTTTCTGTTTTCTAATCATTTTCTTAACCGCTCACAACAAATAGTTGACACCCTTTTCTGGAAGTATTTTCCGATTGTAATTTTGAAATATTTCTAACTGAAATTGGTTTTGGTTTCCTTATATTAATTTGGTTTTTTCTTCTTGATTTACACAACTCACTATTTTCTCTAAGCATCTTATTACGAATATGTGTTTTCCCATCTAATCCACACCTATTAACACATCATATGAACCTAAAGGAAGTATATTTAAGTTAACTTCAATCGGATAGCCATTTAAATCTATGGGACATTTTTTTGCATGGCTAGTTACCTTCCTTTTTATGTCAGTTTCTAGCTATACCAACCTTGCATTCTTAAATTTTGTAGTGTTTAACTTATACTTTTCCTCAATTTGATGATTAATATAAGAGTGAGTAGGCCCTCGGTAAATTAAGACAATGACAAGATGTTTCAAAATAGTACCTTCAATCTTGATGATAGTGGATTGGTGATACACTTATCTATCTGTGAGTGCTGCACTTATCTTCAGGATATTCCTTGCAATATCATTTACAATTTCTGCTTCATGTATTTCTTCTATGTTTTGAAGATAACTCACATTATGCAAACAATCCCTTAACAAGTGAGGTTATCCACAACCCTCACATTTCAAAGGTTCTCTTCCTTTGATCCCATTTGTCTTTTTATTATTTAGTTCAATGGGTTTGGACCCAATTTGAGATTGTGCAACCTTTGTTGAATTACCTCTGTTGAATTTCTTCCACTATTGGTCCCTTCCAAAATTCTTAAGATATGCAGATTTTTGTCTTTTTGTCACCACTTCAAATTTAATTTTTTCCTTACCTTACCAATATTTTGAGACTTCTCCTCTATTTTTAAACTATTGCTAACATAGTATTTATATCCTCACCGCTTCGTCCATTATTTTATGATTTTAAAACTCAATCTTTTATTTATAAGAAATCGATAAGCAGTTTAAAAGCCTTTGATCTTTGGTTTTCTCTTCCTTGATGTAGGGAACATAACTCAAAAAATTGGTGAATTTAGCCAAAAAATTATTCGTAGTTAATTGTCCCAATATTAACTGATGAAGTTTGATTTCCTGATCATCATAGTATCATTCATTTAAATATCTAGACTTGCATTTTTTCTTGAACTCTTCCCAAGAAACTCCCTTTTCTTTCAACATGTGCACTATTTTGTCCTCCGCCCACCTAAGGGTACCTCTTCCCTTTAGCTGATGAATGGTCGATCTAGACTTCAAATTACTCTCATACTCATAAAGTTGTCATTACTTTGAGATATTGAGAAGCCATGCTTCTACATGCTCCTCTTTTTCACCATCAAATGTAGGGGGTTTTATTTTTTTGAACTCCCCTTGCAAATCCACTTTCTTCTACCTTTTCTATTTCTTTGAATATGTTTTGTCCAATTCATCCCCACATTCAAACTTTTCTATTTTTATCTCAACAGTTTTTCTTTTTAGTGGTTCTATTTTTTCACCGTTTCCCATTGTTTCTGTTAGCCTGTGACTAGAATTTTTAGTTAGATCTCTTACCATCCTTTATTGTTCCTCACTAGCCTTACACACAAACAATTGGCTTCAAATTTCTTTAGAGATTTCCAAATTTATAACTATGTATCAAATTTTAGCATTGTGTAGGTCTATCAAAATTTAATTATTGTTCAACGATTAGTCAAGGAATGGAGTCGCCATCGCTCGAAAAATGATTCAAGTAAACCTTTGGCCTTTTCTAAAGAGGAAGGGAGGTTCGAATCTACCAGAAAAGTGGATTCCACAGGTTGTTTAAACTTATATTTTTTTTCACCTTTGCATCCTGCTGAAGGGGGCTTTTTGTACAGATTATTTGGGAATTACGCTATTGTAATTATTTAATAGATTTTATGAGAAATGGAGAGGTTTTGGAGTTGTGATAAGGAGTGTTTATGCACCATATTAATCTCATTTCTTGTAAGGGTTCAAGGGTTCAAATGGACTAAATGTATGAAGGTATTGGATTGAATAATAGTAAATTTTCATTTCTTAGCACTACTATATTTGACTTTTGAATTTAATATTATTTTTCCATGTCTATTTTAGTCTATATTAAATTCTGCATCAATTGGTATACTGATGATTGATTTTAGTAAATATTATTGAAATGATTTTTCTTATGCTAATAGTTTTCTTGTTGATGTTCTCATTCCATGGTTAGACGGTTTTAGATTTATACTGCTAATGGATTCATGGATGGTAATTTTTGGTAGAAGATAACTTATTTATTTGTTTACTATAGATTTGTCTTGGCTATCCTATGTTTTGTAGATAAAATTTATTTCTTATTCACAATATAAATTTTACAGTGAATTCATATTTATAATTACATTTAAATATATGTAGAAAAGGGATTTAGTAGATTATTTATTAAAACAAATCCTCTCCATGTTTTATTGAACTATTTATATGACATTTTGAAATTATTTTATTTATATGTAGGTCAATTTTAACTTTAGATCCAACAGTCCATTCCCCTTTCTCCTAGATAAATAGCTCTTGATTAGAAGTGAGTTTACCCTTCTCCTAATTAAGATAACGTTTTATTTTCTTTCACTTAGACTAGGTTTCATTTTTTATATTGTATTTTAATTCTTTCATTCAATAAGCCTCCTTGCATAGTAGAAAACCCATTGTGGCTAGAGTGAGCCCTAGCTTGAATCACTAGAAAGAAGATCGTCTTATCTAAAGAAATATCATACAAATTATTCCATTCCCTTCAGTTTGTTAATATCAATAATTACCACTCATAAAAAAATTGAAGGTCGTTGGTATGAATATTGTACATACTAGTTAGTTTAGACTAGAATAACTCTACGGTAGTCATAAGGCACAGGTAAGTAGAGACCCATTCAACCAATCAAGATTTTTATTTCAAACGAAAAAGAGTATAATCACGAATGTGACAGGGAAATTCCTCACGTGTTGAGCCAAAAAATTCTAGGCGTCAAGACATATAAAATATGGGAAGCACAAGAAAACCCATTAGGGTACAGAATAAACCTTCTCGTAGTGAGGTTATCCTTGTGTAGTACTAAGACAAATTCACTGGGGTACTAAACAAGGTCATTGGAAGTGAATCGATGTTGAGTAGGGGAGAATGTGTATATTTATGGATGAATACCTTCTCTAAACTTCCTATCTGTACCTCTTCTGTCACTCAAGTATTTCTCTCAAAAAAATAGGATTCATGGTTTTCGACTCAGTTTGTATCAAGTACTTAATTTTTAGAACCTTTATTTCTATATTTGTTGAGGTGGGACCCATGGAAAATGTTTTAGTGTTTTAAGACTTGAAAAAAATGATCACTTTGCCCTTTTGATAAATTTAAACCCATCATTTTTAAAACCAAAGATAATTTTTTCTTCCCCGTGAGTCGCCAATTGTTGAGGTCACAATAACCCACACATTTTTCGACAAAATATGTGGTCTATCATGTTTAGCTTATACATAACATCATATAAGTTTTACCTTTCGGTTTCACTTGTTGTTTTGTTACCCTCCATTAAACTTGGTTAATTTCATTTACATGACGTTTTGGTTTGTTTATCCTTCTTTTTCACGTTTCCTTGGTTCCTATTTTGTAGATTCTTCCTAAAGGGTTTCCAATTTGGTTGTCACAACATCTCACTTCTTTCTTGTTCGTGTCTCCTCCACATTAATTGGCACATTCTCGCATTGACAAAAGACAGTTACTTAACCTACTATAAAAAAAAAAAAAAATTAACATCTTTATATCTATATATATATATATATATATATATATATATATATATATATATCAAAACATTTATATTTGTATATAATATATTTTAAGTAAAAAAAAAAACGTATATACAATAGTTGTAAATATACTAAGACACAAAATAATGACATTTTATATTGAAATTATGTATATAATGTAGTTTATTATATATTGTAAATACAAATTGTTTTGTTAAAAAATTAATACGTATGTGCCCCTAGGCACTAAGGAGCCACTTTATTAGAAGCAAACATCCAAACTACCACTATACCTTTCTAATTTCATGTTTCTTGTTATGTAAACCAAATTCACTACATTTCTAAATCTCACATACTCTCCTTATGTGACCCATGTGGGGGAAATCCGTGAGATAAAACACCAAAAAAAATTAGAAACACGAAAATTCATTTTATGTCATAGCACTTACACCAAGTCACAATACACGACACCACCAACCAAGGTACCCTTACATACGATATTCCTCAGTGAAATTGAAAGCACAACACTTTTTTGAATTACATTTACACTATTTTCCTGATGCATGTGGGATGATGGCCATAATGCAATAATTAAAAAAAATTAACATACTTTGCCCTCCTAACACGCAAACACCATTATCCACCCAAATAAACATCTGATTAGAGCACCATTGTACAAGAAGGGGACTTTGTTGATTCCTCTTGGGGTGTTTTAAGAGCTCTAAGGTGACTAAATCCTATGTCTCTTCATGCAACAGTCGTACCAAAGGAAAATAGACAACTTCATTGATAATGGAGGTCCTAAATCAATGGTGATAAAATAATGAAAAGTGTCTCAAGGATGGGCCACATTTTTTTGTTGGGGGTCTATTGGGACCTAGATTTTGTTTTAACTTTTTGGCATAGTAGGATTGCGCGACAAGAGTGAGGGGTGTAGGAAGGGAAATGTAGGGTGCACTAGAGGTTTGGCGAAGGAATTAAAGTGTAGGATAGGGTTGGCGCAGTAGTTGGGGTATGATGAAGATGGACGTCACATAGCAGGAATACAATAGTAAGTGGGAGAGGAAGACACATGAAGGGAATATTGGCCATTATGTTCTTACACGGTGTTGATGGCGCTGGACTCACCAACATGTCACGGGATCTCCCCAGTAATAAGTCCCATCTAGACCTCAGACCATTTGGTGTACGAATCCTAGCAATGGGTTGTACGGTATCGACTTGACCGTGGTTTCAAATCGAGGAAAGTAAGATGTCCCTGTTGGTAGCAAGGGTCTAACATATTTAGCAAGTCAAGGAAGGTGCATGAGGGGTTCTAACACATGGAGGGTGAGGTGAGTGCACCCCTTGGAAACCTGTGAAAGTACGGAGTTAAGAAGGGAACACACGAGCTAATATGCATCATGAACTGGAAGGAAATTGAGCTAGCAATCCAAAGTGATGGTTAAACCAACAACACATTTCAGTAAGATTCATACATACATATACAGAAAATAGATGCACATGCATGCATAACCAAACGGATACATATATCATTTAGAGTAAACAAGATAGCTGAAATACAATATGACAAATGCATGAAACGTGCTGGCTCTATTATATTAAGAAGTGTAAGTTCCAGCTATACAATACAACCATGAGAAACCAGTAGTTCTGATAGCAGAACATTATAGTCATTTCCACCTACTCCTCCAAATAGATATACTAGCCCTGCATAGTGGAGAAGCCAAGGCTCATTATAGTACTGTCCAACCTCTCTCTAATACACTCCAATCGAAAGCTTTGCTAACCAAAAGCCCATATAATGACTTATGACGAACTATGTATAGCAAAGGATGGGGTGGCCTTTAACATTCCCCTTTGTTATTGTTCATCTATCCTTATGACTCTTGATCTACTCTATGACTATTACATCCAACTATCGACACTTGAACTTCCGCATGACTAGACATCACATACAATATGCACATGTACCAATGTGAGACAAAATAGGCTTGAGAAACCCATGCAAGATATCACTATGACTTAAACAACTGTGGGAACACCTACTCTTCAACATCCTCATGGTCATCGATAGTGGGGAACTGATGCCATGCTTGGTAGTCCACGATGGTGTCGGTGTACTCTATGGTGACATCTTTCTTGAAATGAATTCTTGCCTCCATAACATTGGGGTACACTGCTCGAGCTCCTCTATCCAACTAGTCTGATAACATGTGTAACATTGTCTTGAGTGTGACCGGACCAGTGACATACTGATGCATGGTGTCTGCATTGATCACCAAGTCTGCACTGGTGGCTATACGCATCAACTCGTCGAAGTACGAGTCAAGCTCTAGTCGAACATGTGCCATTGTCTTTACCTTGGTGAGTGTCCCAATAGATGGGATCATGTCTGAGCACACAACAACATCCGTACACTTGAATAACCATGCATGGGAAGCCTGTAAACTAATGATGAGCTACAAGAGATCTTCATAGTTATGAATCTAACTCTAGATTCGTGCCATCAGCTCGACTGCTCTGGGCTTCATCATCTTGGGAAAATGTAACAAGTATCCCTTGTATCTCATTGTCCATGTTTGCATGTAATCAACAACATCATGCACGTTTGACAAGATATGTTCTCTCCTAGCACATTGTTTTTTCCAACCATTGACATGAGAAACTTCCTTATGCACAGTTCCAAACTTGGAATAGAATGCTCGTGTGAATATCTCAAGGGACAATACTTCATCTAATATTTCCTTCTTTAAATCTGCTTGGCCATCTGTAACTCCTTAGCCATTCACTTGTTCTCAGCTATCAAGAAGCGAACACTTGAGTTAGTGGCTTTGACATATGCTTTGGTAGCATCGGCCAATGCTGCTGAATGCTTGCGCACATTAGACATGATCACTCATTCCTCAAATTGCACGAGATATGTGTGATCATCCAGAGTAGACACTCTATGAGATTGCAAAACCCTATGATATGATTCATAGAATGATATGTCATGCATCTCTCCTTCCGGCTGATCTCCAAGGATCTCAATGTCTCCTTGGTCACTTGGAACTTGCTCTGCCTTCGAATCCGATGAAGCTGGTGGGTCTACCTCTTGATGATAAGGCATGAGGTCGATGTCTTGGTCTAACTCATGCTTCTCCATATCCATAACATTTGCTCAAGTTCTTTTTAATCTCTTGAGGAAAGTCCTGCTCCTGCAACTCCTCAACTTATTTTCTTGGTGTGAGCTGTTAAGATGATTCAACTACCTGTAAGGGAAGATTTTCATCTATCTGTACACATTGTGCCCCCTGTTGTACCTATTCTTGTTGCACTTCATTCTCCTATTTGTGCATCTCCTTTTCCTTCCGGAGTTGCTCCTTCAACTTATGCAACTCCTTCTATGTTTCCTTCATTCTCTATTTTTCTCTCTACGTTTACGCGTTCCTCCTATCGGGTTGTTGCCTCTTTGCCTCTATTTCCAAAGCTTCCTTCTACACAAGAGGGTTTGCTCTGAACTTATAGCTTTGTTCTACCTCCATGTTGTCGACAATCTTCCTCTTGCCTTTGTCGCGCACTGGTATGTTTAACTCTGATGCTACTATTACTGGTGCTCTCCTAGATGTCGCATCATGCTACTTCACTAACCATTCCACAATGATGTTAAATAGTTCATTGGGCCTGGAGAAGCTGTAGCAATATCTCCATGGGTCCTCCTCCACCCAATGACATGTCCCGTGGATCCACTGAAACTGTATTGTCATGCAGTGATCTTTTACAAAACAATGCGGGTCATACGGATTGTAACTTTGGGCATCGAATGGATATTTCTTAATTTCCTCTTCTTCCATGTCAACATGCTTGAAATTATGTATCTTGTAAAAGCCGATCCACAACAAAAGAGCATCCTAGGGTGCCTTCTTCTTCTGGTTCAGCCTAGCTGACAATCCTGCCAAGATGTGCTATGATACTTCTTGCATGATGAGCTTGTCCAAGGCGAACTTTGACAAAACATGCGGAGGCTTCTCCGCATTATACATCCATATGAAGGAGTTGGATGGTAAGGCATACCACTCTGCCATGTTGATCAGTGCCTCCATTTCGACCTTCAACATGCAAGGTGGATCCTACTCAAATATCATCTTGTACACCGGGGTGACAAAATGATCTAGCAGCTGTGTGATGACTCCTTTGAAGCTAGATTCAGACAAAATTTTACAACAAGCATTCACAAAGGTCTTTATTGATGTCCATGCCCACATCAAGCTCAGAACTCTTGACGGGCACAAATTACATCCAAGATGTAAGCGGAAATTTAGATTTCTTCTTATTTACCTTTGGGCAGGTGTCGAGCTCTTTCTACCTATTCCTTCAGCCTATGATCCAACATATCGAACTAGTTCCATTCTTTTCCTTCATTGTCCAATTGGTCCAACGTGATCACCCAACTCTGTAGGAAGGTTTTCATGCTCTCTTGGCCATACAAGAGACATGCAAAGATGACCAAGTATTGATATGCCTTCTGCAGTATCTTCGTCTTGTAAACTTGGTTGGGTGTCATCCTAAATTTGGTTGGTTCCTTCACCCAGTTCTTCAAGATATTCCAGGAGTTGGCGTTGTTGCTGGGTATGTTGAAGGGTGTCTCCATGGTGATCATTGGCTTCGACATATGGTACATCTATTCATAATCATGTTCCCTAAAGGTAGCAATCTTCATCCCACTGACATTGCTAAATGTCATCATCTTGGGATCAGTGTGCAAGATGATGAAATATATCATGTCTGCGCATGGGAACACAAGATACCTGCATGAAATCTAGTACAAGCTAGACTTGTGAATTTTCACATATACTTGGCAGTCTTCAAGATCTTCCCGAAATGTGTCTCTAAATGCATCATTGACCTCTTCCCATTTCAGCTTGATGTCCTTGTCTGTAATCAGCTTGGTATCTTCATAGATTGGAAAAACTATAGACACTCACTCAACTACTGCTCTAGATGCACTTTCGTCAGTGTCCTTTGATCCTACGATTTTGCAGGCCATTGATCCTAAAATGTTGAGATTGTGCAATGTGCAATTTCAGCTGGCATGGGTTGCATGCCCAGTGACTGCATTGCGCAATTTTTTGGGTCAACAGTCACTACCCCTCATAATCATGCAATGAAAGACTGGAGGATAGTCACTGGGTAGAAATGTGCATTTTCCGGGAGGAAGGCACAACCTTCCCTCTCAGGATTGTGCAATGTTGCCTCGGTGAGGCAGATTCCAGGCCAAGGTTGCCCAGAATGCATGGTGATGTGAATGCATGGTGACAGTAAGTGTAAGCAAGAATGATCGTGCATGAAAAAAATCAATGCAAGATTCAGAAAATGGAAAAACATGCGTGTGTGTGAAGCAATTCACTGAATCGATGACCGTTCATGCAAAATAATTTCATGCATACAACATCAGTGACGTGCTGACGAAAACTGAAATGGTGGTTGTACAAGCTAATATGCTTGTAAACGACAACAAGCATTCACAGAAATCAAGCAGACAACACTCACACAAGCCAAAACATAAAAAGAGACATAAATGCTGCAAAAGACAAGTTAAGCGGACTTACCCACAAATAGCTGAGCTGGATTTGTCGAAGACTCCTGGATGTGTTGTGGGATGTGAGAGCTCCAAGATCAATGTGAAGATGTGAGCTCTGAAGTTTCAAATAAACAATTTTGATCCTGATGACGCACATGCCACAAATCTAGGAAAAAGTGACACTTGGAGGAAAGATTCTAAAACGATCTTTGCTTGTAACCTCCAGCTACTAAAAATAGATCCCTAAAATCTAGGGATGATTTTTTAATGATGCTTTTTTCTATTTTGGGAAAAATTAGCCCATGCATGCAAGTCAGTTTTTCTTGGTCTAGGGTCGAACTGGTCAACCTGATGGCACATGTGACAACCTACTTGACTGAAGGAGAAATTTGCGAATTTCTAGGAGGGAGTTGGGTTGGGTGCCCTGAGGGATTGCATAATTTTTGGGAGGAGTAGTTGATTGCTTCTTAGAATTGTGCAATTTCTGTGAGGAGCAACTGACTGCTACCTAAAATTGCTTAATTTTTTGTCTAAGTAGTCCTGCTAGGTTAGCTTGCGTAGTTTTCTCAGGGAAGGTTGACTGACAGGATTGTACAATTTCTCAGCCTAGCAGGCTGCTAGTTTGATTTGCATAATTTCTGGAGGGAAGAATGGTTCCCCTCAAAAATTATGCAGTTTCTTGAGGGTGCTGCCCAGCTAGTAGCTGGACCATGTTCTGGGAAGTAGCATGTGAGGGGAGTGCAACAAGCTCTCATGCACAGACTGTTATACTGCTACAAAACTATTGAAGCTTGTGTACTTGAAACTGCAAGACATGCTACTGAGGATGGTTGGTAGGGAGGTTCCAAAATGATGCTAAGGCAAAATTTTGTAGGGTGGTTGTAGCCACTACAACACTTGGTGACACACTAGTAGAACTCCATCTCTCTAAATGGACCTTGTTTGTGAAAAGCAGGTCTAACGCCTCTGGAAGTATTGTTCAGTTCTCTATTCATCTTGGTTTCCACACTTGCTTGATTGTTAGATGTAGCATCTGCCAAGCTCTTGGTGGGTCAACACACATTCCAAGCCAAGCCAACAAATTTTTTTCGATTGGCGATGATGGGTATATTGGTGCACAAGCAGTATAGTCGTCAGAGTCTTAGTTTCATCTCTGGTGTTTCTCCGCTACCAATAGGCCTAGACAGTACCCTGGTAGAGTCAAGCAGAAACACAAGCATTGCTCTGCTACCAATAATCCTGGTCAGTACCCCGACAGAGTTACTTGCATCACCTCTCTGTGCATGAAGCGTTTCTCTTCTTTTGGCTTATTCATTTTTCATTTTTTTGGAATTTTTCACTTTTCACTTTTTTATTTTTCATTTTCATAAATATGCATCACACTTATTCATTTCAAATGTGGAAGAGGTATCCTGACTTATTGAGAGAAGAAGAGGTTGTTACTTCAGAGAAGTAGTTTATATATACCTTTGACATGCTTGTTAAGGTTTTCCCCCTCACGTTACTCTACTCTACTGAGACTCCAAGGGTTAACCCAAAAACAACTGACTAGAGTAGGTGACACTACTTAGCACACAAGCATTGTGTTTTCGCGAAGGTTCACCTCAAACAGTATGCATTTTCCATCAACGTCTCATGTACTAAAGGTAACGAGTTCTTCATACAGAGGAAGGATGACAGATAACTAAGTAGGGATAGCTGCACAAGGCCTCTTTTACTTTACCCAGCTTGTTTCAAGAGTCACGCATGATCTCATGCGAAACTAACCCATGAACATAAACAAGAAAAAAACACAAATCAAAGAAAAAGCAAGCAAGTGAGAAAACAAGTAGGTAAGTAAAAAAAACATGTAAAGCAAGTAGGCATACAATCATGTAAGCAAATCAACAAAAAGAAAACACTACTCCTACTCCTAAGCTAACGGTGCATGGGCCTGATCACATGAAGTGATAATTCCAATGCAGCCACCGATGCATTGATCGACCCATGTTCGTGAAGGCGTGATTCGTGAACAACACATTTGTTAGAAACAACAAACATGAAAGATATAACAATGAAGACAAACACACTCCAAGTTTAAATGTGTCCACAGAACATACGTGAGTGCAAGTGCATGACGTACGGTCCATGGACACGTTATGTTGATGTGTGACATAATGTGTAGTTGTGAAGCATACACATTCTCTTAACTGTGACATGCAAGCAAATGAAAGAAACAAACACAACTTTGTGTTATGCATGTGTACATTCTACGTAAGATTGCTCCAATGCATGAGGGATGGGATCGTCTATTTCGAGTGCATGAAGCATATTCTGTCTGTGAGATTGATCTTCAATGCATAGAGATGAGTGATGAGGAGCCTTGGGTGTTTAAGAAATTTCCTGATCGAAAGTGAAACCAACCTCAGGAGAGTGAGGGCCTGGCATAACCATCAGCTCGAGCTGAAGTGCCTCGACAGTCTAGGGGGTTTCAACTTCGTCAACAGATAGATCATCATAAACAGGTGGCTTCGAAAAATCAATTGTGATAAAATCATCATCGTGATCGAATACAGGAGTAAAAAGATCACGACAACTATGATCAACAAAATCAATGATTTCAGCGACATCCTCATGACCTAATGAATCAAACAGAGCGGTAGATGAGAAGCGGAAAAATTCACCCAATGTAGTTGAAAAGTCAAGTGAATTTTCAATGAATAATTTATCCTCACTGTTGTTGGATGATGGACCGACATCTAGTGTGTCCTGCGAATGATCAGAAATGGGTGCATCTGTGGGTGGAGATACACATGCGAAATCATGGATGGAAGGTTCACCAAATATGTCAGGAGATAATGGAGGAGGCTTGGATAGAAGGGATTCTTCCTTCATCAAGTGTTGATGCTCAAGTTCCCATTCGTAATCTTCATGATTGACATCGGATGTTGGTTGTGAAACACCAACTCTGTCAATGGCTTGATCCTCGTTCACAACAACTGTAGAGTGTGGAGTGGAATAACATAAGACAATATCATTCAGATGATCATCTGAGTACAAAGACAGAGGTTGAGGTATGAAATGCATGTGACAACTGAATGGACTCAAAACCAAATCTGCACAAAAATTAAGTGAAGTGATGTTGGGAGGATGTGACAGTTGAACAAATGTGTGTGCTTATTCTCCCGCATCACTTTGTATTGGTGTAGTTGTTTGATGAGGGGACAACGGACAGTCACTAGTGACATGTTGACACAACGAATTTTCGCTATGCCAAGAAGGGGAACTAACATGATCGCAGGCCCCAATTAGATCCACTTTTGTTTCAAGTGGCTAGTTCCAACGGGTTTTAAAGGATCCCGTGAACTGTTATAGATGTTGAAAGATTGCTTCTTGGAGGAAGACTTCAATTAAATCAACAAAAGAAACAACTAACCTATATGTATCAAATCCTATCTACACTAATTCTAACTAATGCTAGTCCTAACTATTCTAATCTATCCTGCAGGAGCATAAAAAAACGAGGTTAAACATCATATATAGATTCCAAGTCAAAATGAATCAATTATTGGTTCACAGATCATCAAGGCTATATTAAATCTTAATTGAAATCTAATTACCCATACAGGAATACACATTCCTTTCCATAGAAATAAAACTTGCAATTGATGTTTAACAAGGTTTCAAATCAACAACCTTTCATGAATTAACCATGGTAACAAATTATATTTGAATAACTAGGACTAGTCATGAACTATATATTATCAGTATGCACAAAACAACACCCTGATTCTAAACACATGAAAGAAGAGGGAAATAAATCTGAAAAGGCTCCTTCTTGACCCAAATAGTCTTCTTTATTAGCACAATAAATCCAAAGATGTTCTGCCCCAAAAAAAGTCCTATTCCCATCTCCAGAGGTAATACTTATGTAGAAAATACTGACCCTTTGTCTTCCATCCCCCCGACTTTCCACGTTATTTCTCTTTTCATATACACATTAAGATACATAGACGTAGAATTGATTGGTGAAACAGCTGACACATAGAGGACATATTTGCTAGAGCGCTTCATTTCCTAGGGAAATGAACAGATGTTGATTAAAAGAGAATGACTGCATGTCATATCTTCACACCTATATTGAACGGACGTTATTCCCTATTATTTCCTGAAGGAAACTAAAGACACTGCACTCATCATCCCACATCTAGCATCATTGAAGGTGTGTTTGGAGGTAATAACATCTTGATGGATCAATGTTGTCATGAGTGCTTTTTCTTGACATAGAACGTGCCTCCATTATGCACTGTGGCAGTTCATATCCCTTTCTTGCAGAGTATGTCCTTTTGCAGTATCGACATCAGTGGTTCAAAGGTGTTTCCTTGATATAAATCGCATTTATCCGTTACTAGGTCCACTGAAACTCGCCTTTCTTCTCTTCATCCTCGCCTACAGAAATAACTCATATTAGCTATGATTGTGAGAAATATGACAAACATGCTAACAAACAAACCTTGAATTCAGCCACAGTTTCTATTTAATCTTGCAACACAGAGTAACTATAATTATTAAACCACTGAACCTGATGTAACATGTATTCTCATTGCCCGTAATATTCATTTTTATTCAAGTATTTCTTTGATAATGCTTCAAAAGCAGACCATTCAGTCTATCGGATTTTCTTTTAAAAGCCCGGACCACAACACTTTATCGGAATACATGGGAATACACAGGAAAACCTGCAGCCAAACCATAAGCTCGAACTTCAAATACTATACACCCTGATCTATAATCATCGTCAGGTCTGCTCATTGCCCCTTCGCATATCGCATGTCGCTTCACCTTCTTTGACTGCCGATTAAGATTTCTGATTGGACAAACCCAAAAATATATAAGTGGCATTTAATAGTCCCAACGGGTCCGCCACATCACATCGCACCTTATGTATAAGCCTTAGGCTTTGCCGATTATGATTTGTGATAGGCCGGACCCAAAATATATATGCGTTGTGATTAATAATGCCGGTGGGTCCTCCATATCGCATCGCACTTTATGTATAGGCCTTGGGCCCCGCCGATTGCAATTTGTGATTGGGGAGTGGACCCAAAATCATATGTGTTGTGATTAATAATCTTGGTGGGTCTGCCATATTGCAGAACGCCTCATGTATAGGACATGGGTTCCGCTAACTGCGATTTGCGATGGAGGAGTGGAGAAGAAATTTCGGTAAGTGATGTTACAGTGGACTCGAAAGGATATGGGCATGGTTAATTGCATTTGAGGTCCGGAAGGTCCTCGCTTATCAGATGCAAAAGAGGAAGGCGCAGTGTAACCGCGGAACTTGAGAGATTGCGATAGCGATAAAGGCATTCATCGAGAAATGTATAAGGACTGAAACAATGCGGAAAGGGTAAGTTGAATGTGCTTGCAAAGTATTTCTATTACAAAGTGTTATAATAGAAATAAAGGTGCGATAGAAGGTTTCATGGGTTGAGTCCACATACGGCCATAGTAAAGAGTGGGGTCGGTTATATGTGTAGGCATAGAGCACCATGAATGTTTATGAGGATTGAGAAAATTCCCGATGAAAGAACATGAATGAAGGGCTAGACTGGGTTATAAACAAGTCATTCCGTAGATATTTATAAAGTGGGTATGATCATTTAGCTTAGAAGACTTAATTCCATGTAACAACTCCAATTAGAAACGACAGGTCAAATGTCTAGGGGACCCATTAAAATTTGCCACTAGAGCAGGTTTTAATAGGGTGGTGGTTGTGGCCACAACAAATGCCGAACTGCTCGGCGAGCCAATTATCTCTATTACCAAATAAACCTTGGATCAATATAACATTAGGGTCTTAGGATAAACTTGAAATGCAAATTGTATAGATGGACAAGCATGGGTTCCACTTCAGCATTAATCACCTCAGGCGAGATAAAGACAAATAGCTTCTACTTACTGATAGGGTTTTGACAGGTATTCTCCAATGGTAGTATTATCGGATTTATTGACCTTCCTTTACCTATTTTCTACTTTCAAAATCCTTTCGGGGCCATCATCGGTTTGTGAATACCTGTTTAGGTGTGTACCTCAACTCTTTATCGCTCATCAAACTTGTTGTACATATGTTTATCTACACTTTATGTATGATTTTCTTTTTTAGTGCTATACTTTCGTATGATTGAATGGGGCACAATCATGAATCATGCCATATTTTTAAACTACTTAAGAAAGGTTGGGATTGTAGTGTCAACCGATACTCTGAGCCCAACAACAGTCCCTACTCCAACCGGCTTCCCAAATAACCTATCCTTCCAGATTGGCACAAGGACTTGACATTTCCTTTTCTTTTAAATAAGTCCTTCCAGTTTCAAGCACAAGGACTACAGCACAATTGGATTTTCCACAGGATAAGTGACAGTGAGCTTAGCCCATGAAAGGAGGTTTACCTGTAGATGACAGACATTGGAAAATTTAGTGAGGTGGATGGAACCAATGGAGAATGATTGTAAACCTTATAGACAAGTATAGGCTAGGTATACATGGGATTTTAAAATGTAGCGTTCCACCACGCCAGTCCAGTTGTGGTTACGCATTTTTCATTTTACAAAGATGCCCCTACATGCTCCACGTATCCAGGTTATCAATAGCTCCTACCTAGTTCCCAACAAATGCCAATGAGCAGCTTTGATTTGAATTTCACCTCTAATTTTCCAGTTCTCATAGGATCATTGAAATTTTGCTTGATTTGTAAGGTAACGATGAATTTAGGATTGGTAGACTCATCAACGAGTTACTGAGGGAGGCAAAAAGCTGAAGGTGGGGAATGAGAGAAAACTGAAGAGAGTTATGAAGGTGAAAACGAGACTGAAGGACCAAAATCAATTAGCAGAAAAGGATTGGAATTCAAAATATTGAAAAAAGAAATTAACTCAGACAAATATATAAACACACATAAAAACCCAGACACAAAATATTGGCGGAAAAAGGCTGAAGCCTCATGCTTCTCTCTCATTACACATTCAAATAATTGAATATAGTGTTACAAATAAATAGATGAGAGACAATGTTCTCAAGATAGTGCGTGCTATCTTAGACACTTTTGGTTGAGATAATTTCTCCTTTGGTTGAGATAATTTCTCACCAAACACACACCAATATAGGAGTTACCTAAACTAACTCCTATCTTAGAGGAACAACCCAAGAGTTAGGCACAAATTCCTAACTTGGAATTTTTAATTAATTAATTTATTTTTGGATTTATTATTGTTTTATGAGAGAGGCTAACATTCCCCCCTTCAATGATAAATCCAAAATAAGAACGAGGAACCATCCTCCAAGTTCTCATGTTGATCCTCAAAAACATTGCCTGAAAAAACCGCCAGATCTGGATGCTAAACAAACCGCAAAATGAAGAGACTGAGTCAGCTGCATGACTGATTCATCTCAGAGGGACGCTTGACAACTCCATCATGTGCCAAGATGCAAAAGGATCCAACTGTCCTTTGCTTGAAAATAGCATTCGGTGTCCACTGACACAATTTGATGAACACCCACTGGCATATTTGCTGATGATGATTGCCCACTGGCTGAAGATGTCAAAAAACAACTCAATGTTGCTTTTGCTATGATGAAAGCTACTCACTGCTGCTTTGGTTGTCGATCGCCCACTGGCGAATTTGCTGATGCTCACAACATGGGTGTCGAACACTGTCGAAAATGCACCCAAAAAAGCTTACAATGATTTCAATGATTCACTACAATGAATTCTATTTGTCTCAATTCAAGACCTGGGTGTCGGTTTCAACCGAGAATGCACCCTTACAATTCAATGTAATTTGAGTTTGATTACAAGTTCAATAATGTTGATGTAGAATGTGCTTTTAAGTTTACAGATTCATTAACTTGATTGTAGTGATGCAGACATTGCTTTGAAATGCTGGAGTCTGCAGATTCATGAACTTGATTGTATTGAGTGAATTTGTTTGTTGAGGTAGAATGCCGATGTTGAAAACTTTGATTATTTGTTGTAGTGATGCAAATGCATGTTTTGAGCTTAATTATCCTTCCTTACAGCTATTTCATTACATGTGTTGTGCTTACTTGCATTGAACTTTATGTGTGTTAAATGAGATCATTTATGTGTCAAAACTAGACACAAATAGAAATCAAAAACATGAAGCCATAAAACACATGCGCCATCAAACACACACAGTGTACCTTAGATCCCCTTATTCAATTTCGGGTGGATCTAGGACACAATCACCACAAATAATATGTCTTTATTAAGTATTGAGATCATCAACCTTTCAGCTTTTACAACATTGCCATGAAAGCTTTCTCAAACAATGAGAATTTGACACTCACAAATTTGGAAGAAAATGCGTTCAAAAACCTGACTCAACCTCCTACATCAATCAACTCTCTTTATCACTTCAAAGATTTCAAAAATTAAAGCAGCATTTCTCATCATATTCACCATTAATTCTCTCTTCATCCCAAATATTATTCTCCACTAAGTCTAACCCATTAAAGTTTATGAAAACATTAAGTGTTAAACTTCATTCTCACCCCACTCATTCTCTCACATAATGTGAAAATTAATTCACTTACATGTAATTTCTTCCTCACATTCAAAATTAAATGATATTTATGTTGTTTCCAATCACGCGATCTCCACATATAGCATGTAGAAATACAGTGACTTCCTCCAAAAGAGAATATTTCTAATCGATAGAGGGCATGATCTCTTGTTCGCTGGTTCGCATCCGGCAAGTCGCTCAAATCAACAAGGAGCACAAGTCTTGATTTGGACTGTGACCAAGCCCACTACCAGATCTGCAAACATAAACCCAATCATTCTGACAATGGCATGAAACTCCACATTGTGAACTCAGTCCGACCAGATTTGGAATGATTTCCACCAAATTCTCTGATTGTGATGTCGAAGAAAAGTATTGTAATGCTCGGATGCAAGAGTTGTTAGACTGATGAAGCTTCCAAAGCTCGGTTCACAATATCCACCGCCAATTGCAAAAACAAGTGCTTACAAATCCTTCGAGCTTCTCTCCTCAACAGGATTCGAAGTTTTCAAATCCAGGCAGCGCCATGATAACAGAGATGTGTTCTTCATAAGCATTCATTCTATTTCGGCAACCTTCAGCACTGTTCGTGCCATGAGCGTGAAAAAGACTCTGGTTCGTCGTGGTTCACCAGTTTCCACATTAGTAGTTCCTTACAACAGCGGTAGCCAACAGAAACATTTCAAAAGCCCAATTCTAAACCTAGCGAACAAATGTAATACAGTTCCACGAGCTGCAAAAATGTAGTTCGGCCATCACAACTCCTTTGCTGCATAAAAATACATGTGGTCATTGCAACTCCACACTCACCACAAGCACAAGAAATACAAATTATATTTCGGCTTGATCTCTACCATCAATGAGATATTCAACGCAGTTCAGGTTTCCACGCGTTTCTCCACGGCCAGATCTTCAACGCAGTTTTCCTACAGGTTTCGCAATACCTGCATATTTATTCTACAGTAATTCATCTCATTCTTGCAGGTCATTACTCATTCTTGCAGGTCATTACGACACTCTCAAGTGTTGCGCTAATATCAACCACGTATAGGCAGTGGCCATTCTTGAAAGGCTCTATCCAAAGGAAGATGTGGGTGCTGAGGTTACAGCTCTAAGGGATTCCGTTGCCGCAGACGATGATACAAATACAACGTGGACTAAAATTCGCACATTGATAAAATCACCTGAACTTCGACCAGCTGTGGTGGCAGGCGTTGGGCTTTCGATCCTTCAACAGTTTGTAGGGATAAACACTGTAATGTATTACAGTACCACAATTGTTCAACTGGCGGGCTTCGCATCGAACACAACAGCTCTACTGCTATCGCTGATAACATCAGGACTGAATGCAGTGGGATCCTTATTGGGAATGTATCTCATTGACATAACAGGAAGGAGGATGCTAACGGTAGGCAGCCATGGATGCGTTTAAATCTGAAACGCTACCCCTTTTCTTTGAGAAAGCATACAGATCAATATATAAACTCAACAATTCCGATCAGCTCATTCTCCATTGCTGCACAGATTTATAGTCTCTCCACCATGGCTCCGATACCACATATTGAAAAAAGAAATTAACTCAGACAAATATATAAACACACATAAAAACCCAGACACAAAATATTGGCGGAAAAAGGCTGAAGCCTCATGCTTCTCTCTCATTACACATTCAAATAATTGAATATAGTGTTACAAATAAATAGATGAGAGACAGTGTTCTCAAGATAGTGCGTGCTATCTTAGACACTTTTGGTTGAGATAATTTCTCCTTTGGTTGAGATAATTTCTCATCAAACACACACCAATATAGGAGTTACCTAAACTAACTCCTATCTTAGAGGAACAACCCAAGAGTTAGGCACAAATTCCTAACTTGGAATTTTTAATTAATTAATTTATTTTTGGATTTATTATTGTTTTATGAGAGAGGCTAACACAAAATAGAAGGAAAATAAACTTTGTGAAAAAAAAGAATGGACAGGACAAAATATAACTTAAGCTAACAGCAAAAAACAAAATGAATCCTAACCTACTCAGGAGGTAACCACCATGTGGTGGCTACTGGAAGTATCTCTTAAGATGTTGGCCATTAACAAGGAGTTTTTCAGTTTCTCCCTATAAAGTTTTCAATCTGTAAGTTCCCTGACCAATTTTTTCCTCAACTTGGAACAGGCCCAACCATAAGTGTTGGAATTTTGTGTGCTTACCTTTTGGCTCACTCAACTTGTCCCATTTCAAGACTAGCTCTCCTACTTGGTAATCTTTATCCCCTGCCAGATGGCGATCAAACCATCTCTTCACAATCATTTGGTGATTTCTAAATTTATTTCTGGCTTTATCTCTTAATTCTTCCAACCTCACCAGTTGGTTGATCCTTTTTTGAAGTAAGGCTGAAGGGGTCCCTCTCGAAGCTTGGGAGAGCTGTAAAGAGGGAAGGGTAACATTAGGAGGCAAGATGGCTTCCTGTCCATAGACGAGGAAGTATGGGTAGTTTCCTAATGCTACTTTTTAGGTGACCCTATCAGCCCAAAGGGCATTTGTTAGAGTGTTGTGAAAATTCCTCTGGTTGTCGGCGACAGATTTACGGAATATGTAGATGCGGTTTTTATTTGAGGAATCTACAACTCCATTTCCATGGGGGTAATAGCTTGATGCATACCTTATTCGAATTGATTTATCGATAGCAAATTCAGTCAATTTTAGTGATGAAAAGTAAGAAGCATTATCAAATATGAGAGCATCAGAGATGCAAAACCTGTTGATAATAAATTTCTTAATAAAAGATATTACCTTGTCTTCATTAACCTTCAGAAGCGGGATGGCTTTAGTCCATCTAGTGAAGTAATCAGTTGCTGTGAGTATATACTTATGCCACACTGAAGAGTTTGAAGTGATCTCACCTATGACATCTAGGCCCCTTTGCTACAATGAGCGATAAATCATAACGGGCCTGAGGGGAACAACTGGCTTTCCTTCTCATCCTGCGACAATTTGACATACCTTGCATTTCTGAGCGTAGGCATGCGAGTCTTTGAACACTGTTGGCCAATAATATCCAGCTCTTAATATTTTGTGAGTAGTGGTCTCTCCTCCATAGTGGCCACCTACTGGGCCGTCATTCATTTCTTTCAATACATGATCGGCATCATCCTTTTCCAAACAGCTCAACCAAACTCCATCATAATTTTTTTTGTATAATGTGGGATTGGCCAAGTGATACTAATTAGATTTCAATCTGAGCGCTCTCCTTCATGATCCTTAGGACATGATCCCCATGTTAAATAGAAGCGTATGTCATAATACCATGACTCAGGGTCCAAAGGGACTTCCGACATTTTGCGCTCACACATCAGTGTCTCATTAATCCATAGGGGCTCCTCCCTGAATTCTACTTGTGCATTCTGTATGCTCTGCACTTCTGGTTCTTCAAACACCCCTTATTTATCCACCAAGGCTTCTACCGCACGCTCACACAATCCCTGCCCTTGAACTATCTTCACTGGCTTAATCTTGAGGTCGTATTCTTGAAGGGAGATTATCCAATTCCCTCTCCATTCACCCATTTCTTTCTGCACAAAGATGGATCTTAGAGTAGGGTGAGGAACAATTACTTTAGTCTTGGCCTTTAATAAATAAGGATGGAAATGTTTTATGGCTTTAAAAATTGCAAAACCTTCTTCTCCATGTCTGGGTAGTTCAGTTCTGCTCCTTGAAGATTAGAGCTCATATAAGAAATAGAGACTTCGTTTCCATCATCATTTTCTTGGGTGAGGATTGCGGCATATGAAACATCAAAAGCGAAAGTGTATAAGAAGAATTCCTTATCGAAATTGGGGCTGACCAACGCAGGAGCTTCTGCGATGGCCTCCTTAATTCCCTGAAATGATTTCTTAGCTTCATCTCTCCACCTATGCACAACGCCTTTCTTCATCATTAGCTGCATGGGATGCACTATTTTTGTGAAAACTGAAATGAATTTCCTAACGAAATTAATTTTCCCGAAGAGAGATTGGATGGCCTTTTTATTTGCAGGGGGTTGTATTCTCATGATGGTATCTATTCTTTTAGGATCAATAACAATCCCTTCTTTAGAGAGGATATGACCCAGTAGTTTCCCTTCTGTAAATATGAAGACGCTCTTCTTGGGATTCAACGATATTCCGTATCTTCGGCATCTTTCGAAAATCTATTTTCGGTGACAAATATGATCCCTTTTGCGATATGAATACACAGTAATGTCATCTATGTACACTACTACTCATCTGTTAATCAATCCTTGGAAAGCTATGTCCATAGCTCTCTTAAATGTGGTGCCTGCATTAATAAGTCCAAATGGCATTTTACGGTATGTGTAAGTGCCCCATTTAGTGTTCAATGTTGTCTTAAGTTGATCTTCATTTGATACCAACACTTGATTATATCATGAAAAACCATCCAATAGGGACAACATTTCAGATCTAGAAATGCACTGAAGAATGTGTTCCATAGAAGGGACTGCATAGTTATCTTCCTGCGATGCTTTGTTCAGGTTTCTGAAATCGCTACATAATCTGATGTCTCCATTTTTCTTTCTTACTGGCATGAGATTGGATACCCAGCAGGTGTGCCTGACAGGAAAAATGGTTTTGGCATCCAGCATTTGGTTTAATTCTTTCTCACCAACAGTTCCAGGCTTGGATGCATCTTGTGAAGCTTTTGTTGGTATGGCCTAACATCCTTCAACGAAATCACATGTTGCATAATCCTGGTAACGAAGGTTTTTAAATTGCCGTATGTCCATGCAAAGACATCCTTGTACTCTTTAAACAGCTTAACAAATGCATCCTTTTCTCATGGAGAGCATCCCAAGCACAAATTAACAATTTTTGGGTCTTCTCTGGTTCCAAGGTTGACCGATTCATAATTCATGGATGAGTTATCCGTTTTGCTGTTAGTCGGCTTCTTAAATTTATCATGCAAGTCATACAAGTGCTCCATCTTGACAACTGACTTGGGAATTATATTGAGCTACTCATTTTCCTCATTTTCACTCCCATTCATAAGTTTTTCATGCTCTTTTTCATCAATGACTGTGTTTTTGAATGTTTTTTCGCCATGCAAGAACTCAAGGATTTGCTCATCACCTTCGAACACCTACCAATTCGAGATGTTATCAGGCATGGATGGTCTGAAAATCAATTCAACGTAACATTTATTCTTGTTTAGTCTAAGATCAGGCAAAATTTTTGTAGCCATACCATCCATCAGATTGGCATCTTGGTTTTTCCCTCGAGGTATGTATGTGATATTAAAAGAATAAAAATTGTCAATTAAGCTCCATACCTCATGTTGGTATCTTACCAAGCATGGTGAATTACAATGTATCCTTTTCCTTACCTGCTCCACAATTATCTGTGAGTCACCAAAAACTTTAAGATTTTTTACCCTCATATCAATGGCTTTTTTAAGACGCTACAACAAGACTTCGTATTCTACCATGTTGTTGGTGCACGTGAACTCCAACTGGCTGGCCATCAGATGTTGGTTCCCTTGCGGGTCAATAAAAATTCTCCCAGCACCTGCACCTTCATGGCATTTAGAGCCATCAAAGTAGAGTGTCCAGAAAATAGGATATAATGTTACATTAAATGAACTGCTTCCTACAAAATTGGTTCTATCATCTACTATATTACAGGGTAGCTCATCAGTTGGACTACGGGGGAAAGCTTCCAACTGTGTGTTTGTCACAATTTCTTCAACTGTCTTTGCATGGAATTCTCCGAAACAAGTTTTGATGGCACAAACATCGAAACTATAATTCCCAAGGATAGAGTTGGTAAACATTACAGGTTCATTGGGGCCTTTTAGTTTTGTCACCACATACTTCATGTATCTTTCTCGATCAACTCTAAGAATATCACCTTTTCCCTTCTGAGGCAGCAAGAGATAGGACCAATCAGTTGAGAAATATCCATTCAGTTTTTCTGACCTGTCCCTACTAAGCAGCATTCCATAAACCTCAAGTATTTCAACTGCCACTATGTTAATGACTTGTGTGTATTGTGGTTTGGTAGCCATCCGAATCAACACATATTTCAATTCCCCAATTACATTCACATTCCTTCTGTCCAATTGCATAATTTGAGTTCCAATTTTCTTGGGTATCACATGAAGTCTTTTAGCAACAGCATAAGTCATAACAGTGGATGAGGCACTGGAATCTACCAAGAAATCGTGTATGTTCATGTTGAAGATTTCAAATGTGATAAGGAAAGGTGGAGTCATGGATTTTGATTTCCTTCCTATCATGGCCGCACTGACATCTTGAGGGGTTCGATTCATTTTTGACAGAGTGGCTTGCATAGCTGATGGTGTTTGGGCTGTATTGGGGGTACTAACAGGTTTGGACACGAAATTCTTGGTTTAGCTACTCGGAATGGTGGGATATTTGCAATTCCGTTCATTCATAACTTTCAAGAGCAGATCTGTTTGCTGCGTTAATTTTAGCAAAGCGAAGTATGTGATATTAGCTTGAGATTTCTTAAGATCATCCACAATGTTGTAATCAATGTTATAAATAGGGTAGGGCAGAGTAAACATACCGGTTGTGCCATTCTTAGCTGGGATTTTACCATTTTGAGTCACCTTCATTGCAGTCAGATATGTATTATCTTTCTCTGGATGGCCTACAACTGAAGTACTCTTGGAATGTCCACTAGGTCTACCCTTCTCAACAGGAACTTTGGGAGCAGATGCCTTCAATGGGAAAACATCTTTCTTTGTCTGGTCTACAGGCTTCATCACACCCAAAAGTGGCCCTTTACTTCGTGTGTGAATTTCTGTTGTACTATCTCCTTTGTCGTCATCGTTCTCATTTGTATAGATATCCCACAGTACATTGATTTGAGATTCTTCATCCAAGGGATCTTCTACTTGGTATTCTTCCACATTTTCTTGTTCTGGCTCCAGCTCCACTAGAGGTTCTTCTTTGTTAAGAAGCGATCTGATAAGAGCCAACTCTTCCATATTTAAATTCCCTTCATTGGGTAGAGCAGCAACACAAGTTGACTATGACCACCTTCTGTCTTCTTACAATAGAAATGTTTGAAGGATTTTCTGTTGTTATAATCTCCTCCATTCCCATTTGTACTCTGTCTAGAATTCCTTTTCATATCGATGACTATGTTTGCCAATTTCTTAATGATTTGATGCAAACCTTCCACATCTGTGGTGCACCTTTCTTTGACCTCAACCACTTTGTTATCACTGACATAATTCTTTTTGGATGACTGAGAGGCTTTGTTTCCTTTGGTCATATGATGACATGTCGTGAGACTGACCATTTCATTCTCGACTTTTATTGCTTCATCGATAGCACCTTGTAAGGTTTGTGTGTTACTTCTCTTGACCCACATCACAGTAGGAACGGGGAGAGCAGTGATGTATAATTCCATGAGCACCTCATCAGTAGGTCTAGCATTAGTCGGGATTCTTTTGAACAAAGTGCTGAACCGGATGTTAAAATCCTTGACCTTTTCTTTGGCTTCCATTTTTAAACGGGGTAATTCTAAAAGTAACACCGCAAGTGTTTCATCATCGCCAAACTTGTCTAAGAAGGCCTGTTCAAAGGCACCCCATTAGTTGATCGATCCTATTCTCAAGCTAAAGTACCATGTAGAGGCCACACCAATCAGAGTAAAAGGGAATAAGAGACATACTACATCTTCATCGGCTACCCCCAACATGTGCATGACTAGGAAGAAAGAGTGAATATGGCTATCAGCAGTGTTTCCCTGCTGAGGGTCAAATTTAGGCAATACTCTTTTTGCATTCTTGGGTAAGGTATGCTGCTGCCCAGGTACCGCTGTGGAATCCTGAGCGAGCTAAGGAGGGAGTGCTCCCGTAGGAGGTGGGGGTTGATTCCCACCTGGAGAAGGCGGTACAAGTGGATTCCCACCTGGAGGGGGCAGTAGAGGGGGATTCCCACCTAGAGGGGGAACGTTAGCCATATTATGGATAGGGAGGTTCCGGTTGAAGGTTTCTTCGAGGTGTTCTTTGTTAGGATTTTCCAAATCAAGCCAGCGATTACCTATAGAGGACGAATCCTTAGGAATTTCTTCCCAAGGAGTGTCAATACTTTGCAAGGACTCTAGCAAAATATCTTCAAGAGAAGGGGTTGCAAATGTCTCTTCTCTTATGGGAAAGACCATTGGATTTCTTTTAGTTGTCAGAGGTAAAGAGTGAAGATGGGGAGCCGAGAGAGGGAACAAGCGTAATCCTGAGTAAGTACTCTGACTGGTTGTTCCTGAGTGACAGGATACTCCCACAGTCTCTCTTCTTTGGGTGGCCTAAACATGGGACTTAGAGGGATCTCTGCTTCTTCGAAATGAGGCTCTTCCAAATGAGTGGAATGATCTTTTCTATCTTTACAATCCATACATTAATCTTTTCGAATCCATGCACAACATTTATAGATGAAATTATGAAAATTTGTGGACGACAGTTCAGACCCTCCTTCTAGTGCCAATTTGTTGACACGATGAATTTTCCCTATGCCAACAAGGGGAACTAACCCGATCGCAGACCCCAATTAGATCCACTTTCGTTTCGAGTGGCTAGTTCCAATGGGTTTTAAAGGATCCCGTAAACTATTATAGATGTCAAAATATTGCTTCTTGGAGGAAGACTTCAATTAAATCAACAAAAGAAACAGCTAACCTATATGTATCGAATCCTATCTACACTAATTCTAACTACTTATGCTAGTCCTAACTATTCTAATCTATCCTGCATGAGCATAACAAAAAGAGGTTAAATATCATATATATATTCAAAGTCCAAATGAATCAATTACTCGTTCATAGATGATCAAGGTTGTATTAAATCTTAATTTCAATCTAATTACCCATATAGGAATACACATTCCTTTCCATACAAATAAAACTTGCAACTGATGTTTAAGAAGGTTTCGAATCAGCAACCCTTCATGAATTAACCATGGTAACAAATTATATTTGAATAACCAAGCCTAGTCATGAACTATCCATTATCAATATGCACAAAACAAAACACTTTTATATTTATGCCAGCAACAACACCCTGATTCTAAACACATGAAAGAAGAGGGAAATAAATCTGAAAAAGGCTTCTCCTTGACCCAAACAGTCTTCTTTATTAGCACAATAAATCCAAAGTTGTTCTGCCCCAAAAAAAAGTCATGTACTCATCTTCGAAGGTAATACTTATGTAGAAAAGACTGACCCTCCATCTTCCCTCCCCCCGACTTTCCACCTTTTTACATTTTTCATGTACACATTAAGATACACAGATGTAGAATCGATCGGTGAAACGACTGACACGTAGAGGACATATCCACTGGAGCGCTTCATTTCTTGGTGAAATGAATATATGTTGATTAAAAGAGAATGATTGTGTCATCTCTTGGAACCTGCATTGAGTGGACACTATTCCATATTATTTCATGAAGGAAACTGAAGACACTATGCTCATCATCCCACATCTGGCATCATTGAAGGTGTGTTTGGAGGAAATAACATCTTTATGGATCAACATTGTCATGAGTGCTTTTTCATGACGTAGAGCATGCCTCCATTATGCACTATGGCAGTTCGTATCCATTTCATGCAGAGTATGTCCTTTTGCACTATCGACATCGGTGGTGTAGAGGTTTCGTCTTGACATAAATCGCATTTATCCGTTACCGGGTCCACTCGAACTTGCCTTTCTTCTCTTGATCCTTGCCTTTAGAAATAGTTCATACAGCTATGATTATGAGAAATATGACAAACATGCCCACAAACAAACCTTGTATTCAACCACAATTGCTATTTAATCTTGCAATGGAGAGAAACTATAATTATTAAACCACTATACCTGTTGTAACATGTATTCTCATTGCCCATAATATTCATTTTTATTCGAGGATTTCTTTGATAATGCTTCAAAAGCGGACCATTCACTCTATTGGATTTTCTTTTAAAAACCCAGACCACAACACCTTATCGGAATACATGGGAATACACAGGAAAAACCATAGCCAAACCATAAGGCCAAACTTCAAATACTATACACTTGGATCTATAATCATCATCGGGTCCGCTCATCGCTCCTTCGCATATCACATGTCACTTCACTTTCTCTAACTGCCGATTGCGATTTGCGATTGGCCAGACCTGAAAATATATAATTTGTGTTTAATAGTCCCGGCAGGTCCACCACATCGCATCGTGCCTTATGTATAAGCCTTAGGCTCCGCCGATTGCGATTTGTGATAAGCCGGACCCAAAATATATATGCGCTACGGTGAATAATGTCGGCAGGTCCATCATATCGCATCGCACTTTATGTATATTCCTCGGGCCCTGCCGATTGCTATTTTCAATTGGGGAGCGGATCCGAAATCATATGTGTTACGCTTAATAATCTTGGCAAGTCTGCCATATCGCGGAATGCCTCATGTATGGGCCATGGGTTTTGCCAATTGTGATTTGCGATGGAGGAGTGGACAAGTGATTGCACTAAGTAATGTAACGGTTGACCCGAAAGGATATGGGCATGCTGAATTGCATTTGAGTTCGGGAAGGTCCTCCCTTATCGGATGCAAAAGAGGAAGGCGCAGTGTAACCGCAGAACCTGAGAGATTGTGATAGCGATAAAGGCAGGCATCGAGAGATGTATAAGGACTGAAACAGGGTGGAAAGGGTAAGTTGAATGTGATTGCAAAGTATTTCTATTACAAAGTGTTATGATAGAAATAAAGGCGCCATAGAATGTTTGGTGGGTTGAGTCCAGATACAACCATAGTAGAGAGTGGGGTTAGTTATATAGGCATAGAGCACCATGAATGTTTATGAGGATTAAGAAAAGTCTTGATGAAAGAACATGAATGAAGGGCTTGACTTGGTTATAAACAAGTCATTTTGCAGATATTTATAAAGGGGGTGTGATCATTCAGCTTAGAAGACATAATTCCATGTAACAACTCCAGTTGGAAATGACAGGTCAAATGTCTAGGGGAGACATTAAAATTTGCTACTAGAGTAGGTTTTAATAGGGTGGTGGTTGTGGCCACAACATGACAATAACCATATACGTTTGTGATTACACAACTCCATAATTGAAGTATGTTGAGTGAGGATTGGGCTCAAACTTCTTCTTGGGATGAAATGATTTTTTAAGACCATACTTGAATCTATCGGAAAGATATGGAAATTTCATTTGGCTTTTCAGAGCTTCAAACTACAAATTACGAAAGTGCTGCCAAAAATCCATAGGTGATTCATGCGGGGCCATGCGTTGTTGTAAAAGTTTTTGGTCAAGAGTTTTTGGATTAAAATGATGGAAAGTAGACTCCATGCGATCACAAAACTTCTCAAGAGAGTGCATGCTACCAGCCGGTAGACTGCAGCACCACCATTGTGGGGATCCGTGAAGTGTGTATGCAAGTAGCAGACTAACCTCTTCTACATAGAACTCATCTGCATTCTCAAGGAATACATAGCAGACTTCTAAGTACTCAGGCCAGTCCACTTCACCTTCACCATCATACATGAATTCGGACAAGAGATGAAAAAGCTCCCTCGTGATGTTGAGAGGTTCAGCATGCGAAAAACATCATGGAGGGGTGAGTGTGACAAAATCCATGACAGATGTGAAAAGCTTTAAAATAGGATGAGAGGACACAACTTGCCTTTTGGCCCTCCTTCTAGCACCAGAAATGTTGACAGTGCTAGACCTGCCAACATGTCAGGGGATCTTCTCAACAAGAAGTCCCAACTAGACCTCAGACCATTTGGTTTAGGAGTCCCAGCCGTGGGTCATACAATATCACCTTGACCGTGGTTTCACATAGAGGAAAGTAAGATTTCCTTGTTGGTAGCAAGGGTGTGACATATGCAACAAGTCAAGGAAGGTGCATGAGCAGTTCTAACACACAGACGATGAGGTGAGTGCACCCCTTGGAAACCTGTGAAAGCAAAAAGTTAATAAGGGAACACACAAGCTAAGATGCATCACAAACTCGAAGGCAAGTGAGCTAGCAATCCAAAATGATGGTTAAACCAACACATTTCAGTAAGATTCATACATACATATACGAAAAATAGCTACACATGCATGCATAAGCAAAAAAATACATATATCATTTAGAGTAAACAAGATAGCTGAAATACAATATGACATATGCATGAAATGTTTTTGCTCTATTATATTAAGAAGTGTAAGTTACAGTCATACAATACAACCATGGCCAACCATTAGTTCTGACAATGGAACGTCACAGTCACTACCGCCTACTCCTCCAAAGGGATATACTAGATTTGCAGAGTGGAGAAGCGAAGGCTCGTTACAATACTATCCAATCTCTCTCTAAGATACTCCTATTAGAAGCTTGGCTGACCAAAAGCCCATACAATGAGTTATGAGGGACCATATATAGCAAAGGGTTTGGTGGCCCTTGACATTCCCCTTTGTGATTGTTCATCTATCCTCATGACTCTTAATCTACTCTATGACTATTACATCCAATTATCAACACTTGAACTTCCACTTGACAAGACATCACATACAATCTGCACATGTACCCACGTGAGACAAAATAGGCTTGAGCAATCCATGCAAGACATCACTATGACTCAGACAACTATGGGAAGACTAGGTCTTCGACATCCTCATGGTGCTTGATGGTGGCGAACTGATGCCATGCTTGGTAGTCCATGATTGTGTCTGTGTACTTTGTGGTGACATCTTTCTGGAAAAGAACTCTTGCCTCCATAGCATTCTGGTACACTACTCGTGTTCCTTTTTCCAACTCGTCTGATAACATGCGCATCATTATCTTGAGTACGACTAGACCAGTGACATACTGATGCATGGTGTCTGCACTAGCCACCAAGACTACACTGGTGGCTATGTGCATCAACTTGTCCAAGTACAAGTCAAGCTCTTGTCAAACTTGTGCCTTTTTCTTTTCCTTGGTGAGTGTCACAATAGATGGGATCGTTTGTGCATGCACAACAACATTCATACTCCTGAATACCCATGCATGGGAAGCTTGTAGACTAGATATGAGCTACGGGAGATCTTCATAGTTCCATATATGACTCCAGATTCATGTCTTTAGCTCAACCCCTCTAGGCTTCATCATATTGGCGAAGTTTAATGGGGCTTGCTTGTATCTCATTTTCCATGCTTGTATGTAATCAACAACAGAATGCACATTCGACAAGATACATGCTCTCCTAGCACATCGTTTCTACCAACTGTTGAGATGGGCAACTGCTTTACGCACAGTGCCAAACATGGAATACAACACGTGCATGACTGTCTCAAGGGAAAATACTTCATCCAATATTGCCTTCTTCAACTCTGTTGAGGCAAATGTTGTAACCAATTCTCCTCCCTATTTCATCTTTTGTAACTCCTTAGTCAGTTGCTCATTCTTAGCTATCAAGAAGCGAACACTCGAGCTAGTGGCTTCAGTATATGCTCTGGTAGCATTAGCTAACGTTGCTTGATGCTTACGCACGTTAGACATGATCACTCATTCCTCAAATTGCGAAGGAGATATCTGATCATCCAAAGTAGACACTCTGAAAGATTTCACAACTCGATGCTGTGATTTGTCGAATGATGTGTTCTGCATCTCTCCTTCTAGTTGATCTCCAAGGATCTCAGTGTCCCCTTAATCACTTAAGACTTGCTCTGCCTCCGGCTTCAGTGAAGCTGGTGGGTTGAACTCTTGATGATAAGGCATGGGGTCAATGTCTTGCTCTAACTCCTACTGCTCCATATCTGTGTCCATCTACTCAAGTTCTTGTTCAATCTCTTGAGAAAATTCCTCCTCCTACAACTGCTCGCGTTGTCTGCTTGGTGATAGCTATTCGGATGAGTCAACTACTCGTACAAGCATAGTTTCATCTGTCTGTACATGTTGCACCCCTTGTTGTACATGTTCTTGTTGTGATTTATCCTCCTATCTGCATAGATCTTGTACCTTCCAGACTTGCTCCTTCAACTCATGCAACTCCTTCTCTGTTTCCTCCATTCTCTGTTTTTCTCTCTGCCTTTGCACGTTCCTCCGATTGCGTTGTTTCCTCTTTGCCTCTATTGCCAAATATTCTTTCTGCACAAGTGGTTCTACTCTGAACTTGTAGCATTGTTCTACCTCCACGTTGTCAACAATCTTCCTCTTGCTTTTGTCACTCACTGGTATGTTTACCTATGCTACTACTGCTATTGGTGCTCTCCTAGGTGCTGCTTTGCTAACCATTCCATAGCAATGCGGACCGGTTCATTAGGCCTTGAGAATTTGTAACAATATCTCCATGGGTCCTCCTTTGCCCAATGAAATGTCCCGTGGATCCACTAAAATTTTACTCTCA
This sequence comes from Pinus tabuliformis, assembly GCA_031772625.1. Taxonomy (NCBI): domain Eukaryota; kingdom Viridiplantae; phylum Streptophyta; class Pinopsida; order Pinales; family Pinaceae; genus Pinus; species Pinus tabuliformis. The sequence goes on along the minus strand of CM062811.1, from coordinate 834,427,934 downwards.
TGTAGTGATATTTTACAAAATAATTCGGGTCATACAAATTGTAGCTTCAAGAGTCGAATGGATATTTCTTGATTTCCTCTAATTCGACATCTGTGTGCTTGAAATTATGTATCTCGTATAACCCTATATGCAACTAAAGAGCGAGCCAAGGTGCCTTCTTCTTCCAGTGTATCCTAGCTGACAATCTTGCTGAGATGTGGTATGACACTTCTTGTATGATGATCTTGTCCAAGGCGAACTTCGACAAAACATGCGCATGATTCTCCTTGTTGTACATCTGTATGAAGGTGCCAAATGTTGAGGCATATCAATCTTCTATGTCGATCAGTGCCTCCATTGCTGCCTTCTACATGCAAGGTTTATCGTGGTCAAATATCATCTTGTACACTAGGGTGACAAAATGATCTGACAGTTGTCTGATGACTCCTCTAAACCTGCATTCAGACAATGTTTTATAGTAAGTGTTCACAGAGGTTTCCACCAATGTCCATGCCCACTTTAATCCCGAGAACTCCTAACAGGCATAGATTGCTTCCAATATTTAAGTGGACATGTAGATTTATGCTTGTTGACCTTTGGGCAACTATCAAGCTCTTGTTATAGGTTCCTTCAGCCTATGAGCCAAGATGTCAGACCAATTGCATGTTTTTCCTTCATTTCCTAGTTGGTCCAACGTGATCACCCAACTCTACGGGAAGGTTTTCATGCTCTCTTGGACATACAAGCTACATGCAAAGATGACCAAGTATTGATATGCCTTGCATAGTATATTTGTCTTGTAAACCTGGTTGGGTGTCATCCTGAATTTGGTCGGCTCCTTCACCCAGTTCTTCAAGATATCCCTGGAATTGGCATTGCCATTGAGTATGTTGAAGGGAATCTCCATGGTGATCACTGGCTTCGACATATGGTACATCTGTTCATAACCTTGTTCCCTGAAGGTGGCAATATTCATCCCACTGACACTGCTCAATGTCATCATCTCGAGATCAGTGTGCGAGACGATCCAATGTATCATGTCCACACATGGGAACACGAGGTACCTGCATGCAATCCAGTACAAGCCAGACTTGATAATGTTCACATAGACTTGGCGGTCTTTGATATCTTCCCAAAATGTGTATGCGAATGCATCGTTGACCTCTTGCCATTTCAACTTGATGTCCTTATTGTTACACAGTAATTTGTCACCATTGGTCACCGTCCCTGTTACCCCTTTCCCGTACTTTGGAGGATTCATTCAGGGACCTGTGAGCAGTGACATAACCTGAAAACACTTGCATTATATTCCCCTAAGTATGTACTTCATGTTCCCTGAAGACACCTCCTACAAAATATCCCTGGAAAGTGCCCTTTTTCCATTAGCGCGGGTCCACAATGTACTACCCGCGCCAATCAATGAGATCCTCAAAAGAGGGTGCGACCATTGGCGCTCTGTCTTAGAACAACACTCGCGCCAACCAAGTTTGGTAAAGATTTTTGGACAAACGCGCGCCTAGATGTTTTTTCCCTTCAAGTCATGAAGTCTTTTGAGGATAAATCTCATCTTCTAGATGTCGAGAGTCATCATCTATCCTTGACATCTATCCACAGTGGCTTTTTGGAGATAATGCCAATCCATAATGGGTGTCCTGATGCATTGTATCTTCCTCCCCTCTTCCATCTATAAAAGTCTATCCTCATGCATTTGACAAGCTAGTTTTTGAGTAATGCTAGTTGTGATAACGCTTGTCTTGAGTGATAGTAAGAGTCTTGAAGCATAGGGAGGTTATGCTGCCGGAAGTCTGAGAGAGAGAAGGTCTATTGCAAGACATGTATAGTTGCTCGCCCAACCAGAGGAGAGGTTCAATGTCAGAACCTTGGTTGTATCTTTCTCTGTTGATTATTCATTAATAAACGACTACTATTATGGTTCCGATCTTATTGTTCATCATGATAATGTTTGATCTATTTCCTTTCTGACTGAAATATAGTTGTATTTAGTGGATTTTATGCTTGTATTCGCTTTGTTCTTTGCATGTGCAGGTATCCATTCGCGGGGATCGCAAGGATTGTGACCTGCTGGAGCAAGGGAACGGGAGTATCAACTCTTCTTCGACATTAGCGTTGGACTGTAGGTTGGTTCTCATAATCCACTTTCAATTTACAACTAGGAACTTGCATGGTAGCGTGAATTGATTGTTGCTAGATCCATTTTGGTCTAGTGGGATCGCCTCTGTCCGCAGAGGGGATTTACCTCTCCAACAATTTGGTGACCCCACTGGGGAGGAGCTATTTGTTGTTTGATTCATAAACCTTGGACGGAGTCTGAAGCACGGCCAGGCAGCCTTTGAAATGCTATTGCTTTGCATTAGCGGAGTAGATCAACGCCACTTCAGTCAATCTTCGGTTTGGTTTATGAACCGAACAACTTTGAGTTTGTCTTGCATGTTAATTTTCTCTTGCTTGCTTGCGTAAATGAGCTTTCTGGGTCAGTTTTAAAGTTGTTTCTTGCTATTGGATCTGTCTGAGTATTATTGATCAGACCCTGGGCTGCTTTATTTATTTTTTGGGCCAGCAAACTGTGTTGGTGCATTTTTCTGCCTGACAGTCGCGCCAGTTGGCGCATGTTGCACAACAGCAATTCGCGCCAATTCCTTAATAGCGCAAGTTGCAGGCTGACAGTCGCAGCAGTCCTGTGAATTTTGCCAGTGTGTTTGTTGGAAGCTCTTTAAACTCAGATTTTTGTCTTTTTACATCCTTTGCAGCTTCTGGAAGTGTGTTGGAGCTCTGTTTGACTGGGTTTTTACCTTTATCCTTCGATTTTTTGCCTATTTCTATCGATTTTATATCCCAGCCCTAGAGCATCTAGTGGCTTTGTATATCGAGCCTTCTGTGGGAGTTTTGGTTCTGTGATTGTCCAGTCAACTTTTTGGTTGTTTTCCGCACCAGTCTAGTGGTTGTTAAAGCTTATTATTCTGTGCTTCGAGCAATTCACCTCTAGCTCGCTTGGATTTTGCTTGACTTCATTTGAGCTTAGATCACATGGTTCATTGAGGTCTTTGCGTTTTTCCTTGTTTTGACAGTTTATCTTAGTGTTTCAGACTTGGTTCTATTTGCATCGAGTGAACTTTGTCTGTTTATGCTTGTTAATATCTCTCGGGATTTGTTTAAATGCATTATGCCATTTTAAAAGAAAAAACAAATGATCTTTTTGCATTATATTAGTTAGCATTTATTGTTATTGGCAATTAGTCGCTTTTAAAAAAAAAAGAAAAAGTTTCATTTCTTGTTATTAGCTGCATTAGGATCTTTGTTGATTGTTTGGTGTTCATTTTGTTTGTCTGAAAATCTCAACTCTCCTGTAGTTAGCATTCATTGAACGAAATGATATAATTTTGGCATATAGTTTGCATTTAGGAAGTTTTGAGAGATCACATACGGTAGGACCTAAAAACTGAAACTTAATTGAAGATCAACTATAAAATAAACCGAATGAATCTAACAACGCATTGGAACATAACGCACATATTCTAGAGGTCTAGGCTAGAGACGTGTTCCGGCGTCGTTAAACCTAGTCACTATTGTTGGGTGATTCCTCCTCTTGTGACTCGATAGTGGTCTAGCACAGACTGAGCTCCCACGTACCGTCGCGTATATAAGGAAGACCCCACTAGGTTATCATCCTTTATCCACAGGAAGCCGTGTCTGCCGCCTTACAAGCCGTAATGCACTGAACACAGCATTCGGGAAGATTGACTGCCATATGGGAAGTCCTTGGTTTTCATCTGATTGCCAAGGTGTATAAGCAGTTTTACGGATTGTTTGGTAAACCCTTTGCCTAGAGTCTCCAGAGTGTTCACTTTTGATCCTTTTCGGAGTCCTTAAAAGAAAAGGTGCCAGTGAGCGTCTTGTCACTTCGTGCTCATTAAACATTCGAAGGAGACTAGAGTCATCTTTTTGTCCTTTTCTCGACTCTTAAAACATGAAAAGGTCAAGTTGTGTCTTTGTGTCTTAAAATTTATACGGCCACGATAACATTTACCCAGTTAGATTTTGTTTGCGTTAGTCTGAGTAGGGTTTTTGTCTCGTTAGATTCCCGAGGTTTTGTGAAGTTTCATCCTGGCGAAATTACCAATTTCGTCTTCCGAGATATCGGTTGTGAGTGCAACTCTTTCTGTTGTTCCGAGCATACAACCGATTAGTTCTCGTGCTCCAGGCGACGAGACTTACGAGTTTCATTGGAACCCTGTTTGGGAACCTTCTGAGGACAGTGTCCCTTTTTGGGACTACACTTCTCCTCGTGTTTCAGTCCCCCCTGTTTCCTCCGACATGGAGGACGTGTCCCCTACTACGACTGACGAGTCCGTTGCGACGAGCGGTGAAATTCCCACCGCAACGGAACCTACACCTATCAGTAGCACTCCTACTACTGCGAACCTACCACCAGGCTATAAAGCATTCAGGGATACTATGCCCTCTGGAACCCCTTTCACGGGTTCTATTTGGTCGCAACTTGCTTTTCCCACCACGGAGCCTTTTACTCCACAAAGTCGCAGTGCGTCTGTTACCTCAATCACAACCGCTCCAACGGTATGTGCAGCCTCTTCGACTCCTATTTTTAGTCGTCCTTCGGCTTCTTTATTCGGAGTCTTTGATCCTACGTCAAATGTCCCAACAGAGGGGCCATACGATCGATATTTGCCATCTCAACCAATTGTTGAGGTATCAGTTCCATTGTCAATTGATTGGGGTTCCACCTCTTTTCATGGTGGCCAAGTATCGTCTGCGCAATCTCCAAGGCAACCTCCTCAAGACAAACAAGGGCAATCCTTCCATGGAAACCCTTTTGCCTCTGGTGCTCCGTTTTTCTCCTCTTATGTTCAACCTTCTGGTAACTCAGGTCAATCTTCTGTTCAACAAGCCCAACCGGTATCCAGCAAGGTTATCCTACTGGACAAATTGGTCAATCATATGTTAACCCAAATCAACCCAATGTCCAGTATGGTCCAATATCTGGACAAGCTGTTCAACCACATGGTCAGCCCACCGTCCAGTATAGTCAACCCTCTGGGCAAGTCGGTCAGCCTCAAATCCAATCAGGCAAACCAACTACCCAGCCCACTCAACCATCTGGTCTGTTAGGACAACCTTCAGTTGTGCAACAACAAACTCAATAAACACAAACGGTGGCTGACCCTTCTCAGCCTCCCTCTTCCTTTGGTTCTCAAGTGTTTATGGCTAGAATGATACCTGTTAATATCAGTACTCAAACAAAAGATTATCCGCCATCTGCCGGGAAAGAGCCTAAAATTCCCTCCAGTGCTCCACCGTTCAGTTCAGGTCCGCTCCATATTGAGAGACCTACTACTGAGACACCAATGGATCAGAGGTCATGATGACGAGGCAATGAGAAGATGAGAGGTCAAATAGGATTACCCAAATCCACGGAGGCAAGTGAGAAATGAGATGAGATATCCCTACCCAGACACGAAAGTAGACAAGTGCCATGTTCAAGAGCGACATACTGCCGACACGACTACTATTATGGTTCCGATCTTATTGTTCATCATGATAATGTTTGATCTATTTCCTTTCTAACTGAAATATAGTTGTATTTAGTGGATTTTATGCTTGTATTCGCTTTGTTCTTTGCATGTGTAGGTATCCATTCGCGGGGATCGCAAGGATTGTGACCTGCCGGAGCAAGGGAACGGGAGTATCAACTCTTCTTCGACATTAGCGTTGGACTCCAGGTTGGTTCTCATAATCCACTTTCGATTTGCAACTAGGAACTTGCATGGTAGCGTGAATTGATTGTTGCTAGATCCATTTTGGTCTAGTGGGATCGCCTCTGTCGGCAGAGGGGATTTACCTCTCCAACACTTGTGTACGATCAGCTTGGTGTATTCATAGATTGATAAAATTATAGACACTCGCTCAACTGCTATTTCAGTTGCACTTCCGTCGGTGTCCTTTGATGTTTCTCTTTTGGAGGCCATTGATCCTGAACTGCTGAGAGGCAGACCAACACCTGCTAGATCTAATGACATGGTGACATGAACGGAAATAAATCTATTAGAAAAAACCAAAGAAAACTTGAGGAATGACATGCAACATACCTGGGGATTGACTAACAAGGATTGCGTAATTTTTTCCTGGGAGGCCTGGAGACTAGCTACAAAAACTATGCAAAAGGCAGTTTGAACTATTGAGAGGCTGGTTAACTGCTGGAATTTTGCAATGTGCAACCCAGATTGGCTTGCTAGTTGCTAGAATTGTGCAATGCACAATTTCAGCTAGCAAGATTTGCAGGCCTAGTGATTGTATTGTGCAATTTTATGGGACAACATTCACGTTCCCTCATAATTATGCAATGTAATATTGGAGGATAGTCACTGGGTAGAAATGCACATTTTCTAGGAGGAAGGCAGAGCCTTCCCTCTCAGGATTGCGCAATGTTGTCTTGGTGAGGCAGAGTCTAGGCCAAGGTTGCCCAGACCCACCGACGGGCAACTGAAAGAAAATGGGGATGTGAATGCATGGTGATACTGAGTGTAAGCAGGAGTGAATGATCGTGCATGAAAATAGTGAATGCAAGATTCAGAAAATGGAATAGCATCCATGTGTGTGAAGCGAGTCATTGAATCGGCGACCATTCGTGCAAAGCAGTGTCATGCATGCGACAACAGTGAGATGCTAATGAAAACTGAAATGGTGCTAGTAAAAGCTAATATGCATGTAAATGACAACAAGAGTTAACATAAATGAAGAAGACAACACTCACACATGCCAAAAGACAAAAATAAAAAGAAATGTTGCAAAAGAAATGTTAAGCGGACTTACCCAGAAATAGTTGAGTTGGATGTGTCAAAGACTGCTAGATGTGTTGTGGGATGTTAGAGCTCCAAGATTGATGTGGACAAGTGAGCTTTGAAGCGTCGAATAAATAAGTTTGATGCTCATAACATGCATGCCACAAATCTAGCAAAAAGAGACACTTGGAGGAAAGATTCTTAAACAATATTTACTTATAACCTTCAGCTGTTAAAAATAGACCCTAAAATCTAGTGATTCTTTTTCCAAGTTTCTTTTTTCTATTTCTAGAAAAAGTAGCCCATGCATGCAACTCAATTTTTCTCGGTCTAGGCTGGAACATATCATCCGGATAGCACATGCAACAACTTGTTTGACTCAGGGAGAAAATTGCGGATTTCTTGGAGGGAACTGGGTTGGCTTCCTAGGGGGATTTCACAATTCATGGGAGGAGCAGTTGACTGCTACCCAGAATTGCACAAATTCTGGGCTAAGCAGTCCTACTGGATCAGATTGCGCAGTTTTCTCAGTCAAGGCTGACTGATAGGATTGCGCAATTTCTAAGCCCAATAGGCTGCCAGTCAAACTTGTACAATTTCTAAAGGGAAGACTGGTTCCCCTCCATAATTGCGCAATTTCTTGAGGGAACTGCCTAGCTAGTAGCTACACCAAGTCTGGGAAAGCAGCCTATAAGGGGAGTGCAACAAGCTATCATGAACAGGTTTTCATTCTTCTAGAAAACCAGTGAAGCTTTTGTACTTGACAGTGCAAGACATGCTACTAAGGATGGTTCATAGGGAGAGTCCGAAATGAAGCTAAGGCAAAATTTTAGAGGGTGGTTGTAGCCGCTACAACACACAGGAAGGTCTTGACTAGGGAAGTCGTGGTTAATAGGAAGTTTGAGACATTTTAAAAATGAGAGAGAATAGGAGGAGTAGAGCTCAATAGGGAAGGACAACTCAGAAGGGAATCAAACGAAATATCCCAATGAATTTTAGCCATCTGGACTAAATATGAAATAAGAGACAAGGATTCAAGATAACTCCCAATAGATATAAAATGTTTTATTGAAGACCAATCGAGGGTGGGTCATTGATCAGAAGCATTTATAGCTAAGGTATTGAGTTTTTATTTGTGTCATTGTTGTTTTGATGTAATCTACGATCCATAGCCAATTATATCGTCACTTGGTAGAATTGCCGTAATGGGCTAAGTTATGGACTATACAAGTATGTTACATATGTTTGATAGTCAAGTTGTTTGTGTTGTCTAATGTTTTCGTAGATGGTCAAGGAGCCTGGTGAACTGGTGTATGTAACTTGGGATATTTTTTGTTGCCTGCGAATATATATGTGAATTGTTGTTGGTGAAACTCCTTTAATATTTTTTGAATATAAAGAAAAATGGGGAACACTTTGCGATATTTTTTATGCTTAGATGTGTAAATTCTTGGATGAAGCTTCTATATATTTCAATGTGCTGCATTAAAATATGATTTGCCTCACTTTCATTGTGATGGTTTGTAAAGGTGTTACTAGTTTGCATGTTTGTTAATAATCCAAATGCCCATAGTCACTGATATGATTCACATCGGTGGTCTTTAGCGATGAAATATTTTTGTTTAGACCTATAGCGTTATATTTGTTAAACTTGGATGAAATATCACAAGTGCTCCTTCACTGGTAAGGTCTAGAGTGTTATTCTATCTAGTATGTCAATTGTATCTGTATAGTAGTCACAAACCTATTTTTGTCGAGGATTTAACGGGATATGTCATATGGATTCCATGTCGAAGGACTCACACCACACATGGCCATTACGGGCTTGTGCAAGGTATGGAATAACCAATGCTTAGTTCTATGTGCATTGCGTATAAAAAGAGGGTGTTGTAGGACGTGTTAGTCAAGAGGAGTGTGTCACAATCACAAGACAATCATGCTAGACTATAGAAACCCAGTTCTGGAAATCACCCATTAACATCTTGGGTGAGACTTCAGTTACTTCGTGGGTGTTGTTGGAAGGGTTGATGCTAAGTGGATTATTGTTAGCCACTTTGTTGCAAATCTTGGGTTTGTCGATATTTCGTGCACCAACAATAATCAACTCAGCGATCACTTTAAACTCCAAATAGAAACAAAAAAATAAAATTACAGTCCTATCCATATTTTCAACATGGAAAATAGGTTGATTAGGATCCATAGGTGACCTACAATTTTTCCTCTCTCCCCACATAGATATTTACTTTTATGAACCTAATTTGACAATTATATAAATTATTTCACTTTTCAACATTTACTAAAGCATATTCATCATTAACGATTAACAAGAAGAGTACTAATAATGTTAATGTTCTTAGGGCTAGAAGTCTTTGTTGTAGATAATTTCATTTTAAAACATTTTCAACATTTTTGAATTGAATAAACCCAATATCATCATAATAAATTATGTAGAGAGAAAACTAGCAATAATAGTGCAGTGAAACAATCATATGTCTATCATGGTATCTCTCTCAGAGCACTTAACATATATCCTTCATATCACTATCATAATATTTTCTCATATCAAAGATAACAAGGCCCAAAGAGGTCATTGTCATACTCAAGAACTCATGCCCATTGGGGCATTGTTACACCAAATGTCTGAGGCCCGTTAGGGTGCTGCCACACAACAATAAAAAGATGTGGCTCATCCTCAAGCCACTCAGTCCTTATTCTATCCCCATGGATCTGGAATCTCTTTCCTTTCTGAGTTTGTCATCTTTCTCTTGGAACAAAAATCAAAAGGGTAAATAGGGAACCCAGTTTCCTTATACGTCTTTAAAAAAACTAGGAGGTGTTAGCCACATCCCCCCACCTAACAGTGGTTCTCTCATAAGCAAACGCACGGCCACCACTATTTCTTGAGGTCTGGGTTCCATTCCTATCCCTGACCATTTCTCTTTTCTCCTTATTCTATTTTCTCCATCCTTTAGTAAGTAGTGGCAAATATTTGGTCTTCTTACCTTCTTCAAGATAGCCCTAGGGTTACCAGGGTGTGGTGTCTCAAACTTTTCCATATAGCCATCTTGTTTCCGCAAAGTGAATCCACCTCCTTCTACCCAACATAACAGGTATTCTACTCGATTTCAAGAGATAGTTAGGGGTAATCTCCCCCTATCATACCATTAAGAAAGGGGAATAATCCCATCATACTTTAGATTTTCTCGTAGATTCAATAGCTTATGTGATATTGTAAAAGACAAGAGAAGAATCTACTCTACTCTTCAACAAAAACCAAAATTTATCGATGAAAATAATAAGCAGAAAGAGGAAGAATATCAATTGCACATAAGAAAACATTTCTCTAGGGAAAATAATACTAAAAAACTTGACTATCAATATTGCAAAACCAGAATATCTGAGAAGAAAATACAATGCTTGTTCGTCCTGAATAATTCCTACACTAGTACAATATAATTGTCTGCCTCACAAGCTAGCTCTAGCCAACACTTTGCTAATTATGCTTCATTCAAAGCCCCTACTTCCTCGCAAAATTCCTAGATGAATCATCCCATGTTAAATTGGGAAATCCACTCTTCATAAATGCACAATCCAAACATAGGTCCTCAATTTGTTGCATGCACCATCAGCTCAAATCGAAAAATTATACAACTAATAGTACATTATCCTAGAAATCTAATCTCAACTGGGTCTTCATATGAACTAAGGTGCATGAATTATTTGTGAGGGAATCTTTAGCTAACTAGTGTTTTACTGGTTAAGCACCAGTGCACTACTCCATTATTGGACCTATACTAGTTCCTCCAATAGTTAGAACTAGCTTAACTGACTATAACTCAGTCAGACTTAGTTATCTAATTACAACTCAACTTGGGCCCCTAAAATTTAGGGATCACTCTACATGACTCTAGATAGACTTCCAACTCGAATTTCCTAAGTCAATTAAATCAATTTAACTTAATTAACTATTAGAAGTTGCTATGAGAATAGAATTACAATTTAATTCACAATTTAATTTAAGGACAAATTAAATTGGAATTTCTTATTGCTATTTTTAACATTTCCTCTCAATAAGAAATGGATTATTAGCTACACCGATCCTGACTATGTGAAACTCAAATTCTCATCATGACAATTCCTTTGTAAAAATATCTGCATCCTACTCCTCTGTGGGAATATACTCCAACAACATAATTCTCCTCTGCACACAATCTCAAAGATGGTGATACCAGATATTAATATGCTTGGACCAATCATAAAAAACTAGATTTTTAGAGAGTTTGATACAACTATGGTTTTCAAAGTAAATCATAGTTGGATCCATCTACTTACCAAAGAAACCAACCAGAATCTTCCTCATTTAGATAGCCTCACAAGCTGCTTGACTAGCAACATGTAGTCTGCTTTTGCTGAACTGAGTGCAACTGATCTTTGTTTTCTGTTGTACCAAGAAACAACTACTGACACAATATTGAAGATCCCTCCTGATGTTCTCTTCTTGTAGTATGGATTCCTTTCCCAATCTACATTGGTGAAGCCTTGAAGCTTCACTCCCTCTGTTCATTGATACCATAAACCATACTAAGTAGTGCCTCTGAGTTATCTCAACACATGCTTGGATGCCTTCCAATATAGCATGGCTAGCTTAACCATCACTTGACTGAGTTGGTTAACTACATACCACATGTCTGGTCGTGTGTTTAGCAAATACATGAGTGAACCCACAAGTTGTATGTAAATAGTAGCTTCCACTACTTCACCAGAAGTAGCATCCTCCTTCCTCCATCTACATGTTAGAGGAGTCTCCATGGGTTTACATCTCTCCATTTGGAACCTTTTCAGTATCTCGTTGGCATACTTTCTGTGAGAGACAAAAATTTCCTGATCACATTGCCATAATTCCATGCCCAAAAACTAGTGCATGAGCCCTAGGTTCTTCATTTCGAACTCTCTTTCAAGGTCCTCTTTTCAGAGTTGATCATCTTATCATCACCTATCAAAATCAAATTGTCCACATATAAAATAATAATCAACAAGTTAAGTTCAACCATAATATTGTAAAGGTTTTCATCTGCTTCAATCTTGGTGAAGCCCAACCTGGTGAAGTAGCTATCGATCTTGGTGTACCAATCACGGGGTGCTTATTTCATCCCATACAACGCTTGATTGAGTCGAAACACATGTGACTCTCGGTCGAAGGTCTCAAAACCTTATGTTTCTCAATATACACCACTTCCTCAATCATTCCATTAAGGAAGGATGACTTTACATCCATCTGATGTATATTCCATCCCATTTGTGATGACAGTGCCAAAATGGATCTGATTGATGAGTACCTTGCAACAGGAGGAAAGGTCTCATCGTAATCAATCCCCTCTACCTAAGAAAATCCTTTGGCTACAAACCTATCCTAATGTTTCTCCACATTACCATCCACTACTTTATTTACCTTGTAAGTCCATTAGGAACTCACCAGTGACTTGTGCACAAATATTGGGACCACATCCCAAACACTGTTCCTGATAATGGAGTCATACTCCTCAACCATGCCATCAACCCAAACTAGTTGTTGCATTGCCTCTTCAAAAGAATATGGCTTTGTCTCAACACATCCACTCATAAGAGCCATGTATATAGTGTACCTCTTTAGTCACCTCCTCTGCTTGTGTTATGATGTGGGATCTCCCACATTCTGTCCTACATCATGCAATAGCTTGTGAGCCTCTATGGTGCGCTTTCTCCCATCTTTGGAAGACTCTACATGAGTGGGTGTCTCAACTCCCTGATCCTATACATGTGGTTTATCCACATCAATTTGAGGTTCCTCCCTAGGAGATAAAATCTCCTGAACCACATGTAGCTGAATCTCCCACTTAAGGTAACATCTCATGGCATTCTCTTCATTAAATTTCACATCCCTGCGAAATATTGTCATCCTCGTTGTCAGAAGGAATACCCAATAGTTGTGAGGTGTATCAGTGTACCCTACAAATATCCCCAACTATGTTGTTGGCTCAATTTTCTTCTGTATATATTTGGTTACCTAGAAGTAGACCGATTAAAAAAAATCATGAAGTGACACACATATGGTCTCTTCCCTGGAAAAGCCTCATCGGGTGCACTTATCACAAGAATTCGATGAGGGCTTCTATTCTACAAATAAATAATTGTGTTGCATGCCTCAACCAACAAGTGTAGTGGTAGGCCCTAATCGTGAAACATCATCCATGATGCTACTACTATGCTTCTATTATTCATTTCAACCACCCCAGTATGCTATGGGTTATGAGGTGTTGTCGACTCTCATGGAATGCCTTATACTGCACAAAACTTTTCAAACTCATTTGACACATAATCTCCATCGTTATCACTCCTAAGAGATTTAACCTTCCTACCAATATCTTTCTCGAACAATGCTTTAAATTCACAAACCTTTGCAAAAGTTTGATCTTTCTTCTACATGAACAAGATCCAACATTTATGAGAAAAATCATCAATAAATATAACATAATACTTGTGCTTGGTCATGGATGGTGTGAAGAATGGTCCACACACATCTAAATGGACTCGATCGAGGATCGCCTATGCTTGATTGTCTTTGTCGTAAAGGAATCTTTGGTTTATTTTCCCAATGTACACCCTTTTCATGTATCAACTTTCTCTAGTGTACCTTTGGGAAGATTGGTAGAAATTTGTTGCATGATTTTCAAAGTGCCATGATGCAAGTGACCCAACCTCCTATGCCACAACTCACTGATGTCTCGGCTCTGCACCTTCTCTTCTTTCGTTCTCAAGGAAGCACAATATTCTACCTCTAACTTGTAGATATTCTTCACCTGAACCTCTATCCTCTTCACCAATCTCATGGCTACATGATGAAGGAATGCCTTTCCCTTACTAAATATCACATCATAGACTCTATTCTCCAACATGGAAACAAATACCAAGTTCTTCTTCAAACCAATAACATACATAACATCTATCAAAATGAGGTAAGCACCCGACTCCCTGTAAAAGGTAACCATACCAAGCTTGGTAACATTATACCTCTTGTCAGCACCCATCTTGATATGCATCTGGAGATCCTTCTCCTCCAAGTTACTTAAGAGCTCTATGTTACCAGTCATGTGGAAATAAGCTCCACTATCCAGGTACCATACACTACCCATCATCGATGACACCACACATTTGATGAAGGTAAATTCTAGTTTGAATTGTAAGGCAAGAGCCTCACCTCCTTCCTCTCCTTATGAGGGATTCTTACCGACCTTCTTGAGTGGACACTTTGCGGAAAAACATCGTAACTTGTGACAATGAAAGCACTTGATTTTTGACATGTCCTACTTCTTGCCTCCATGACAAGAATCCAATTTGGAAAGGGATGAATTCCCCTTCCCTTTCTTTCCCTTTTCCACTAAGGCATAATTTTCCTCATCATTAGTATTTGATGAGGATATGTCTCTGGTATTCCTCCAAATCTCTTCTTGTACCAAATATGACCACACTCATTCGCAATATAGTAGCTTCTACCTCACAATGACAGAATCCTAATAACTGCAAACTATTGGTGAATCCTAGAAGAGATAGGCCCACCATATCTTCCTTGGAAACAATGACGCTGACACTTCCAAGCTCATCTCCACAATGGGTGAACTTGGTCAAGTACTTTGAAATAGAGTCGCCTTTCTCCATTGTGATCTTTCTGAGTTTGCCCTTTAGTGTTCATTTCATATGGTCACTTCCATGTTGAAACAGGTCCATCAATGCCTTCCACATTGAGTATGGAGTATCCTTGCCATGGAGACTTGAGACAATGTGGTCTCAAACTCCATTCAGGATAATCCTTCTCACTTTTGCCACACACTTTCTCCATTTAGCAAAATCTATAGCATCCGATCTTGGAGGTTTAGGAATGACATGATCTATGAATTCCTTGAGGCCATTATCTTCTAGCACTGCCTCCATCCTGTCCTTCCAAGCTATGTAATTCTAAGCTTCCCTCCAAGGCATACTCAAGTCACAGCCCATAGAAGTACATATTGCTGCTCTCAAGTGTGAACTTGCATATTCGATTTTCACCTGCATAACAAACTTGAAATATCCTCTTCTATACTATCTTCAGCTTCGATTCCATGTATAGTTTAATGTAGATTCAACATCTTATGTGATATGATAAAACAGAAGACAAGAATCTACTCTACTCTTCAGCAGAAACAAAAAGTTATCGATGAAAACAATAGGAAGAAAGAGGAAGACTATCAATCACACATAACAAAATATTTCTCTTTGGAAAGAAAATGTTGAAAGACTCAACTATCTATATTGCATTAACCAAAATATTTGAGAATAAAATATAATGCTTGTTTTTCCTGAACAATTCTTGCACTAGTATAATCTAACTCTCTACCTCACAAGCCATCTCAAGCCAACACTTAGCCAATTCTACTGCAAACGAAGCCCCTACAGCCTCATGGAATTCCTAGAGGAATCAACCCATATTTAATTATGAAATCCACTCTCCTAGCTATGGAATCTAAACATAGGTCCTCAACTGATTGCATGTACCATCCATAAAACTCAAAAAATTATACAACTGATAGTACACTATCCTTGAACTCTAATCTAAACTTGTTCTTCATCTGAACTGACATGCATGAATTATTTGTGAGTGAATCTTCAATTAACTAGTGTGGTGTGTGTGATACACTGGTGCACTACTCCACTACTAGACCTCTACTAGTTCCTCCAATAGTTAGAACTAGTTTAACTAACTATAACTCAATTAGACTGAGTTATCTAATTACAACTCAAAAGAACTCTACCTGGGCCCCTAAAATTTAGGGATCACAATTTAATTCAACCACAAGTTAAATTGGAATTTCTTGTTTCTATTTCTAACACCTACTGCTATACCTCACAAAGTGGGAACTATCACAACATTGTTCAACCATATGTACTTGCAAAGCATTCCCTCAACGGGTGTCATGGTAGACTTACCAGTGATCTTGTAGCATGAAGTGAGAACCACCTTTGTCTAGACAAGGCCCTCCCTGGTACTAGCCACAAGTTGCATCTTAACCACCTCCCATGGATTAAATCTAATTTTTTGTATTTTTCACTACTTGCTTTTCTTATGCAGTATCTTCTTTCATAACTTCATCACCTTACCATGGCCACTCCCTAAGGTCCCTTATCTCATAATTTTCTAGATCTATTTTAATCGTCATTTAGTTTGCTCTAAGAGCTCCCTCATACTCCTTCATTTTGGTGTCACTCTTGGGCTCATTCTCCTGGTTCTAACCTAAACTTTCCTCGTCTCCTCCAATACTCTATTACTCGAAGACTTCCTTTCACTAATTATTTCATTCCTCAATCATCCCTTGGGTGGTATTTTATGGTTTTTGGCATTTCGTTCTCATTCATCATGGTTGATTGTGACCTCAACACCGCCATTATGGTTTTCTAATCTGTATCGCTTTGAGTCTGCATGAACTTAATTTACAATATTCCTTCACACCAACTCAATACAATGGTTCAAACATGATACTTGAAACGCCATAACTAATATTTTCCTATTTTATCCTTTTATCTTGGTATTAGCCTCATCAATGTTCATCACCTTTGAATTCCATTGTTTATTTTACAACTCACGTGATCTCCGATGCAATAAAAAATTTGATTCAGTAATCTACCTAGACACTTTCTTTCACTTCAACAAAGATTACGATGTAGGGAATGACTACTCTGGTGGAACTCCCATCACATGGTCTTGATCTTCACCCAAATTTCCAGGCCTCTACTAGTTAAAGTATGACATCACTAGTGTGCTTGGTCCAAAACATTGTGACTCTCACCCTTAATTTTGTTGAATATTTTTCATTCAAATATTTAATTATGTCCTTGGACTTTAGTGCTTCTTTTTGTGCTTATTCCTTTCATGAATTAATGCTAATTTCTGATCCTCTTATCATAATATTTTGTTGTGGAACTATAAGAATATACTCCCATATAGGATGAAATTCTTGAATAATGCCATTCCAAAACATTTGTGTATCCTCAAGTAAAGAAATATTGCCTTCAAACTTGGTTTTCAACTCTTTGGTTTCAACTTGAGTTTTGTTATACTTACTCAAAAGTTGATTGTTATTTTCATATACTATGTGCTATTTCCTCTCCTTTACATTCGACTACTACCTTACCACAACCAAATCACATTGGGTTCTCTTTAGTTCAACTCATGAAATTTTAAACTCTTCCATGACCTTTGTTAATTTCTCTGAGGGTTCATCTAATTCAGTTCAAACAATAATGGTACAAACATGATTTTTAATTTAGTGTTGTAAGCTTTGCGTTTATTCGTGGAAAATAAATGTGTTTACTTCTATCAAATAATTATCCTATTAATAGCTTCTTCTTTTTTTAACTTGATCCAACTTAGTTGTTTGAGTGTTCTCAGTCCTAGGCATTTTTAAGTACTTTCGTAATTATTGCACCTCATATTCTATGATTTGCAACAAGGTCTTGATGCTATGTTTCCATATTAATTCTCATTTTATCACTTATTTCTTTAATATGTTGATAATTCATTTGCAAAGTTTCAAATGAAAAAAGAATCACTTCTATTGTGATTGCTGCCAAATGAGTGGACATAGAAGAGGAAGTAGTATGGCATGGATTTCCCAACTACTTTTGAAACCCATGCTCTTTTAAAGGTCCTTCTGTTAATTTTATTTGTATTTCTTCTTCATCCTCCATTGGGATTTTAGTCCTCTTTTGTAACTTCGAGTATTCCATCTCAACATCTATCTGTTCATGATTAGTTCGATTCAAAGTATTCTCGTTTATCATAGGTGTTTCAACATCCTTTAATAGTTGCACCCAACAACATATCCAAGTATCTTGATTTTCCATTTTCTCAATTTCTGGTCTACTTTCATGAATATAAGGTGCAAAACTAATTTCCACATTTTTATGTGAAATGATACGGTGAGGTTCATATTACTGCTTTTCTCCTTTCTCAAATCCAAACTCCTTCATCATCACTTCCACCTGTGTAAGGGATTTTCTATTGTTTACAATAAATGGGCCTGAAGTCCTCTCTAGCTTAAAAATATACCCTTTTTTTGTAGGAGGAAAATGTACTTGGTCAACACTAAGACCATGCCTTACAAATTCAAGAGAAAATATAGGAAAATATACTAGTCTCGAAATAGGTTGAGCCTGCATCCTTGCGAAGAAGGCAAAAATTATCTTTCTTCACTAAAAAGCATGCCCCCGATTCATTTATTGGCCAATATGATTCATTAAAATTGTAGATTATTTGTTTGATGATTTTACACACTTTTACATCGTTTTATCTTTACTTTTAGCTTAAATATGTATACTACATATTTCATACAACATTCTAAGTTTTGTTTTGACTTTCCTTATGTGAAACTTGTGTATAAGTGGGAAACATAGTTATGTAGGGTATTTGTAAGACATGTTGCAAGGTTATATCCTAAGGTTAGGAATTGTCCAATCATATCTCATTTTGAATTTCATTACTAAGAGTGTAATTAATTTGGCCTAGGAATGCATATTCGTTCCAACTATGATCATTGACACATATGATCAATGGCTACTAAGGAATGACAGCTTTTGACAACTTTTATGCCTTAATCAATATCGGCAAAAAAAACGAATGCTGAATAACGATAGATGGTTCCTAGCTATGGGTTGGACATAACAAAAATTATGGCAGAAATGTTGTGTAAGGCTGATTTGCAATTTCACATAAACTATTTCATGAATATACAATACTCACAAAGGGGCATAGTCTATAAATGCATGACGGAGAAGGGGAGGGGAGGTGAGGTGAGGCAGATCCGAATTTCCAGATGTGAAGTGGTGAATAAATCTGAATATGGAATTGAATTCAAATTAACTTTAATATATACTATGAAGGGAGTCTTTGTTCAGGGAAGAGAACATATATCTATTTATTTCATAGAAATTGGCGTGGCTCAAAGATCGTTTCAAGCATCATGCATGTAACCGAGTCTATTGGAGAGCGCTAGGAATGGGAGTATATATGACCGGGGAACTCATAGAGACCATTTGGATCTTCCACTTATTGAATGTCTATGTTGAATAGATGAGTGTAGGGGATCTCCTGAAGGAATAGGAATGTGTGACCGACGGTTGATGTTTGACTCAGCATCCCTTCGAGGTAATCCGAGGAGACCATTCGACTCTTTTCGCGTGTTAACTACCCCGATTTCATTGTAGAGGAGTGCGAGAGGAGAAAATAAATGTGTTTCCAGGCTGGGCGAGGTAAAACTGAAATGCGAATGAACATAAACTTAAATAGGGCTCCTTAAATGACGGAAGAAGGATTTTTTTTCTTGAATTCTCTTGCACTTGTTCATAAATCTATTATTTAATATATATTTTTCACAACGAGAAATAAATATTTTTATGTGCTTTTTTTTGTGTTAATCGTATATGTTTTTAATTCTTTTTCTTCTTTTATTTTTGTTAAGGAAAATGTATCTAGAAAAATGTTACCAATTTCATAATGCGCATATATATTAGAAAATAGAATCAGGTAATATCTGATGTTTTTTAAATTTAGCATGATTCTTTTATTGGGTTGAGAGGTGCTCTATAACAAAATACAAGAGCATGTAAATATAAATGAAAAAGTAATGTTTTATATTTATCATTTAACATTTTAAATCTAATGTGGGTCCTATTTAAAAACCAAATAAACACAACATAAATTTAAAATATAAAATAAGTTTACAAACACTAAAAAAAGGCATAATAAATAAATAAAAATATGAATAAAAGAGAGGTATAGTAAATAAATAAAACAATTTATTTATTTTACTTGTGGAAAAGAATAAAAATTCATATTAATATTAAAATATTAATATTTTTATTATTATTAAATCTCATATTCATATTAATATATTATAATATTAATATTGTTAAATTTAATAACTTTTGATTAACATAATACTAAATTTTTTATATTATAAAATATTATAATACTAAATCTTTTATATTATAAAATATATTAATATATCATGATATATATTAACTCTAGATATATATGGGAGGGAAGAACAATGGCATAAATTGATAGAGGAGTGCGACAAGAGATAATAAATGTGTTTTCACGTAAAATTTGTATTTTAGTTTGAAATAATAATTATTGTATTAGATTTAGGTTGTTTAGTGTATATTATTAAAATATTATAAATAAATATATATATATTTTTAAATTAAAAAAACAATTAATTAAAAATAAAGATGAATAATAAATTATGTTCAACATTACTAAAATATGTATAAGAAAATTACAATTCACATGTGTGTTTACATTTGGGCAAAAGTAATGTATTCAACCAGTATTTCTCACTCTAATATTTAATATAATATGAAGGAAATTTCTCCCTCTAAGATTTAATATAATATGAAGGAAATGACTAACACACTTAATCTTTTGAGATTTAACTAAATGACTAACACAGTTAATCTTTTCAAAGTTAACTTTCATTTTGGAATTTATCTAAAACATAAAATAATCAGAATAGATTTTATTGGAATTATCAAAGGTAATTTGATAAATTTAAATAATAAAAAACAAGATAATATATTTAATATAAAAGTAACTTTAAAGTGATAAATCTTATAATTGAAAATTCAATATCTAGACACATACAAAAAAGGCACATAGATTATTCTCTTTTCATAACTAAAAACTTTTATCAATGACAACCATTTTTGAAACCAAGAAGCGCAGAGAAAACTCAAAAAGTCAAACCTCCCATGTAACTTTATCCATATCTAATTAAAAATTAACACAAGTTAATGTCTATAAATATATTTAAATACATATTTTTAAATTTTTAAATTAACACATCTATATAACAAATATAATTAAAACACATAAAATTAAAAGCATCCACTCAACACATCCAAATTTTAAAATTTGTAAATTACTGCACTTTCTTATACATATTAAAACTTAACTGCGAACTCTTCCCATTTAGCATCGCCATGCACTCTCTCCTATACATGTTAAAACCTAACTGAGAACTATTCTCAAACAAAGACTATGAGTTGGTTGCTTTAGGGGTTTGGAGAGTAGGATATAAAACTATTTATTTATGGGTAATTTATATCTTTCTTATATTAAACAAGTTTTTAAGATTTTGTTTTTCCCCTCCTATTTTCTTTAAAATGTGGAAACTGGTCAAAATATCTTTGTAAAACACAGTGACAGTTAGTAACAACACGCAATTGCTCAAAAATCCTCAGCAAATACAATCTAAGAAATATCTTGAGAAGGGGTGGATGGAAACTAAGGCCAAATAGTCTCTTCTAGGCTACCTGCCATAATAGACTTCCTCCATAAGTCTTTTTTTTGTTACAAAGTCTAATTTCCACTTTATAACGAAAACTCACACATTTTCCTCAATTAGATTTGCTGTTGTATTTAAACTATTTTACATAATTTATATTAATAATGATTTAATTTAGGAGAATAATAACATCATGCCCATGATGTTATTTTGTGCACGGATGTTATAATTGAACTTCCCTATATATACTTCTGGAGCAGGTGATGCTAATGCGCCTGGAATTTTATATGAAATTTTGAGAAGTTCATTGAATTTGAAAGGTATGTGTAATTTAGATGTGAGAGTTGCTGCAGTAGTTGTAATTCAATCAGGGACAATTCAACCAGAGACAAGGCTTAAGGAAGAAGATGGCACTGAGCTATCTAAAATATTTTCACATTACATGTTTTTCAATAACCATATTACAAATATGTATACATACGGATATTCAATTAGATCAGGAAGAAGATGGCACTAAGCTATCTAAAATATTTTCACATTACTTGTTTTTCAATAACCATATTACAAATATGTATACATACGAATATTCAATTAGATCAGATCTCAAATACATCATATCAGATTTCAAGTTTTTGAAGCAAGATTTGTACAACAACATCTCTTTTGACCTAGAATTTGAGGAGCAGTATCCAGAAAGCTGGAATAGGAATTTGTTTTCCATATTATGGTTGATAGGAAGTGTGAGGCTATATAGGAATCGAAATACATAATCTAGGTATTGTGAATGTACAGATACATTTTTCATCATTTTGTAAGGAAAGTTGCTCTTTCACTTCTAATTTCTCTCGTTCTTTAATTTTTTTTTTTTTAGCATTTTGCATTTTGGAAGGAAAGTTCATTTTCACCTCTGATTTCTCCGTTTTTACTCATGACCATGCCAACTACAAGAATTTTTCATTTTGGAAGGAAAGTTCATTTTCATCTATGATTTCTCTGTTTTTACTCTTGATCATGCCAACTGCAACTCTTACTGGGAAAACCTCTTCTTCTTTTTTTTATAATAAAAGTTGCATTGATATTTCAAAGTGGAGTTCAGCGAATAGTAACACACACAAGGGCAGGGAGAGGCATGAATGATATCTCTTGTGATTGTGTGCACAACAATCTCTACATGGCACTGTTGAATTCACCTATCAGTTGTGATTTTACAATGTTCTGAGAGTTTCAAGTTTTAGTGTTCTTCATGCTATGTTTATAAAAACTAAACAGGTTACTTAGATTTCAAGTTTTCTTAGCGATATTCAAAATGTGAACTATTTCCATTTTTTAGTTTTTACTGTTTTATAAACTTAGATATGTTATAAACCAAAGTGGGTAGTCAATGAAGCAATCTTTATTAGCATCACTAGAAGCGTGAGATAATCTGAGATGGAGAAGAGTTACTTGTGTTAATCAATTTTAATGAAAAAACCTTTTTTTAGTTACCTGATTATCCAAATTTTATTCTTATGTATTCATATTTAAACAATAACCAAAACTTAGTCAATTAAAGTATTTAAAAATATTATTGCTATACAACTTAAATAATAGTTATATATTAAGTTAATTAGCTAATTATTATAATAATAAAAAAATTGGTAAAAGTTATATAGAGAAATTTAGAAAAATAATATTTAAATGATTTATATAAAAATATTTTATATTTATTATAATATAAACTTAAATCCTATGATAACATTTAGAAGTGAAAAAAAGAGAGAATGAACAGTGTATACTATTTTAAATAAAATAAACTAATTTATGACACCACCAAAGAATAGTTTTATTTTAAATTAAAATATATAAACATTAAAACAAACATAAATAGAAAAGGGAGAATGAAGAGTGTATGCTATTTTAAATAAAATAAACTAATTTATAACACCACCAAAGAATATTTTTATTTTAAATTAAAATATATAAACATTAAAACAAACATAAATATAATTTTTATAGTTTTCAATTGGGATGTGGGTAATAGTTAGTTTTAATTATAGCTCGGAGCTAATGCATGGCTTGTCATCTTCAAAGGTTGATCTTGCTATCTTTGAAAATATAGAACATATAGCATACACGTCTACAAATGTCTCTCTCATAATCTGTTACTCGAAGACTTCCTTTCACTAATTATTTTGTTCCTCAATCATTCCTTTGGTGGTATTATTTTATGGTGTCCAACACTTCGTGCTCATTCATCATGGTTGCTTGTGACCTCAACTCCACCATTATGGTTTTCTTTTCTGTATCACTTTGAATCTGCATGAACTTAGTTTACAATATTCCTTCACATCAATTCAATACAATGGTTCACACATGCTAATTGTCTCACCCCAAACAATATTACCCTATTTTATCCTTTTACCTCAGTATTAGCCTAATCAGTGTTCATCACCTTGGAATGCCATCGTTTATTTGACAACTCATATGATCTCATCTGCAACAATAAATTGATTCAGTAATCTGCCTAGCCACTTTCTTTCACTTCAACAAAGATTACAATGCAGGGAATGAATACTTTGGTGGAAATCCCATCACATGGTCTTGACCTTCACCCAAGTTTCCATGCCTCTACGTGTTAAAGTACGACATCACTGGTGTTCTTGGTCCAAAATATCGTGACTCTCACCCTTAATTTTGTTGAATATTTTTCATTCAAATATTTAATTATCTCCTTCTACTTGTGTGCTTACTTTTGTACTTATTTCTTTCATAAATCAATGCTCGTTTCTGATCCTCTTATCATAATATTTTGTTGTGGAATTATAAGAATATACTCCCATAGAGAATAAACTTCTTGAATAATATCATCCAAAAACATTTGTGTATCCTCAATTAAATAAATATTACCTTCAAACATGATTTTCAACTCTTTGATTTCATCTTGATTGTCCTTATACTTACTTAGAAGCTGATTGTTATTTTCATATAATATGTTCTATTACCTCTCTTTTACATTCAACTACTCCCTTACCACAACCAAATCGTCTTGGGTTTTCTTTAGTTCAAACCATAATGGTGCAAACATGATTTTTAATTCATTGTTGTAAGATCTGCACTTATTCCTGCAAAATAAATATGTCTTTATTTCTATCAACTAATTATCCTATTAATAGCTATTCTTTTTCAACTTAAACCAACTCATTCATTTGAGTGTTCTTAGTTCTAAGCATTTTTAAGTTCTTCCGTAATGATTGCAACTCATATTCTATGATTTGCAACATGGTCTTGATGCTCTATTGGCATATTAATTATCATTTTATAACTTCTTTCTTTAATTTGTTGATAATTCATTTGCAAAGTTTCAATTGAAAAAGGAATCACTTCTATTGTGAATGCTGCCAAATGAGTGGAGATAGAAGAGGAAGTAGTATGCCATGGATTTCCCAATTACATTTGAAACCCAGGCTCTTTTACAGGTCCTTCTGTTAATTTTATTTGTATTTCTTCTTCATCCTCAATTGGGATTTTAGTCCTCTTTTGTGACTTTGAATATTCCATCTCAACATCTACCTGTTCAGGATCAGTCCCATTCAAAGAATTCTCATTTTTTTACCATGGGGGTTTCAACATCCTTTAACAGTTGCACCCAACAACATGGAAAAGTATCTTGATTTTCCATTTTCTCAATTTCTAGTCTACTTTCATGAATATAAGGTACAAATCTAATTTCTACCTTTTTATCAGAAATTATATGGTGAGGTTCATATTACCACTTTTCTCCTTTCTCAAAGCCAAACTCCTTCATCATTACTTCCACCTATGTAAGGGATTTTCTATTATTTACAATAAATGGACCTAAAGTCCTCTCTAGATTAAAAATATACCTGGTTTACTGTAGGAACAAAATGTACTTGGTCGACACTAAAACCATGCCTTACAAATTAAGGAGAAGATATCCTCGTAGGAAAAAATATTGGCCTTGAACTGAAGGTTGGGCCTACATCCTTGTGAAGCAGGCCAAAATTATATTTCTTCACTAAAATGCATGCCCAAGATTCATTTATTGGCCAATATGATTGATTAAAATTGCAGATTATTTCTTTAATGATTTCACACACTTTTACATCATTTTTTCTTTACTTTAGCTTAAATATGTATACTACAGATTTCATACAACATTCTAAGTTTTACTTTGACTTACCTATGTGAAACTTGTATATAGGTGGGAAATATAGTTATGTAGGGTATTCGTAAGACATGTTGCAAGATTATATCCTAAGGTTAGGAATTGTCCAACCATGTCCCATTTTGAATTTGTTACCAAGAGTGTAATTGGTTTCACCTAGGAGTTCATATTTCAGAGTGTGATCATTGGCACATATGATCAATTGCTACTAGATCAAAATTGGATTTCAGTGTATAGCATTTCCTTTATGAAAATGACTATCACATGTTGCATAAAATGATTTTATATTTAGATTGGAATAATCATTATCTCATCGTTAATTAACCATATGTCCTAGTATGCATTTATTTGAGGCACACAAACCTTAACTTTAACCCTACGAAATTGATCCAATTTGGCATATTTTTTTAGCACAACAGAAATTTTTGTGTATTATTAATGGTAATTATGAGTAAAAAAGTACTCTCCAAGTTGAATCATTCAATTTGGCCTTGAAATGAAGGTTGGGCATGCATTTTTGTGAAGTAGGCTAAAATTGCATTGCTTCACTAAAATTGACACCCAAATGTCATTTTTTGGGAAATCTAATTGATTAAAATTGTAGAGTATTTATTTAATTATTTCACACACTTTTGAGCCATTATATGTTTACTTTGACCCTTAAATAATCCTGATTTGAATTTCATATGAAATTCTAAGTTTTACTTCAACTTTAACTATGTGAAATTTGTGTATATGGTTTTCCTCAGCTTGTCCTTTGTAGAACACTTGTCCTTCTATTTCAAAGCAATAATTCCAACTCTTCAAATTAATTTTCAACCTAGGTAGGTTTTGTTATTGTAAGAATATTACGCAAAATATATGCAAGGGAAAATGATGTCTAGTTCTAATGAATCTCAAGCTCAATCATTGTAACCAC
Source organism: Pinus tabuliformis (assembly GCA_031772625.1). NCBI lineage: Eukaryota > Viridiplantae > Streptophyta > Pinopsida > Pinales > Pinaceae > Pinus > Pinus tabuliformis. The sequence continues at coordinate 834,401,702 of CM062811.1, read as the reverse complement.
ACTCTCAACAAGTCAAGACTTTGGTCATTACACTCTGAAACCTTGATCACACTCTCAAGAAATAAACACACAATTCAGAATAAAACCACTTTGTTACAGAGTCACTCTTATTTACAAAAGAACGTCACTCCTGGAAATCATTCTCTTAACAAATGTTGGAAAAGACATTCAAATGAAATTAACACACCATTAAACTATAATGGGAATTAAATAATTGTCACACTAACAAAGGGACCGGTGCAAGACATATGTTTTCACACAATATAGAGGTTAGGATTTTGCAATCACTAAAGCATAAAAAATTCTAATAATAACAGTAATAACAATCACATATTAATTATCACTAAGAGGAAATAAATAAAAAAGATACAATACTTTCATAACCAATGCATCCTGCTAAGAAGGAGGGCCCTATCTTCCAAGCAGGGGCTAGTACACTACACAACACACAAGCTAGTCAATAGAAAGGCATGGTGGCATGAATGATTGAGATTTAATGATACATAAAGATTTATAATTTCGGTGCTCTTCGTCTCTATCATTATCTATTTGTTTCTATATTTCTATCTATGCCCCTAGAAAGCACACCGTTTTATAATTTCCTATTAAATAGGAAACCCTAATCGTTTAAGTAAAATTTCACAAAAAAAAAATTGAGCTCCAACAGGTGCCCAACACAAAAAATATTTCTCATCCTTGAGCCACTCGATCCTCCTTCTATCCCCATGTATTTGGTAACCTTTTTCCATATTTAGGGTGTCTTCAAGCCTTTGGTACACTAGTTGTAGGGGAAGTTAGGGAGTCTAGCTGCTCCAGAGCTCTTAAAATAGCCTAGGAGGGGAGTACTACACCCCCGCTTCCATAGTGGCATGCTCAAAAAAAGAATCCTTGCAAGCATTGTTGCTCTAGGGCCAATTTCTATGTCTATGATTGACCCTTGTCCCCTTGTTTTTGCTACACCTGCTCATTCCTATAAAAAGTAGTGGCTAGATTTCTATCCTCTATCCTCCTCCATACTTTAATAACTTTAATTATATTTTTTTGCATGTTTTACATCATAGTAATGACATATTAGTTGTAACTTAATTGAAATTTTATTATGGTTTATATTTTAACTTTGATATGATGTAATATGATTATGGTTTCGTTTCATATGTTGTAATATTAGAAATATAACAAATATATATTAAATATTGATGAAATAAATAAACTTTCATTTTGAATGTTTTTTTGGAGAACACGAGTCTTCCAAAAGATTGATTTGATCTTGAGATCGTTCCAGATTATGTTGGGTATGGTTCAAACATTTGAGACAATGATGATGAGGTAGATGGAGAGGACACCGAGGTAGACGACGACGATGATGACATTGATGATGATTATCACGATAGACATGATGATGATGATGAGCAATAAGTTGGTAGTATCTAGTGAAATCTATCATAGCTAGTGACATTTATCATATAGACTCCATCATGGATCATCGTTGATAAATCATTATGATGTCTCCTTTAATTTTTATTATCATATGTATCATTTTCACCTACATTACCATATTGAGTTGTATCATTTTGAATTATATCATTTTTACATATATTATATAGGGTTGCATTATGTGTAGATGGTGACAGACCAACAATTCTTTTAATTAATAATATAAAAATATTGGTTATAGTTTAAAAACATATATTTCTATTTCATGCAAATGTTGTTGTGTGGTTTGTAAGTATAAGAAACCTGAAAGGGCTATACTATGGAAATCTCTGTGATGTGAATTTGGGTCTACATTATGTGTAGCTAGTCATGGCCAACTATTTTGTTTATTAACAATATAAAAATATGGGTTATAGTTGAAAAAAATGTTGTTAGTTTGTATGGATGTCCATTTCTCTTAAAAATCTTTATAAATTGTATGCTATAAAATATCTCAAGTGCAATATGACTCACTTTATAATCATAAAACCTATTTAATAAGCATGATGTACTTAACTAATTTAATTGAAATAATAAATAATAAATGGTAGCTATAAGGGAAGCATAATGAGTTCTTAAAATGAAAGTAGACTGTGGCACTAAAATGAAAGTAAAATTAGATGTTAAATTGGAAACCACACTTGGAGCTATTATTGGCTCTAAATAGGAAGCTAAATTGGCTGCTTAACAAGAAGAACAATTGGAGGCTAATTAAGAATAAAATCCCAACACTAAAAGGAAGCAAACCCTCCAACTAAAAGGAAGCAAATAATAGGACTAACATGGAACCAATTCTAGAAGCAAGGAAGGAGGCAAAAATGGATGTTAAACTAGAAGCACACTAGAAGCAATATGGGAAGCAAAACTTGGCATTACCTAGGAAGGAAAAAAACAGGCAATTAGGTAGTAAACAAAGAGGTAATAACGGAAGGAATATTAGTAGCCAAACATGGCTTAACCTAAGAAGAAAATACTAAAGAAATTAGGTAGCAAATAAAGAAGTAATATTTCAAGCAATATCAAAAGCGAGACATGGAATTCCCTGAGAAGTAAAATAAATAAGGAATTGTAGAAAATCAAGAAGTAATAACTGAAGCAATACTAGTACCCAAACTTTGCATTAGCTATGAAGCAAAAATAGAAGCAATTCAGTAACAAACAAACATGTAATAATGGACGCAATATTAGAAGCCAAACTTGGCCTTCCTAAAGAAAGAAACAAAGAAGTCATTCAGGTAGAAAACCAAGAAGCAATATTAAAAGAAATAAAAGACACTACAATGGAAGCCATATTAGAAGCTAAAGAAGATGCCATAATGGAATCAAATCTAGATGCAACAAGTGATTCTATATTGGAAGCAAAATTTGATGCAACAAAGGATGTTATAATGAAAGTATAACTTGGTGTTAATTAGGAAGCCATAAAATAGTCGATTTTCCATGCCATACCAGAAGAAAAATAGGAAGCACAATTGGGAGCAAAACTAGAAGTACAAATGGACACAACAATGGAAACAAGAATAGAAAAAATTGTTTCCCGCTCTATTTAAACTATTCACACTACCCATGTGAAGGTTCTAGTTCTATTCAGGCTACCCAGGTGAAGATTCTATTTTACCTCGGGTTTCTCAATGCTAATTGAAGATAATTCAAATGCTAAAAAACACTCAATTATGACACTATTTCTGGCACTAATGGCCTATTTTGTTGTAGTGTTTTTAGAGAAGATGTAGTCGGCATTTTAAATATGGAATATCACACATGTATATATTGTTTATTACTAGAAACTATCTAGAGACTTGTCACAACCAAAAAAATTAAAATCATATTAAAAATAGAAAATAAAAAATGAAATAATGATAAAAATAATGATCAATGCTATGTTCCTAGTTCGATGTCCTTCAAAAACATATTTGATATTTTTAATTCTGAGTTTATAGAAAAACAAATTTCTAAATACCCAAAAGAATCAACATTAGAATGATGGTTTTTCTTTAATCTTGTGCATTTTTAATTTATTTTTATTTATTTTAATCTTTAAATAAAATAGTTGAACTCATCATTCGTAATAATGATTAGCATTCACTTAAACTATATGTGATATATCATACCAAAGTTAAGGAACTATATTTGAAAGTTTGATGACATAAAATGTATGTAGTTCAATATCATGTTTTGCTTTAAACCTCATAACAATTTGTTTTTATTTTACCAAACGTACGTACTTCAATACCATGCTTTACTTTCAACCTCATAACAATTTGTTCTTATTTTACCAACGCTATTTTTTTTATATGGATCAAAACAAAAAGACACTTTTAACTTTCTAAATTAAAAATATCCTAATTTTACTTTTTATTCAATTTTTATAAAACAATAATTTATTTTCAAATTTAAACATAATAATATAAACTTATCATTCAAAACTTTTATAATTTTTACAACAAAATTTTCTTATAAATCACATCGAACAATATTTGATAATCTATACTTCAAAATTTCTAACAAAATTCATCCGGAAGGCCAATGTTTTTTCTAATAAAATTCGTCGTAATTATTTTTTCACATTAAAAATAATTCACTAAAAATAATTCACTTTACGGAAAAATCAAGCTAAAATACATAACCTTCAACTTTGAAAATTTAATATATTAAATGTCGTGTATATTTGACTTCAGTAATACACGAAAATTACAAAAAAATTGAACTATTCTGTTTAATAATTAAAATAGCATTATTATAATATAACTTAAATACCTCCCACATAACATTTTTAAACATTAGGGAGAGAGCATATTTAATATTATTATATGCCCATCTAACCTAACAAGGTCGATCTTTAAATTTTTAGTATAAGACATGGAAGTAGAGATCAGTTTCCTGAAACAAATATGCGTTGTATTAGCAAAAAAAAATTGTTTGCAACTCAGCCTCTTTCAGTTATATTTAACCAGAACGATATGTGCCAAGATTATTCCAGCAAATAATCCATTATAATTAAAAGAAATCAAAAGATTATTCCAACAAATAATCCATTATAATCAAGAGAAAACAAAATTATATTTTGTTGCGGAATAGGTAACAGATGTATCGGAACATGAAAGAAAATACTACAAAGATCAAAATATATCCTAGGACGAACGAGAACATGCAAACGATAACCATATATAGGATATACTAGTGAGGGGAGGCACTGGGTTTTATATACTAGTGCGAGAAGGCCCTGGGTTTTATAATAGAATTAAATAATCAAAGTCAAAGTGCTGCCGATTTGTGCTTTCAAGCATTAATGCAAGTCTGAATATTCCTCGTTATCTGTCTTGCCATCCACCTTGTTCGTGGACTGGCTGGTCATGGAATATTTTTATCGTAATGAGGCCCGCAAAATTTTCTGGCTAACGGCGGTTCGAACGAGGAACCAACAATACTGCATTGAGGTGGTGGTGGTGGCGGTTTTGGAACATGGATGTTGGGTTGACCATCTGGAAGTGATTGCCATAGAGCCAAACCTTCTACTGATACCACCGCTTCAAAGGAAGAATGAAATTCATTATCTTAGCACTAATCCCATGGATTTGCCTGCATGTGGCGGAGACTTCCTTAAACAACAACGTCATAAAAAATAAGGTGAGAGCAGCATCTACAACAACAGACACACTGATTTTCATTTACATGGGCAATGGCATTATCAGTTTACTTTTGTGTTAAAAACGATGTGGCAATAATAGCAACTTCTATGCCCTTAATGGGATATGGCTGAAAAGATCGATTGCTGAATAATGATAGATGATTCCAAGCTATTGGTTCGACACAACAAAAATTATGGTAGAAATGCTGCGTAGGGCTGATTTGCACTTGCACATAAACTATTTCATGCATATAGAATACTCACAAACAGGCATAATCTCTAAATACATGACGGGATATACAATACTCACAAAGAGTCAAAGTCTATAAATACATCACGGAGACGGGGAGGGGAGGCGGATCCGAATTTCAAGATCTGAAGTGGTGAAAATATCTGAATATGGAATTGAATTCAAATTAATTGTAGTATATACTTTGGAGGGAGTATTTGTTCGTAGAGCACACGGAAGAGAACTATATCTATTTATTTCATAGAAATTGGGGTGGCTCAAAGATATTTTAGCGTTCAGTGTTGCGACTTCAGAATAGATCATTTCAAACATCATGCCTGTGACAGAGTCTATGGAGAGCGCTTGGAATGGGAGTATATGACCGGGGTTGCGATATCTGATTCAACTTTGTTCATGGGGAACTCACAGAGACCATTTGGATCTTCTTACCATGTGGATACCAACTAAAAAAGCTATAAAAGTGATGTAGTAGAAGCAACGGGACATAGGAGTGCCACTTACCCTATCCACAAAAGAAGATTTAAATGGTACACGGTGTGAAATAACACTTCCGGAAGACGAGAAAAAGGAACATGAGCACAAGGAGCCATGGGAAATTCATAGGGTTTCACCTAAAGAAATAAGGAAAAATATTTAAAAAGAGAACACCTACCAACTCACCTGTGAAGTAGAGGCAGGTAGTACCACTTTACTCCTCACATGGGAAATGGTAACATTAAAAGGAATAAAAAACGTAACCAGTGCCATAACTCCGGTACCTAACAAGGAGTAAACCATTACGAAATGACTTCGAATATCAATTAATTGATTATGCAAAACACATAACCACGTTAGGTATCTCTAATACCTGGGTAAGTTAAGAAGGGAGACGGAAACCCACACTAAAACCCAAATTGAGTTAGAGTAGAATGAAAAGGAAAAATAAATAAACATTGAATCGAGTTCACTGACATTACACACAAACCCCAAATTTCCTTTGGAAATTATTAGAGAATGACCCACCTGTGACGGGTTCTAAGAGCCAAAGGAAAATGCGATCATTCTTCCTCCAACACCAACCTTCCGCACGGCTTCCATCAGATGGCGAGTTCTCTGACACATAGCGAGCATTGATGAGTTAAGTAATTCCAAAGAGGGAAATCAAAAGAAAGTAAAATCAACCTGCATATAGTGAAACGAACTAAACGAATACCTTGCAGCTCATATGGTGAAATCACATGGAACTTCCATTACTTGGTTTGTTTGAACCCACGCAGCGGAGTAGTTGAGCAGAGAAGTTACATGTGTGCGAAGGAGCCTCCATAACTCAGTGATCAATGGAAAACCTTTGCAGTCTACGTGGCCCCAAAGAAAAATACAATAAGGTAAACTAGACAGAAGTTTCAACACATAAAGGTCACAGATTATGGTTTGGCTTAACACAAATCTTATCCCTTGATTCCATTAAATGGAGATTTCCATGGGCGCCTGTAGACTGGTACAATGACATATGAACACGAAGTGAATGAGGGACAATTCACCAATCTCTAGAGAGCAAGTGGAATGCACCCTAGCTAGATAAAACAACCACACCCTGTTGTTCACCCATGATGACTCCATTGCCTATAAAATTTATTCTCATATAACCACCTCCATTATGAATATGATATATAAAATCTAAAGCGCCTCGTAGGGGTTATTCATAGCACGCCATAAGAACCATATGGAGTAATTCATAAACAAATTAAATAAGAGGTTGATAACATTAATTATTATATAAGGCCAATGCTCCATAAATTGAAATATACCATGGGTTAGTATGTTGGAAAATTTAAGTCCGAGTGGTTCACTTCCATGATCATGGTCTTTATACATAGACATACAAGCTTAGACATAAAACTCATTAGTAGTACTTAAAAAACAAATGGCTACATAAGTTGGGTATGTGACATTTGAGATAAACGTCAGAGATTGAAATTTACATGTTTCTTATTATCTATCAGTTTGAGGATTTAAAGTAATGATTTGTCAATATAGTTTTCCTTGGACTTGGATTGAGATTGATACTTTTATAAATTTGAATTTTCCGATTATATACAAATGTTGTAGGTGTTTCTTTCCATTATGTTGTTCCGTAAAAGATGCCTATTGAGCCTATGGTTTTAAATAATGTTTGGATTTTGTTTAATTTGGTCGTTGTTAAAAAACTCCACCATGTATCTACATATTGGTTTTTTTTAGCCTTGTTGAAAAGCTCTCTGTTGACTTTCCGTTAACGTTTCTTTGCCTAATCTAACTTTATCATTATGGTCTTTAATCTAGTTTTCTAGGATGAATTGAATAGTTTCCACATATACATTTGGATGGTTTAAGTGGTTTGTGTGTCTGGACTTGGATGGAAATGTTTATGGATATTATAATTATAAGGATTTTTGTGTGTAATTAAACATGTTATATGGACAATAAGGATTTCTTCTAAACTAATATGGCAAACATGTAATGTAATTATGTATTACTTAGTTTATTAAAGGAAACATGGAATACAAACTCAACAAGGGAAGCTAGTGTCATATACCTATTAGCACAAACTTATCTAGGCATGCAAACTATTATTAACAACCATAATGTTAGGATTCCTTATAAGAAAATGCTATATGGATATGTTATCTTGGAAAATTATGGTTTCAAAGGTTATGACTTTGTATAGAATGTAATCAATGGAGAAAAACCGAGATTAAGTTTAGTCTAAAGTCTAAGGGTTACAAAAAAAAAGGAGATTTTATAACATGGATTTTATATCATTCATACTATATATATAAAGTCATAAGGAGAACTATCCCTTTGAGCATTAGGAACTAATTAAAGGAGATAAGCATACCATGCAAAATTTGATTAAGGATAATTCCACAAAATATATAGATACCTATTGCTAACTAAAATTAAGGAAAATCCTATGAGAGAAACATCTAAGTTTTGTTTAGGAAAAACTAAATAAACTAGGTTTTTCTCAATTAGAACTCCATAAATAGGATAGTAGCTAGGTTTGTGGCATGAAAAGTTATACCTCTAACGTTGTGTGGAGATTAAGTCACTAAAGTATAATAATTGAGGTAAGTGCACCATAATATATGAATTACTAAATCGTGGAATAGGGTAGCCCAAAATTAGAGGGTTGTATCACCTTGAAGGACATATATATATAAAGAAACAAATTCGTCATAAAAGTGAATTGTATACATAAAATAAAAATGAAACCATAATCCGATACAGAACTATAAACTTTTTGTACTCTATATAAGATAATTGAACCAGTCAATGAAGCTCAGAAATTAGTAAGGAACGTGCAGATGATAGGCATGCCAAATATCATCAATCCATTATATTAGCTCTAGTAAAATGTTTGAGTACAATATGCTTGAATAAGTAGCATCAACCAACTCACTAGCCATAAATAAATAATTATAGAGGTTCATAAGAGAACCTAAATTAAATCACATAATCATTATATAGGCATGCCTCTGAGTGCCATAAAAGAAATACATAAAATCTAGTCCAGGGAGTGTGAATATTCTAAGAAGGAAACATGCAGTTTCAACCAAAATATGTAGGGCACCCAACTTATGGGTTAGAAGATCCAAGTATGACTTAAAGGTTTCTTATTATCAAGGAGAGTATTCGATTAGGGTCACTGAGAAGGCATGCCATAGTTATGACTCGCATGTGACAGGGAAATACAAATCTTGTTAGAAAGGCAAGAAAAACATTGCAATAATTTCTCAACATAGTAATGCCTTTTCCAAAACAATAGGGTATAAAGAAAGTTAAAATTCTTGTAAGAGGTTTCCAAACGGACAACCTAGTATCATCTATGGGAATGAAAAACTCAATATAAATGGTGAAGTTGCATAACAACACCTATAAAACAAAAGTGAAGGAATTGCCACAAATGCAAGAGTAAATATCATCAGAGTATAACCCTGAGGGAAACATGAATGAGTAAAATGCCTCAGGGGGTGACCAATACCTTATGAGGTTCCCTAGAAGTATCATCTCTCGACTAGGCTTGTAGGTTTGGGCCATAAAGTAAATACCCCTATAACACTCGTGTCAACAAGCAATAAGGAAATTTTTAGAAAGGAAACCCTCCCCACAAGCTTTGTTCGATACATTTATCACATACCCCTTTTTCTTAAAACTTTCTTTTTCTATTTTACCACTGTTTGATTTCTACACATGTATAAGTATTTCTACATTCCTAAATTTAATTATCAATTACAACTTTTCATTGTTCAGTTTATTTCGTCATTATGTTCATCACTTATACTCCATGTGGCATCTGACCCCATTTGGTACGCTTAGGTCTAATTTGTATTTATTGTCCACATTAAAATTCTAATCATCAATAGTGTTAGGAATACTTACATTCCTAAATTTAATTATCAATTACAACTTTTCATTGTTCAGTTGATTTCGTCATTATGTTCATCACTTATACTCCATGTGGCATCTGACCCCATTTGGTACGCTTAGGTCTAATTTGTATTTATTGTCCACATTAAAATTCTAATCATCAATAGTGTTAGGCCAAACCCGTGGCTAGAAAAGTTATTAATGAGCGCACATTATAATCAGATTTTGTTCTTATTACAAGTCTCCCATTTTTTTTTATTCCTCATACCTAATGTTATAATATGAGAAGTACCTATGTTTTGGGAATTCCCATATGGTATTAATATAGGTCAGTGATCAATCATTATTCAAATTTATTTTACCCATCTCTTGCATATATTATAGGACACATTTCACATAATCTCCATGGTCTTTATATATCAATACAATATGTTTCGTTATCCTCGGGTTCATTGCAAGTTGTGGTATAGTATGCATACACTAGTGTCGATTTTAATGTGGTGTCCTTTTTGGTTTCTGCACGCATCTATTCATTTGTCCACTTAGAATAACGAAGGATAGACACATGATCACACCCATGTGAATACCACATGTGATGGCATGTGATGGTACCTTAGCAATCGATGGTGTTGACCTCCTCGAGATGGTCGAATGGTGGTGATTTTTTGAATTAAACCTAGCCCCTTTTCATTGTCATTTTGGTAATTGGAGTTCATTTCGTCATTCTGCAAAACAATGGTGTCGCTCTGTGGCTACCTTACCTGAGTTATTCTTTCATCTATTGACTGTGTCTAACATAATTTAGTTAGGGTTCTTAAGAACACAGCTATGTATATGATACAGGTTCCAACTTTGCTAATTTGGTAGCTTTCGTTCCGTATTTACAATTATTTGAATTGGAATCCTTTCATTTACGTTTTCAATAGTATCAGTAGTCTCATAATTTTTTTTTATTCGTTCGATTTTTGACAGGGTGAAACCCTGACATTTGTCGGGAATTTCTGGTTATTCCAAACAAAATACAGTGGAAAAATCCTCTGTTTCCACTGTTGAGAATTTTCTGATAAATTCCGAAACAACAAAAATATGAACAGAGAGTAATACTCTATTTTCTGATAATTCAAAAACACAAGAACAGAGCATAAAATAATACTCTACTTTGCCTCAGGATCAAAAACTGATCAAAATAATACTCTATTTTTGACACAAAAAATACTCTGTTTTTAACTCAGGAAAACAGAAAAATTCGTTCTCTGGAAACGGTGTTGCAGCAACACAGTTTTTTTCAGTTGCTGTAACTTGTGTTTCAGCAACACTGTTCGTGGTGTTGCAGCAATGTAACTTTTTGACGTCAAGTATTTTTTGAGTTACGGTGTAACAGCAATAGGCAAAAAAAAACTTCTATTTATGAACGATAAACTAACTGATAAAATAAGTCTTCCTCACGTAGAGGGATCTTCACCAAATATTATGCTAAAGAGCATCTTCCTCTTGACAGAGGGATTACAACATGAACGCTTCAGTTCCAAAAGCAACTATCTCATAAAATTTCAGCACTGTTGTGCAATACAAAAAAAACTCTCTTGTTCTACACTGTTGTGTGTTACAAAAGGACTTTCAATCTATCTTTTTCTACACTGCTGTGTCTGCATTTTATAGTGCGGGAAAGGGTCTTCACCGCTTTAACTTGCTGATGAAGTCTCTACTGCTCATGATTAACAGATTTGATCTTTTGCTGTATTTCTTGAGTCGGTGATGATGAAATCTATGACTGATAAATGCTACGACGGCTCGAGGCTGGTTCTTTTCTCTTTCAGCCGTTCTACTCATTAATATGGTTGTTGAAAAGTAATGGTGTAGTGCTGGATCTGATCTTCCTCCTTCGGGAACTCAAAAATAATTAAAGAGTGAAAAGATAGTAATGGCGGTGATTTAAAAGATCGGGAAAAACTGTGGGGTGCCAGATCACGACAAATGAATAAAGTAGCTGCTGCTATTCTGTTCACTGCAGTTGAAATTATAATTTCAACACTCCCCTTTAATTTCAACTGCTGGGTTATCAGTCATACCCAGAAGTTTCCTTAAAAACTCAAAACTTTTATGATCCAATGGCTTTGTCAGAATATCCGCAACCTATTCCTGAGTCCTGCAATGTTGTAAAATGATTTCTCCATTGTTCACCAATTCTCTGAGGTAGTGAAACTTTGTGTCTATGTGTTTTGTTCTCTTGTGGAATACAGAGTTCTTGGATAATGCAATAGCTGAGCTATTGTCACAAAAAATAATCGTTGCTGTTGCCTGCTCCTGGCATAGACTTCTCAACATTCTCCTCATCCAAACCGCTTGACATGCTGCCGCTGTAGCTGCCACATACTCTGCTTCTGGTGTAGACAATGCCACAATTGGCTGTTTCTTGGAAGCCCATGAAATGGCTCCTGAACCTATGTGAAAAATGTAACCAGATGTGCTTTTCTGGTCATCTACACTTCCAGCCCAATCACTATCTGTGTATCCAACTAAATCTGAACATTCTGAAACAGTATAAAATATGCCATACCTTTTTGTACCTTTAACATATCTCAGAATTCTCTTTGCTGCCTGCCAATGTGTTTCTTTTGGCTTCTCCATGAATCTGGAAATTAAACTAACAGCATACATTATGTCTGGCCTAGTTGCAGTCAAATACATAAGGCTGCCAACTATGCTCTTGTACACACTAGGGTCAAAATCCTTGCTGCTGTCTTCTTTGCTGAGTTTTAATCCCATCACTATGGGAGTGATTGCTGCCTTGCTATCCTGCATGTTAAATCTGTTCAACACTTCATTTACATATTTTGCCTGTGAAATAAAAATTCCATTTTCATTTTGATCTACTTCTATTCCTAAGAAGTATCTCAGCAAACCCATGTCAGTCATCTCAAATTCTTCTTTCATGACTGATTTGAAATTTTCAATGAGGTAGTTATCATTACCTGTAAAAATCACATCATCAACATATAACACAACAATTAAAATTTTACAGTCCTTTTCTTTGATGTAAATAGTGGGTTCTCCCTCACACTTATCAAATCTGTTCTCCAGTAGATAGGAATCTATCCTACTGTACCATGCTCTTAGTGCTTGCTTTAGCCCATAAAGAGCTTTCTTCAATCTGCAGACTTTGTGCTCTTGGCCTTTCTTCTCATAGCCTAGAGGTTGCTCGATGTAAACCTTTGCCATTAGTACTCCATTCAAGAATGCTGACTTCACGTCCATTTGGTAAACTTTCCATTTGTTTTGTGTTGCTATGGACAACACTGCTCTCACGGTTTCCATTCTTGCAACTGGCGCGAAAGTCTCCTCATAATCTCTCCCATACTGCTACTTGTATCCCTTGACAACAAGTCTTGCCTTATGCCTTTCTATCTTTCCTTCAGCATTACTCTTGGTCTTGTAGACCCATTTAACTCCAATGACTTCTTTACCTTTTGGTAGCTCAACTAAATCCCATGTCTTATTTCTTTCTATTGCATTCATCTCCTCATCCATAGCTTCTATCCATTTCTTATCTTTAATTGCTTCTTCGAAATGAACAGGGTCATCAACGTGACAATACAAAGCAAACAGGGAATTCATTCATTCATCATAAATATCACTTAAATTTCTGAATTTCTTACCTCTTTCATTCGGTGTGCAAGTGATTGTAGATGCACTTGAATTTCCTCCCTGTGGTGTGCTTGGAGAAGCACTCTCATTTCTCCTCAAGGGTGTCTCTTGTTGTTCTGTTGTTGGCACTGCTGTTTGGGGATGTGTTTCAGCCAACTCCTCATCATCATCATCACGAGACAAACAGTTTTTAACATTAACTGTTTTCTCTATGCTTCCATCCCAAGCTTCCTCTTCAATAAATTGAACATCTCTGCTCACAAAAAACTTCTTGGTGGATGGGATATACAACCTGTAAGCTTTGGATTCTTCACTGTATCCAATGAAAATACATTTCTCCCCTTTGCTGTCCAATTTCTTCCTTAGCTGATCTGGAATGTGTGCATAAGCCACACAACCAAAAACTTTCATGTGGGTGACTCCTTGCTTTTTCCTACTCCATGCTTCTTCTGGCACTTTGTTCATCACTACTTTTGTAGGACATCTATTCAAAATATATACTGCACAGTGTACAGCTTCAGCCCAATAATCATTTGGCAAATGCTTTGCCTTCAACATGCTCCTCGCCATATCCATGATTGTTCTGTTTTTCCTTTCAGCAACTCCATTTTGCTGCGGGGTGTACCTTGCTGTAAATTGCTTATGAATTCCATTTTCTCTGCAAAAACGTAAAAATTCTTTGGAGATATACTCACCTCCTCTGTCAGTTCTCAAAACCTTGATACGCAGCCCACTTTGATTTTCTACAAGTGCTTTGAAATTTTGAAATTTTTCAAACACTTCACTCTTATTCTTCAAAAAATAAACCCAAGTCTTTCTGGTAAAGTCATCAATAAATGTTAGAAAATATTGGCTACCTGTAAGTGATGGAGCTTACATCGGTCCACATAAATCTGAGTGGACAATTTCTAAAGGTGCTTTTGCCCTTATGCTTTTCCCAGTTGGAAAACTTTCTCTGTGTTGTTTTCCCAATATACAACCTTCACAAAGGCTGTCTGGCTTTTCTATCAATGGTAATCCTCTTACCATTCCTCTTCTACTCAACAAATTAAGACCTCCAAAGTTGAGATGTCCAAATCTCAAATGCCACAACCAATTTTCATCTTTTGGTATGCTTTGGAGAGCCTCTTGTGTCACTGCTGCAATTACTTCTTTATTTTTCAAATCTGCTTTTATTCTGAGAGGGAACATCCTGTTCCTTGTCATCTTCACTTCAGCAATACAACGTTTACTGGGTAATCTGTCCATGATGGTGCATACATCATTCTTAAAGAAAACATTGTAACCCTTCTGAACAAGTTGTCCAATACTCAAGAGATTACACTTCATTCCAGGAACATAATAGACATCTGCTATGGTTTTCTTTTCACCTTTCTTTGTAAATATTTTAACTTCTCCTTTTCCCATAATAGAAATTTTACTATCAGTCCCAAGTGTGACTTGTGACTACACACTTTGATCTAAAACAGAAAACAGGGCTATGTTTCCTGTCATATGGTTGCTGCAACCAGAATCTAGAAACCATATATCCTCACTGTTTGTTTCAGCCATATTACAAACTAACAACACATTATCTTGACTGATATTTTCTCTAGTGATATTTGCACTAGATCTATTACTCATATCATGCTGCTTTTTCCTACATTCATTTGCATAGTGCCCATATTTTTTACAATAATAACATTGGACATTGGATTTTTCATACCTTTGTCCTTGAGCATGATGTTGTCTACTTTGTTGACTGCTGCCATGGCCTTGGTTCTGATTTGGATTGCTGCCTCTTCCTTGAATGTTTGTTGGACTGTTTCTTCCGCCTCTGTATTGGGTTCTTCCTCTTCCTCTCTTGTTTCCTCTGCCTTGACCTCTTCCTCTTCCAAATGACATCTGGGTCTTGAATGCTTGCTCTAGAGATGAGTTTTCATTTCTACTCAACCTCTGCTCATGTGTTATCAGTGATGCATGAAGTTCATCAACTGAAAAATTTGAGAGATCCTTTGTCTCTTCTATGGTGGTGACAATCACATCAAACTTTGAGGGTAGGCACCTCAATAGTTTCTCCACAATCCTCCTTTCTTCAAGAGTTTCTCCATGAGACCTTATCTGTGTGACCAAACCAATTGCTTGTGTGAAGAATGAGTCAATATTGTCTGACTCCTTCATACGCAGGTTCTCAAAATCTTTCCTCAGCAACTGTAGTTTTGTTGTCTTCACTTTCTCCATGCCTTGATAGGCTGTCTTGAGAGTTTTCCATGCTTCTCTGGATGTCTTGGCTGCTGCTATCCTCGGAAACACACTCTCATGCACTGCTTGATATAAAAGTACAAAGGCTTTTGAGTCCTTCTTCTTATTGCTCTTCAACAGCTCTTTCTCTGCCTGAGTTAATCCAATAAACTCTTCTTCATTTGCTGGTTCTTCAAATCCATATTCAACAAGTTCCCATAAATCTTGTGAGGCAAACACGGCTCTCATGGTTATTGCCCAGTAGTCATAATTTTTCCCATTGAACTGTGGGAGCTGGGTATTAAACATACCCACGCTGGTGCTGGCCATTCTTGCAATACTTGACTGTAAAAAAAATCACTTAATTGTCTTCAGCAGCTACACAAAAAACTAATCTGAAAAATACCTTGACAACGTTTTCGCTCTGCTGGATAATTTGCTGCAGCAACAAATCTTCTTTCAGCTTCTTTGATGTCTTCAAAGAGCCTGGACAAGCTCTGATACCATGTCGGGAATTTCTGGTTATTCCAAACAAAATACAGTGGAAAAATCCTCTGTTTCCACTGTTGAGAATTTTCTGATAAATTCTGAAACAACAAAAATATGAACAGAGAGTAATACTCTGTTTTCTGATAATTCAAAAACACAAGAACAGAGCATAAAATAATACTCTACTTTGCCTCAGGATCAAAAACTGATCAAAATAATACTCTGTTTTTGACACAGAAAAATACTCTGTTTTTAACTCAGAAAAACAGAAAAATTCGTTCTCTGGAAACGGTGTTGCAACAACACAGTTTTTTTCAGTTGCTGTAACTTGTGTTGCAGCAACGCTGTTCGTGGTGTTGCAGCAACGTAAATTTTTTACGTCAAGTATTTTTTGAGTTACGGTGTAACAGCAACAGGCAAAAAAAATCTTCTATTTATGAACGATAAACTAACTGATAAAATAAGTCTTCCTCACGTAAAGGGATCTTCACCAAATATTATGCTAAAGAGCATCTTCCTCTTAACAGAGGGATTACAACAGGAACGCTTCAATTCCAAAAACAACTATCTCAGAAAATTTCAGCACTGTTGTGCAATACAAAAAAAACTCTCTTGTTCTACACTGCTGTGTGTTACAAAAGGACTTTCAATCTATCTTTTTCTACACTGCTGTGTCTGCATTTTATAGTGCGGGAAAGGGTCTTCACCACTTTAACTTGCTGATGAAGTCTCTACTGCTCATGATTAACAAATTTGATCTTTTGCTGTATTTCTTGAGTCGGTGATGATGAAATCTATGACTGATAAATGCTACGACGGCTCGAGGCTGGTTCTTTTCTCTTTCAGCCGTTCTGCTCATTAATACGGTTGTTGAAAAGTAATGGTGTAGTGCTGGATCTGATCTTCCTCCTTCGGGAACTCAAAAATAATTAAAGAGTGAAAAGATAGTAATGGCGGTGATTTAAAAGATCGGGAAAAAATGTGGGGCGCCAGATCACGACAAATGAATAAAGTAGCTGCTGCTGTTCTGTTCACTGCAGTTGAAATTATAATTTCAACAACATTTTTTGGTGGGGTTCTACCCCTATTTTGTGAATGTAGTTGTCTTGCCACTTTAATGGTAGAATTTCTATGACTAGCCATATATTATTTCTCTTCGTTAACTGTTTAAATCTTATTCAAGAAGTTTTAAGAGCTGGGTTCAAATTTTTATTACAGGTGAAACCCTCCAGTGTTTAATCACTCACTTGCACCCTGTGTTTAGGTGATTCGTTTATATTTTTGTTTTGACGGTATTCCTTATAAATCAATTAAATGTGTTAATCAAAAGAATATTTTAACCTAATCGTATTGTCCTTTTCCTACTGATAATTGTAGATATCACTGTCTTCGTAATGTGTTTGGATGAATATATAAGGAATAGTTCTTCTTTTATTTTCTTTTTTTCTTCAAAGCCTTGATTCTAGTAGTCTTGGTCAATCTGCATGAAAGTAAATTCGTTCTCTGTTACCTTCTAGACTCTGGAGTTAAGTTAATACTCTACTTGATTCTGCTTCAGAATTTCGTTTGTTTATGGTTGATTTCCTTCTTGTTAATTTATTTTATGGAAAAGATTGCAAAGGAAAACTATTGTACTTACTAGTAACCTCTTACAGTTGAATACCTTGTTTCTTTTATAAATTTTTAGTATCATTTCTGAATTTTATCCTTTATTATTTTTGTTTTTCGTATATTAGCTCAGCGTTATGAATTCCTCGTAGGTACTTCGCGTATATTTCTTTCATGGATTTCAACACCAATTTGGTTTTTTTTTAACTTCTTCTCATCGAACCACATGTTAATTTCATCTCCAACTTCCAGGTTGGAATCTTGGCTTCCACTATGCTTATTTTTGGTGCATGCATGCAACTTTAATGTATTGGTTCTGAGGTGTCTATATAATTTTATTGTAGCTAAAATCCGCAGTTTAATTTCTGAGAGGAAACTAGGGTTCGAAATATAGAAATGGCACACTTATCATAATGTAAAGAGTACTATTATTTATAATAAAATTTGGTTCTAAAATTTTATGAAATACTAATCCCTATTACCGAGCAGGTTCCTCGGTAGTTCGTAAAATTTTAGTAGATCCTAAAATTTTAGAACCAAGCACGTTCCCATGAACTGCTGATATCAGTCCCCCTCGAGCTAATATCTCTTGAATTTGAGAATTAACAACGTCATTGATTCATGGGTGGGTTTTATATAAGTTTACTTCCGAGCGGATTTTAGAAGCGTCCTGAGGCTTTTTGTTTTTTTTTTTAAAAAGGTTCTTTCTTTTTTATTTAGAGGTTGCATCTTCCCATGCAGCTTTTTATTTCACAGAGACTTAGTATGTTTCTTCTCTCAAGGAACAATCATTCATAATATACTATTTTTTAGTCCTGATGATGGATTCCCTTTGGGGTTGGAAATGTCAACATGATGAATATAACACTGTCGATAATCCGGATCATACTATTTAGGAATAATTAGGTTTAGGATTCTTCTCTCAAGGAACAATCATTCATAATTTACCATTTTTTTGTCGTGATGATGGACCCCCTTTGGGGTTCGACATGTGGACATGATGAATATAATATTGTGGATAATCCAAATCACACTATTTAGGATTAATTAGGTTTAGGATTCTTGTCTCAAAAACAATGATTCATAATCTACCATTTTTTAGTCTTGATGATAGACCCCCTTTGGGGTTCGAAACGTAGACATGATGAATATAATACTATTGATAATCTGAATCATACTACACCAAATAACAACCACAGAAGCTTAATGTCTAACAATATTATTTTAATGAGGAATGAGAGCTCCTAAATTACTTGTTATGTGCAAAAAGATAACTAATTGCATAAAGGGATTGTTTCAAAACCAACATAGCCATCAGAGCACTAGATAGAGGATATTGAGTATATCATTATTTATGATCCTAAAAGGCTATTTAAATTTGTGTATGAAATGACTCTTGTGCACGAGCAGTAACGAGACTCTAAATATATACCTCTATATTTAGAGTAACAAATTGTTGGGTAGAAGCAGAGCTGTTAGATAGTTGTGGACTGGAGGGCTTGTGGATAAAACCCAGGCTACACATTTCTCTTCCATATTTGTGCTCGATAGTTTTCTGCGTCAGTATATCTAAATCGTAGGTCATATAGGTGTGCTATTGTACATGCGGGGATTTCATGATCTCGACTAAACCTTTATATTTCTCCGATTTAGGACTGGAAGTGTAAACTGCCAATTGCAAGGGCAATGGACAAACTGGGTATTTCGCCTAATCGTTTGATGGAACCCTTCCTTATCTCTATTACTTCACACCTTCCCTTATTTCATCTTTGACTTTTATTAACCAGAAAACGAACCATTCCTTAGAGTTCAATTGCATTTTGTATGCGTTTGGGCTATGGTTCAAAGTGAGAAAGGAGTTTCTTTTCCCTCACTTAAAGGGTATAACACTGTATATCCTTGTGTAATGCAAACCGTTATGTCTACTCTTACGTAGATGGTGAGGGCTTGGATCATTTATTACCCAATCTGAATTGTTGGATGACAATATTTTCCTAGTGCATTTTGTTCAGATTGACACTATGGAAGATTTTTGGTTCTCTTATCACTATGTCACAGTTTGAATGTGGCAGACTCTAACATAGTCATTACGATAGCCTCTGCAACACGCATACAACCATTAAAGAGCTCATACACCTATACGTGTTCAACATGTTCTTAAAAGCCTTAATGTGCATGCGTCGGATGATCATGAGGCTATTGTAATGTATTCGACGTGCATGCATATGTGTCTTAGATGAGGAGGATGCACATATTTTAATTTTTCAATGTATGTACCACAGTCTGCGATATTGTTTTAATTATTGTGCATCATTATATTGATATGTTATCCAATGCATTTGAGTACAAGTATGGAAGTTAGTGGGGTTTCTGTGAGTATTTCCTACGTGATTATGGGAATCATATCATGGTAAGAGATGTTATCGGAACTGTAAATCGAGGCACGAGGATCAGACTTCTGCGCACATTATGCATACTACCAGACGATAGCTCTCATTTTGTGTTGGAGAAAAATGTGGATAATTAAATTAATTAATCATATATTCAATTTCGAGGAGAATGGTCATATGAAGCAAGATATTTGTCTTATTATTGCTCCTCCCTTTTGACTTGGTGCTTGATGTGTTGGTCATTATCTTTGGGTGATTCTTTTATTCCCCATACGTTGTTTCATAAAATAGCCATGAATGTACGACGGTTTGGGTGGTTCTAGACACATTTTTTATGGGTAAAATAACCGTGCATTCCCAGTTAGAGGATGAATAAAATCATGACCGATATTTCCCCTTTGAAATTCCTTTCGGTTTTCTTTACTGCAAATATGGAGGCGTATGAGGGTTGTTGTACCTTTTCTATCGAAGGATTGGAGAAAATTCTGCAGCACTGCTGTTTCCCTTTTTCTGTATTTCCGGTTGCTTACCACAAATTTGGAGGAATCGAAGAAAGGCCATGGCACGCCTGTTTCCTTTGTTGTTAACTATGAATGACTATCCGCTGAGTTTGAGGCATTTGTTTGGATAACGGATATCCTCATGGGCATCATCACCGCTAGTTGGATAGAGGTTATACGTAAATCACAACCTCAACCTTTCCATGCGATCAACACAAACATAAAAGCGGGAAGAGTGGATAATGTTTATCCTGACTTCGACTAAATTCTCTATCCTTTGATGCGTTGAGACTATGCATAAATACGTGACAAAACTCGATCCTAAGGATGGATTGGCTAGTTAGTTGGAAATATCCAAGTTGTTCTCTGAGTTTCTTTTAGAGGAAAATCAGTGCAACAGTTGGCTGTGCTCACAAAGATGCCCTCACATTCTCTAAGTAATTGAGTTCATTGCCTAGTGGGTAAGAAAGCGGAAAAAAATTATTGGCGCATAATTATGCGTTGTTTGAAGCCTCACATCCGACCGAGTTAAATGAGCAAGGGGTTCAGGAGAATCGAATACTCGAACCTTTTCTTGTAATAAATTTATGTAGATTCGAAGATGGCATGGGACAAGGTTCATAGCTTCATGTTTTAATATGTGCACCGATCCAAACAATTATGGTTTGACAGATATATATTGGTGGCATATATATGTATGAATATTTTTCTTTAAGGATGACTCACACATTCATTTGGAGGCCTCACGTTATAAGGTGGTTGTTGGTGCCTCGAGCTAATAAAGGAATCTGAGAAGGAGAGAGGAAGATACATGTTTTATTTTTCCAGTATGTAACCATGTCATAGTTTGCGTAAATATAAGGATACAGTTTGAATTAGCATGCATAATTATTTTGAAGAAGACATTATAAGACTAACTGACATGAGGAGACTTCGTCTGAAAACAAACTAAAACATAAGAGTATATAAATTATTTCATTCCATGCACAAAAAAATAGAGGAATGTGAAGAATTATACTCAGAAGATGATTACATCCTTACGTAAAGATGGCTTGCACATAGGGCTTAATTGGATGGTCACCAGGAGTTTCTTTGGTATGTTGCATACATAGGAAAATGCTAAAGTGGAGAATTAACATGTTTATTAATGTTAATAAGTTACTTTTATTGTATCCCCTCATAGATAAGGAGCTCAAAAAATTTATTATATATTGTAAAAATTTTCAAAACTTAAGTTGTGATTAAATTCTCTTATGAGGACACAATGACTTTATATCATGATTGAAAAGTAACACTTGCAAATATACATAGCACGGTGGGCTAGTTAAAGAATTGGTAATCATGATAAGGGATGGCCCTGATATTAATGTGATACTAAATCTTGCTCACAAGTAATGCATCTATAAGAAGAATATGAGTACTTGGATTGCACAAGTACATATGAATTACATGGACTGATTGTGGGGTTACAATGAGCGGCATGGATATGCTTCCATATGTGAAGGAATCAAAATTTTCACAATATGAATTATAAGAAAACAAAGGGGAAATTCACAATGTATGTAGAAATTATGTGGTGTGAGTATCGATGTATAAAGGGAAAGTGGGCATTTAATGTTAAATATTCAAGTTTTTGGAAAACTATATTGCAAGGGGGAAGAGAGAATCCCTAGACATCCATATTGGAACAAAACAAATTCCTACCGTGTTGAATTATAGGGGGGGAAGAGTAATGCAAAGAAAGGAAAAGATTGATTATTTCAATAAGTAATTTTTAAAATAGGATTGGTGGATTTAATATCATTTTACTCATATTTAAAATCATATTCTGAGATATAAGTCATCATCTTATTCTACCCATATAAAATTTGATTATGATTTATATGAGGTATGATCGACTGAGAATCATATTTAATATTCTGATTTATGATTAAGCGGAAGGTATATACCATTGTTGTCAAAACCTTGTATAGGTGACAGATTTCATCCCCAAAACTAAAATATGTGGGTATGATAAAATTTTAGTAAGCATGAGTACTTTTATGATATTATTTTGCTAATATTGGGTTGCAAGCATGAAACAAGAAAATGATTTGTTAAATCAAAGCACTTGAAGACTATGACATTAAACTTTTCACCGGTTGTGGAAATGGAATAGGTCCATGAAATTCCTTATTTTCCTAGAAATAAACTAAGCACAATTTGTTCCACTTACCTAAAGGTAATACCAATAAATGAAGGAATTTTGGCATGATATTAACATTGTTAGAAACATGTGGATGAAGTATATGTCATACACATGATGCTATGGACATTGGTATGGTGTACCAGTGGTATAGATGGTACTATGTACAAACAGTATATGTGATACCAGTATGAATACATGTATTGCATCATCATAATATATGACATGTACAATTGTGTGTGTGTAACACATAATATGTGCAGGTATGCATGAAGTCATTAGGTCGTTGTCTCGCATGGCAACTGAGCTTGATTATGTACAGAAGAAGGAAGCTAGGAAGTGATTCAAGGATAAGTAACAGTGGTTACTTCAGTTTGTATACATGTGATTATGATTTTGATGAATGCGGATGATTATGATGGTTGTGTGTGACCTAACTTGTTATGATATTTTGTACATATTAAATTGGAAAATGTACTAGTTGGCTTGCTGTATCTAGAGAAACTACAGGAAGAAAGTGTCTGGTAAGGACATAAAGGCTGGGAAGAATGGAAGGGAAGAACATGAATTTCATCAAATAAAATAAATGATGGGCAATATAAGTTGTAGCTACTCAAATAGTAGTATTCTATATCAAGTTATGAAATTAACTATGCTAAACATAGTTGAGTTGTTTCATCTCAAATCTCTCACAAATTGTTGAAACAAACGTATAGGTAGCGAGGGGAGGCGATGTGCTCCTTGTAACCGATATATATCGAAATATTTTCATCATATAGAAAGGCCATAGAAGCTATGTATTCAGAAGACAACTACCTATAAACAAGGAAATAATATTGTAAGATGCAATGATACATTAAGGATAGTGTAAATTTAAGGGGGGGAGTACATAACACCCATCCCTTGTGTAAAACTTTTCAAACCTAAGCTAATAAAAGCTAGGTATGATCTATAATGTGAAAAGTAAATACATTATTAAATAAATAAATAAAACTAATCACTTGGCAAAGCGAGACACCAAGAGATGAGATTCTTTCCAAATCCCATTAGTGAATGGGAAAGGCTATTTATTTCATGATAAATATTCTATATTTAATTTTAGATATGTTGGATGGATTGGAGACAAATATCCATCGAAAAAAAAACATAAAAGCTGTGCGGGAGAGAAAGGCAAGCTTTTATGAGGAAAAGCCTCGTAGGAGAGAAAGGCGAGCTTTTCTGAGATAAGATTAGGAAAATGGATAAAAAATATCCATAAAAGCAGGATGTTGCTAATGGAAACCATATCATGAAATAGGGTATCAAATACCCATTGTAGAGTTGAAAAAAGCTAGTTGATCAATGGAAAGAACCTTTGCTCGGGTGGGGGGGTACCAGAGGTGATTAATGGTTGGGTCGTGGTGCTCCATTCTCCAAGTGATGTTATCTTTCTTCTGATCTAGTTGGACTCACCTGCATGGGACGTTCTATATGTTGGTTTCTTACCCTCTATATTGTAATTTATTTGCATATGAGAGAAAGTTTTCCTAGCCATGAGAATGACTGAATGAATTTCCTGTGACAATTATACGTGACTAGATTTACATGTGTTAATGGCTTGTATGAGATGATTTTATATGGATGCATGTGGAAATTTATGGCACATTAATGTAGTCCAAGTTAAATTCAGTAATGGAACATAATAGGTGAGTTTGATGCAATCATTGACATGTTGTCACATCTTTAAACTTATGAGTTATCTTGGTTCTTAAGATGATGAACAACTATGCATGAGATAATATGTATAATTCTATCCTACACTTGAAATTATGTAGTCTAAAGATGATGAACAACTATGCATGAGATAGTATGTATAATTATGTTCTAACGCTTGAAATTATGTAGTCTAAATTTCAGAATATCTATGCTACGCATTCACCTTATGGAGTGTTTTGCA
Source organism: Pinus tabuliformis (assembly GCA_031772625.1). Taxonomy (NCBI): domain Eukaryota; kingdom Viridiplantae; phylum Streptophyta; class Pinopsida; order Pinales; family Pinaceae; genus Pinus; species Pinus tabuliformis. The sequence continues at coordinate 834,376,989 of CM062811.1, read as the reverse complement.
TCTACTGAGGCTTGTTGTGCATAAGGTATATGCCAGTATTCCTTTGATTACGCCATAGGATTTGGACAATGATAACTGCAGGGTAATTATGTTAATGATTTCATTAATGCTTCTATGTAGTCATCTTTACGAGATGGTCATATATATTAATGTTTGTGATAGCTATTGGCATGAGATATTGGTGCATGTGGAACAGTTAGGGGATAATGCATCTATCTGTATATTCGATGGTTCAGGTTATCTATGCCATGCATGTCATATGTAATATTGTTGTTATCCTATAGACCCTTCAGAAAATAGGCTTTGATTATAGGTTGATGATAAGGATGATGCTCAGGGGGAGCATATCTGGTATATGGGTGCTAATCAAATATGATTGTTATATTGCAACTGGAGGAAGTTGTACTTATTTCTTCTATGTATTGGTCAAAGGATGTTGTTGCTTCTCATTAGTTTAGATGGTATTGTTTTGCTGATGTTTCTATGGCCTTAGATTGACCTTGGTGTAGATGGAACTCATGGTTAAGTTTGATGTTGTTTTTTTTCCATACTATGCTATTGCTGGATATGGTTTAATATTGCTTTATGGTGGTGATCATATTTCTTTTGTTGTTGTTGCTGGTGGAGTTGAGAGGGGATTTGATAGAATTCATGTTATTGCTACATGTTATGTGTTACTATAAGAAGCGATAGAATTGTATTGTGATCAAAACTAGCTCATGTCGAGGGAGAACGAGTTATGAGTTGCAACATAATGTTCTCTTGAATGCGTAAACGTTAATTGTTCTAATATGCATGTGTTGTTGAATGCCTTGTTTTCAGGTTCGAAAACTCAGGGACTACAAGAATGAGAGCCTAGTAGTTAATTTTCATAGTAGGCTCAAGAGGTATGTTACACACATACTCTCCTTATGTGACACATGTGGGGGAAATCCGTGAGATAAAACACCAAAAAAATAGAAACAAAAAAATTAATTTTATGTCATATCACTTACACCAAGTCACAATACACGACACCACCAACCAAGGTACCATTACATATGCTATTCCTCAGTGCAATTGAAAACATAACACTTTTTTTAATTACATTTACACTATTTTGCTGGCGTATGTGGGATAATTACCACAATGCAATAAGTAAAAGAAAATTAACATAATTTTCCCTCATAACATGTCAACACCATTATGCACCCAAATAACCATGTGATTAGAGCACCACTGTGGGGGAAGGGGATGTGGTTGATTCCTCTTAGGTTGTTTTAAGAGATCCAAGGTGACCAAACAATATTTCTCTTCCTGCGGTAGCCATACAGAAGCAAATGAGATAGCTACAATGAGAGTGGAGGTCATAAATCCATTGTGATAAAAGAAGGATAGAGTGGCTCGAGGATGAGCCACATTTTTTTTGCGGGTTCGTGGGGGGGTGTTGGGACCTAGAATTTTTTTGAATTTTTTTGGCACAGTATGACCACGTGACAAGAGAGAGGGATGCAGGAAGGGAAAGGTAGGGTGCAATGGAGGGATGGCGAAGGAAGGGGAACATAGCATAGGGTTGGTGCACGGGTTGGGATCCGATGAATATGGATGCCATACTGTAGAAGGTCAATAGTGACTGGGAGAGGAAGACACGTGTAGGGAATATTGGTCATTATGTTATTATAAGGGAAGGGGTTGACTAGGAAAGTCGTGGTGAATAGGAATTTGGAGATATTTTAGAAATGAGAGAGAACATGTAGAGTGAAGCTAACTGGGGAATGAAATATTTTGGATAGCTTTAGGAAAACTTGGGAAGTAATCAAATGAAATATCCCAATGAATTTCAGACATCTGGACTGAATATGTAGGAAGAGACAAGGATTCAAGAGAAATCCCAATAGATATAAAATGATCTATTGAAGACCAAGTGAGGGTTGGTCATTGATCACAAGCATTTATATCTGAAGTCTTCAGTAGTTATTTGTACCATTGTTGTTTTGATGTAGTTTGGGAGCCATAGTCGAGTATGTCATCACTTGGTAGAATTACTGTAATAAGAATAAATATTGATTATAAAAGTGCGTTATAGATGTTTTATGGTTGGGTTTTCGATGTTTTCTACTATTGTGATAGATGGCCGAGGAGGCTGGTAAACTGGAGCACGTCACTTTGAATATTTTTCCTTTCTTGCTAATATATATGTGAACTATTTTTGGAGAAACGACTTTAATATTTTTTGAATATAGATTTTTGTTTGGGGAACACTTTGTGACCTTTTTGATGCATAGTTATGTAAATTTTTAGATGAATCTTTTATTTATGTCAATATGGTGCATCAAAATTTGTTTTACCTCACTTTCCACTAAAGGTTCGTAATGGTGTTACAGGTTTGCATGCCTGTTAATAAATCTTAGTTCTAATAGTGTTGATATGTTTCGAACCGATGGTCTTTAGCAATGACCTAGTTTTGTTTATACCTATAGCATTATGTTTGTTAAACCTGAATGGAAGAGCAAAAGTACTACTTGACTGGTAAGGTCTGAAGTGTTACTGTTGTTAGTATGTCAATTGTAACTATATAATAGTCACAGACCTATTTATGTCTAAGATTGAATAGTATATATCATAAGGATTCCATGTCGAAGGAGTCACACCACACATGGCCGTTACGGGCCTATTCAGAGGATGGAATAACGAATGCTTAGTTTTATGTGCAGTGTGTAGTAACGATGAGGTGTTGTAGTATGTTTCAGTTAGGAGTAGTGTGTCATGAACACAAGATAATCATGTTAGACTACAAAAACTCATTTTTGACAGTCACCTATTAGTGTCTTGGGTGAGACTTCAGTCAACTTATGGGTGTTGATGAAAGGGATGATTCTAAGAGGGTTATTATTAACCATTGTGTTTCAAATCCCAGCTATATCAATATCCCGCACACCAACAATAATCGACTCAAGAATAATTTTAAACTTCAAATAGAAACAAAAAACTAAAATTACATACCTATCCATATTTTCAACAGAGAAATAAATTCACTAGCATCCATAGGTGACCTATAATTTTTCCTCTATTATAAATATAGATGTTTAATTTTATAAATATATTTGACAACCATATAATTTATCTCGCTTTTCAATATTTACTAAAGAATATTCTTCATTAACCATTAGCCAATAGATTACTAACAATCTTAATATTCTTAGGGTTAGGAGTCTCTGTTGTAGATAATTGGATTTTAAAACATTTTCAACATTTTCGAATTGCGTAAACCCAATATCATCAAAAGAAGTTATGTAGAGAGAACACTAGAAATAATAATGCAACAAAACAATCATAGGTCTATGATGATATCTCTCTCATAGATCTCAAAATATATCCTTCATATCACTATCATAATATTTTCTCATATCAAAGATAAGAATGCCCATAGAGGTAATTATCATACTAAAGAATTCAGACCCATTGGGCCATTGTTACACCAAAAGATTGAGGCCCACTAGGGAGTTGCCACAACACAACAGAAAAATTTGGCTCGTCCTCAAGCCATTTAGTCCTTCTTCTATCCCCATGGACCTAGAAGCTATATCCTTTCTAAGGTTGTCTTCCTACTCTTGGAACAACAAGCACAGGAGTAAATAGGGAACCCATTTTCCTTATACCTCTTTGAAAAATCTAGGAGGCATTAGCCACATCCCCCCACCCAATAGTGTTGCTTTCAGAAAGGTAAGCATGACCACCATTGATTCTTGAGTTTCGAGTCCAATGCCTATCACTGATCATTTCTCCTTTTTCATAGTATTTTCTCCTTCCTTTGGTAGGTAGTGGAAAATATTTGATCGTCTTACCTTCTTCAAGATACTCCTAGTGTTAGTAGGGTGGGGTAGCTCAAACATTTTCAAATAAGCATCCTATTTCCACAAAGTGATTCCAGCTCCTTCTATCCACCATAACAGAAATTTTTCTCAATTTGAAGTGATAGTTAAGGGTAAAATCCCCTTTTCCTACAATTAAGAAAGGGAGAAAAATTCCATCCTACTACTATAACTCCCAAAGTGTGAATTGTCCCAACATTGTTCCGCGATAAGTACCTAAAAATCCTTCCTTCAAGGGGTGTCAGGCTAGACTTACCAATGAGATTATAGCATGACGTGAGAAGCACCTCTGTGAGGAGACAAGGCCCTCTCTGGTCCTAGCCACAAGTTTCATCTTAACCACCTCCCATGGTTGAAATCTACTTTTTCGTATTTTCCACTTCCCGCTTTTCTTACATAGTCTCTTCTTCCATAATCATATCACCTTACCATGGCCACTCCTTGAGGCCCATTATCTCATAATTTCTCCATATCTTTTAATTATCCTTTACCTTGCTCTAAGATCTCCCTCATACTCCTTCATTCTGGTGCCACACTTTCTCATTCCCCTAGTTCAAACCTAAACTTTCCTCATCTCCTCCAATACTTTATTACTTGAAGACTTCATTTTACTAATTATTTCATTCCCCAATCATCCCTTGGGTGGTATTTTATGGTGTTTCACACTTCCTGCTCATTCATCATGGTTTTTTGTGACCTTCACTCAACCATTATGCTTTTCTAATCTAAATCACCTTGATTTTGCATGAACTTAGTTTATAGTCTTCCTTCACATCAACTCGATACGATGGTTCAAACATGCTACTTTTCTTGCCCCAACCAATATTATCCGATTTTATCCTTTTACCTCATTATTAGCCTCATTAGTGTTCATTGTCTTGGAATTCCATGGTTTATAATTCCATGGTTTATTTGAAAACTTACATGATCTCCTCTGCAACAAAAATTTGATTCAGTAATCCCCCTAACCACTTTCTTTCACTTCAACAAATATTATGGTGCAGGGAATTAATATTTTGGTGGAGATCTCATCACACGCTCTTGACCTTCACCCAAGTTTTTGAGTCTCCACATGTTAAAGTGCACCATCACTAGTGCGCTTGGTCCGAGATATTGTGACTCCCACCCTTCATTTTCTTGAAAATTTTTCATGCAAATACTTAATTATCTCCTTGGACATGAGTGCTTCTTCTTTTACTTGTTTCTTGCATAAATCAATGCTCATTTCTGATCCTCTTATCATAGTCTTTTGTTGTGGAATTATAATAGTATACTCCCATAAACAATTAACTTCTTGAATAATTTCATCCCAAACAATTTCTCTATCCTCAATTAAAGAAATATTAACTTCAAACTTGGTTTCAAGCTCTTTGATTTTGTCTAGAGTTTCCTTATACTTACTAAGAATTTGATTGTTATTTGCATATACTATGTTCAATTTCCTCTCCTTTAAACTCAACTACTTCCTTACCATGGCCAAATCATCTTGTGTTTCATTTAGTTCAACTTATAAAATTCTGAGCTCTTCCATGACCTTTGTTAATTTCTTTGAGGGGTTATCTAATTTAGTTGGAACCATAATGATGCAAACAAGATTTTGAATTGACTCTTGTAGAACCTACATTTATTCCTACAAAATAAATATATCTTTGTTTCTGTCAACCAATTCTCTTATTAATATCTCTTTCTTTTTAAACCTGAGCCAATTCAGTTGTTCGAGTGTGCTCAATCGTAGAAGTTTTTCTTCAATAATGATTTCACCTCATATTATATGTTTTGCAACAGGGTCTTGACTTTGTGTTTCATATTAATAATCATTTTATAACTTCCTTGTTTAATTATTTGATCATTCTTCTGAAAAGTTTCAAATATAGAAGGAATCACTTCTATTGTGAATGCTTCCAAATCAGCGGAGATAGAAGAGGAAGTAGCATGCCATGGATTTCCGAACTTCATTTGAAAACAAGGCTCATTTAAAGGTCCTTCTATTAATTTTATTTGTACGTCTTCTTCATCCTCTACTTGGATTTTAGTCCTCTTCTATGACTTGGAATCTTCCATCTCAACATCTATCTACATGGTCAAGTATCCTTTTGCCATTGCACCCTACAACATGGTGAAGTATCCTTATTTTCTATTTTCTCAATTTCTGGTCTCCTTTCATGAATATAAGGTGGAAAACTAATTTCCACTTTTTTATGAGAAATTATATGGTGAGGTTCATATTACCACTTTTCCCATTTCTCAAAACCAAACTCCTTCATCATCACTTCAACCTGTGTAAAGGATTTTCTATTGTTTACAATAAATGGAACTAAATTCCTCTCTATCTTAAAAATATACCCTTTTTGAGCAAGAAAAAATGCACTTGGTCAACACTAAGACCCTGGCTTATAAATTCAAGAGAAAATATCCTCATAGGAAAAAAACTGTCTTTAAATGAAGTTTGGGCTTGCATCTTTGTGAAGCAGGCCAAAACTATATTTCTTCACTAAAATGCATGTCCAGGATTCATTTATTGGCCAATCTGATTGATTAAATTGTATTATTTATTTAATGATTTCACACACTTTTATGTCATTTTATCTTTACTTTGAGCTTAAATATGTATATGAAAGATTTCATACAACATTCTAATTTTTTGTTTGACTTACCTTATGTGAAAGTTGTGTATAAGAAGGAAACATAGTTATTTAGGATATTTGTAACACGTATTACAACGTTATATCCTAAGGTTAGGAATTGTCCAACCATTTTTAATTTCATTATGAAGAGTGTAATTGGTTTGGAATAGGAATGAATATTTGTTCTGACTGTGATCATTGGCCCATATGATCAGTTTCTACTCTAACAGACCTTACTTTTAGTGTATAACATTTCCTTTCTCGAAATGGCTATGATATGCTACATAAAATGATTTTAAATTCAGGTTTGAATGATCATTATATCTTGGTTAAGCAAGTGTAGGTCTTGATATGCATTTATTTGAGGCACACAAACCTTGACTTTAATCCTATGGAATCGATCAAATTTTCCCTATTCTTCCACAACATAAATTTCTATGTACAAAAATAATGTTAATTATTAGTAAAAAAAGTAGTCTCCAAGTTGAATCATTCAATTTTTCCTTGAAAATGGACACCCAGACTTCATTTATTGGGAAATTTAATTGATTCAAATTGTAGTTTGTTTATTTAATTATTTTACACACTTTTGAGTACTACACGTTTACTTTGGCCCTTAAATAATTTTGATTCATATTTCATATGACATTCCATGTTTTACTTCAACGTTCATTATGTGAAGGTTGTGTATATACTTTTCCTCAACTTGTGGTTGAGTAGAACAATTTCCCTTCTAATTCAGAGAAATAGTTCCATCTCTTCACATTAATTCTCATTCTGGGTAGGTTTTGCTATTGCAAGGATATTACGAAAAATATATGCAACAAAAAATGATGACTAGTTCTAATGAATCACGAGCTCAATCATTGTAATCACACTCTCAACAGGTCAACACTCTGGTTGTTACACTCACAAAACTTGCTCCCACTCTCAAGAAATAAACACACAATCTAGAATAAAACCACCTTGTTGCATGATCATTCTTATTCAAAAAAAAAAAAAAAAAACGTCACTTCTAGAAATCATTCTCTCAAAAAATATTGAAACACACAATCAAATGAAATTAACACACCATCAAAATATAATGGGAATTAGTTAACTGTCACACTAACAAAGGGACCAGTCCTAGACATATGCTGTCACACAATACATAGGTTAGGATTCTATAATCACTAAAGTAACAAGAATTCTAATAATATCAATAACAACTGTCACACAGAAATAACTGAGAGAAAATAAATACAAAATACCTTCCTAACCAATGATCCTTGCTACAAAGGAGGGCCCTTTCATCCTAACAATGGCTAGAACACTACACAACACACAATGTAGTCAATAGAAAGGTATGACACCATAAATGATTGAGATTTAATGATACATACAAGTTTACAATGTTGGTTCTCTCCCTTTCTATCATTCTCTATTTGTTTTTATATGTCTATCTCTGTGAGCAGAAAGAACAGCTCTTTGTAATTTGAGACTACAATGATAAGATCATAACGAGAATCTTTCAATTTTCATGTGATCTAATTTTAGAATACATATTGAAAATTTCTAAGGTTAGGAAAAATTGTAACAACTTTTCCAAACAACATTAATTATCAATAGTAAACCCTAACCATTTTAGTAAAATTTCACAAAAACAAAATTGGGTTCGAACGCGCCCCCAACACAAAAATGTTGCTCACCGTTGAGCCACTTAGTCCTCCTATCCCCATGTATTTGGTAACCCTTTTCCATATTGAGGTTTTCTTCAAGACTTTGGTAACAATAATTGTAGGGTTGGTCAGGGAGTCTAGTTGCTCTGGAGGTCTTAAAACAGCCTAGGATGGGAGTGCTACATCCCCCCTTTCCACAGTGGCATGCTAAAAAAATTTCCTTGCAACCATTGTTGCTCCAAGGCCAATTTCTATGTATATCCTTCACCCTTTCCTCTTTTTGTTGCCACACCTGTTCCTTCCCCTGGAAATTAGTGGCTATATTTCGATCCTCTTTCCTTCTCCATGATTTACTAATGTTAATTAGATTTTGTTGCATGTTTTACATCATTGTAATGACATATTGTTAGTAACATAATTGAAATTTTATTATGGTATATATTTTCACTTTGATATGATGTAATATGATTATGGTTCCGTTTGATACGTTGTAATATTAGAAATATAGCAAATATATATTAAATATTACATGAAATAAATAATAACTTTTCATTTTGAATGTTATTTTATTGTAGAACACTGAGTCTTCTAGAAGATTAAGTTGATCTTGAAATATAACAAATATATATTAAATATTCCATGAAATAAATAATAACTTTTCATTTTGAATGTTATTTTATTGTAGAACACTGAGTCTTCCATAAGATTAAGTTGATCTTGAAATAGATCCACATTATGTTGGGTATGGTTCAAACATTTGAGACAATGATGGCGAGGTAGGTGGAGAGGCGACCGAGGTACACGACGACGATGATGATGACATTGATGTTCATTATGATGGTGATGACCATGATAGACATGATGAGCTATCTATTGGTAGTAGCGAGGGACATTGATCATATAGACTCCATCATGGATCATCATTGATGAATTTTTACGATATATCCTTTAATAGTTATTATCATATATATCATTTTCACCTACAACACCATATTAAACAGTATCATTACAAATATATTATATGAGACTACAAATATATTATATGAGACTGCATTATGTATAGTTAGTCACGGACCAACAACTTTTTTTATTAATAGCATAAAAATATTTGTTATAGCTTTTAAAAATAACTTGTTATTGAATATATATCTATTTACTTCATAGCAATTGCCGTGGCTCAAAGGTATTTTAGCGTTCAATAGGAATAGGAATATTGACTCAACTTTGTTCATGGGGATCTCACAGAGACCATTTCAGTCTTCCACTTATTGAATGACTACGGTGAATCGAGGAGCGTAAGGGGTCTCTTTAAGGAATAGGAAAGTGTGACCGTGGTTGGTATGCTTGACTCAACATAGCTTCCTGGTAACCCAAGGAAACCATTTGACTCTTCTCGCATGTTAACTACCCCGATTTCATCGTAGAGGAGTGCGAGACGAGATAAGAGAAGTGTTTCTACTGTATGAAAAATTGTTTCCGTAGATAATCTAGAAAAAAAAATCACTAGGCTCGGCGATGTAAAACTGAAATGCGACTGAACATAGAAATTAAGTAGGGCTCCTTAAATGTCAGGACAAGATATTTTGTTGAACTCTGTTGCATTTCTTGATAAATGTATTATTTAAAATATTTTTTTCTCAACGAGCAGTAAATGTTGTTATGTGTTTTTGTTTGATTGTATATGCTTTTATATTTTTCTTTTCGTTTCTAATATTTCGCAATATTAATTATATTTACTAATATTTTTTTAAGGAAAATATATTTAGAAAAGTGTTACCAATTTCATAATACTTTTAACTAAAAATAAATTATATATAAAAATATGTTGGAAAGTAGAAGCAGTAACACCATGCAAATATCCTTTAATAAATATTACTATGAACGGAGGGAGTTTAAGTTAAAATTATGTGTGCATTATTTTATAGGAGATTTATATGTAATAATTTTTTTTTAACATGATTCCATTATTTAAAATGATATGAGGTAAAACACTAGGTTACGAAAAATAAGTTTTTACTTTAAATAATTTATATATATATATAAATTGGCATAATTGGTTAACTATGTTAGTTTTAATTTTTAGAAATAATATATAATTAAATTATGTTTATGGATTTGATTTTTGTTATCATATTTATGAATATGATTAATATATCTTTTATCTTTTAAAATATTTTTTTAGTAGAGAGGTAGTTTAATATTAGGACCGTGTGTAAGTATGTTCGTACTAAACATAGAATTTACATGTGTCCAATAAAATACCAATAAAATTAAATATTTTTCTCCAAATATATGATATTTATAAGTGAAAACCTTAAACATAACATAAAGATTTGAACAAGGTTTGCACCTCAAAGGGTTTAATCCCTCTCAGTGCATGATAGATCCGAAGTTATATGGATCTAGATTAGTTCCACTTAAGATCATCAATATCACATTTTAAAATTATTATTATATATATATATATATATAATAAAATTCAAACTTCGAAATTTACATGTTTCTTATTATCTATCACTTTAAGGATTTAAAGCAATGACTTTTCAATATAGTCTTTGTGGAACTTGGATGGAGATTGGTGCGTTCATAAATTTGAAGAAAGCTTATAGGCATTTTTTCTGTATTAGGTTGTTGTATTAAAAATCCCTAAAATCCCTAGCAAGCCTCTCGCTTTAAATCATCTTTTCATTTTTCTCAATTTGGTCGTTGTTAAAAATCTCCTCCGTAGATTTATATCATATTTTGTTTTTTTGTTTTTGCGTTTGACCGTAATCTAACTTTATAATTATTTGAGTTAATCTAGTTTATGTTGGATGCTTTGAATAGTTTGCACGTCTACATTTCGATAGTTTGAGTGTTATGTGTGTCTCGATTTTGACGGCGAAGTTTAGGGATGTTACAATAATAAAGATGCTTGTTTGTAATTCAACTTGTTATTTGTACAATTAGGATTTCTACTAAAATAATATCAAAATCTAATATAAAAAACATGCAGTGTAATTATCTACTAGTTAGTTTATTAAACAAAACATCGAATAGAAAATCAACCAGGGAAGCTTGTGGCAAATACTTATTAGCATAGACTTATCTAGGCTTGCAAACTATTATTAAGTACCATAATGTTAGGATTCCTTATATGAAGATATTAAATGGCTATGTTATCTAGGCAAATTATGGTTTCAATGGTTATGGATTTGTATAGCATGTAATCAAAAGAGAAAAACTGAAATCAAGTTTAGTCTGAAGTATAAGGCTTACGAAAAGAAAAGGATCTTTTATAATATGGATTTTGTATCATTCATACTATAAATATAAAGTCATAAGCCGAACTAGTCCTTTTAGGTTTAGGAACTAATTAAAGGAGAATACAAGCATATCATGCAAAATTCGATGAAGGATAATTCCATAAAATAAATAGATACTCAGTGCTAACTAAAATTAAGGGAAATCCTATGACTGGAACATCTATGTTATGTTAAGGCAGAACTAGACAAGCTAATCTATGTTTAAGTAGAGCTACATAAGTGGGATAGTAGGTAGGTTTTTAACATGCAAAGTTATACCTCCAGCATTGAGTGGAAACTAAGCATTGAGTGGAGCCTAAGCAACTAGAGTATAATAGTTCAAGTAAGCATACCATAATATATGAATTACTAAATCATGGAATAGAGTACCCCAGAATCATAGGGTGGTATCACCTTTATATATATATATATAAATAAACGAAACCATAATTTGATAGAGAGCTGTAAGACTTTAAGTGCTCTGGATAAGATAATTTAACGAGTTAATGAAGGTCACAAATAATTAAGGAACATGCAGATGATAGTCATGTAAAGCATAATTAATTCAGTATATTGTTTTTAGCAAAAAAAATTAGTACAATATGCTTGAACAAGTTGCATAAACCAACACACAAGCCATAAAAGAAGAATTACAGAGTTTCACAAGAGAACATAAATTAAATCACTGAAGCATTGTCTAGGCATGCCTTTGAGTTCCATAAAAGAAATACATAAACTCCAGCTAAGGGAATTTGAATATGCTAAGAAGGAAACATGCGGTTTGGACCAAAATATGTAGTGCATCCAACTTATGGGTAGGAAGATCCAACTATGACACAAAGGTATCTTACTAGTTGGGAGAGAATTCAAATAGGGTCACTAAGAAGCCATGCTAGAGTTACGACGTCCTTGTGACAAGAAAATGCAATTCTTGTTATAAAAGTAATAGAAGCATTACAGTAATTGTTAAACATAGTCATACATTTTTCCAAAAAAATAGGTTAAAAATAAAGTTAAAATGCTTGTAAGGGATTTCCAAGGGGACAACCTGGTTTATCCTATATGAATGAATAAACTAGCATAAATGGTCCAGTTGCATAACAACACCCGGGAAAGAAAAGTAAAGGAAAAATTGTGAATGTAAGAATAAATATCATCAGAGAATAACCCTCAGGGAAACAATATAGAGTAAAATTCTCCAAGGGGTGACCACTACCTTGTCACGTTGACTAAAAGCACTAGCTCCCAGCTAGGATTGTAAGCTTGGTCCATAAGGTAAATACCCTTGTAACACAATCTTCAACTAGCGATAATGAAATTGTTAGAAAGGAAACCATCTCCATAAGTTTTATTCCATACATTCCCTAAGGGACGAAAGCTAAATTAAAATGAGAAGGAAGTTAGAAATCCAATTAAAGAAGTGTCAAAAGAAGAAAGGAGAAATTACCTTTAGTGATTAATAACGATCCTCATGGATATGTTTATTGTTGAGATCACCAATTGTTAGACACCTAATTCACGGGATATGATTTGGATTAGTTGGTATTATGATGATTAGTTGTTAGAGTCCAAGAAAACCTAGAAATTGAATCAACGATTTCCTTGTTGTATTAATATATACACTATGTGCATCATTCATTGAGATCATCTAATATACAATTGAATTTGGTTTACAATTTGTGTTGTCTTACAATGGTATCAGAGAGTTGATTTGAGGAGTATCAAAGCGGAGGTTAATCTACTCCGATGAATAGAATGATCCACTAGTTTTTTGCGGCCTGAGCTCGTGAGTATGATGTCTGGTTGGTAATAACTCTGTTGGTGCATGAATGAAGCAGCCACTGTGTGACTTCTCTGAACGATGAATTGTCGTTGTGATAGTGAAGAAGCATCAAACGATATTGGAGAATTGATGCAATTTAAAATGCATGGTTTCATCGTTTTTTTATGACATCCAACCAACAAGTCTTATAAATATTAAGAAGGTGAAGCAAAGCGTAATTTCTCTTTCATTTCTTCCAAAATCCAAATGATATTTTTTTGTGAGATTTTAATAATTTATAACGAATGTTTCATGTTATGTCGAAGTCATATAGTGCGAAAGCCTTTTCAATAAAGAAATTTTTGTTTTCTTATAAAATGTCATGCACATTGCAGATTAAAAGGATATTTTAAACTAATTTAGCATGCTGGAATTGGTGATGAAAATGTGGCCAATATTTTTTTTTTTATCGGCAATACTAACTACTGATATATTAATATGTACAGCAAATACTTTACATCCAAGGAAGCTGGCTGCCCATGGCCAAAGGAGTCTCCATGGGTGACATTAACCGTTTCATGAAATTGCCACGCAGGGCAATGTTAGCAAAAGAAGCAAAATGCTTGACACTGAGAACTATGCTACTCACACTATGACAGCCCGCACAGGGGCATCTTGAAACATATTTATAACTCGAGACAAACTGTGACAAGAGCCAGATCTGTATGGCCTGAAGGCCTAGCCAGGCAATTACAAAAGACAAAAATTGACATAAACCAGACACGCTACTCCACGCCTGCTGCGTCTGTGAAGACCGCGCGCGGGACTTAGTTCCGAGTAACTTAACCATCATAACAAAAACATGGAATTGACAATTAACCAGACCCCTGAACCCAACATGAAAGGACCCGACCTGAGAAAAGAAGACTAAAGCATGAGAGCGTTGGTGAGAGCTAGTCCTCAGACTCTTCCTCCATGCTTCTGCTTCTGCCTTCACCTTCAGACGCGCTTTCTCCCGTAGCCAATGGACTTTGCGAAGGGGATGACTGTGCATGGCCTCGACATTGGGGGTGAGGCTGAAGACTTGCACCTCCAGAAGTGCCCGCAGCAGTGGACGACTCCCCCAACAAAACCTTACCTTTGCCTCTCTCGGAGCAGGCCACCAAATTTGACTGCTCCCCCAGTGGGAGTTTCCCCTTCCCCTGCTCTGTGCCGTCCTCTGCCAGAACCAGCGATGACCCATCATCATCCAACGCAGGAGTTTTGGTGAAGAGCACAGAGATATGTGCGTTAATCCCTTCATTGCCCTCAGAGCTGCCCAGTGAGAAAATAACCGAACCAAAAGCTGGAAGCCTGGGCGCCCCCTCAACGAAGCTGCCAACTTCCATGACTTGAATTGCAGGAATTGGGTTAGCTCCCACTCTGCGATAGCAATAAACACAACAACAATGATGATGTATGTCTGCTGCAAGTGGGCGGGGGAATTGTCCACTCCCAGAACCCCTCCTGCAAGGCATTCTCTCACGCACCATCATAACCTCTCGTCCTTTGAGCTGAACAGCGGCTCCCCGAAACAGTATGCAAGCCCCTTCCTCCTCTTGCTGCCTCCTAGATACAGCCAGACGGAGCTCCAAATAGCATAAACACAGGCCGAGATGCTCAGGGGGGAAACTGTCCTCACCCCAGCTCTCCACCACCCAAATAAAACATAGACTATGAACATTCCCTGAACCATAGTGCGCTGCCTTCGCCGGCCAACATTTGCCTTTATTCTCATGTCCAATTCTTGAGAAGTGATCCGCATTGAATGCCTTATGCAGGCCTGCCATCATCTTCAGCGGCTCCATTAAGGATGCTCTGAAGCGGCTCCCTTAAACCTGAATTTCGACGGCTTGGGGCATTAATAGCCCAGTCCTCTTCATGTGGCAGCGTGTGCTTGTCATGTGACACCGCTCCGTTTACCTCTGAGACACCCGCATCCGGGATAAAAAAAATGTGGCCAATATTTCTCAACGACAAAAAGAAATAAATAAAAAGGTAATAGAGTTTTAAACTTTTATACGAGGTATTTTCAAGAATATGAGATCACAAAATATATTTATTTGAATTTTTTCATTACTTCAAGTTTGGTGTGTGATAATATGCTTTCTGTAGTTGTCGAGGGGCGGAGCTTGTTCTTAGAAGGTGAATGCATTTGTTAACTTCCCTACTAATGGATCTGACATCTCCAAATTTGTTGGAAACAAGAATGATACGAAGCGCCATATTTGTAAGCTTCTTGCTATAACCAACCATAGTGGTAGTATGATATCTGAATATTATAAAGACACTATGAATGTATGAGATTTGAAAATAAATTTGCAAGAAGAAAATAAGCCTCGCCTTCACAATATTTGACCGAGATCCCAATGTGCTTATTGCTTTGGATGATAAAATCATACACAAATTTTTTCGACTATGCGATAAATGTTTTTTCTGTTCTATAACACGTTAGTTGTTATGAGTTCTTGGCTTTTCGGAAAATGATGTAAAAAGGCTACAAAGATATATTTCTCCTTATAACGTCATAGAAAAATTCCCATTCCAGAGAGGCCGAAAAATTATGGTTATGAATACCACGTCTTCATAGAAATGTTATCCACGGGAAACATTTTGTAGTTACTTGTCAAAAAATTTTAGAAAACAAAATATAAATCTCATAGAGATAGATATGTATTTTCAGTATTTTGAAGTATACATTATTATGTTGAACAATGTAATTTGAAGGTCGTGTTGCGCAAGAGCTGTGTAAACATTCCATATTAATTCGCTAGCTCAATTAAAAAATCTGAAGCTCATGGTCATTCGATGCCTGACTCTAAAAATCTAAAGCTCATAGTCTAACACGATAGAACGTGGCCACATTTTGTACAAATAAGGAAGTGGAGAAAGGGGGCATTGGTTCATTGCGCTGTAGAAGTTGACATCAATTTTGATTGAGCTTTGATTTTAATTTGATTAAGTTTAAATTATAAATCAAGAAAACAGAATGATGTTGTGGTTAGAAAATTTCATATATTTATATTTGGTATATTAAAGGTCACAAGTTCAAATCCTTGTGCTTGGTAATTTATGTTTGTACAAGAGGCGATTAATTTTGGAGGCTATGATGCTCATTGACCTGGTTGGCCAGCAATAATGGTAACATCATATATTTTGTTGGTTCAACATCAGACTACATTTGTTCTTACATGACTTTGGTTTTCTTGTACCAAAATATCAATACTTTGCAGTAAGCCTTTCTAGTTCATTTGCATAGTTGTTCATTGTTGATTGTAAAGTGGGTGCATTTTCGGTTGAACTCGACACCATTTTCAAAGTTGACTGCAAGTTTTTCTTCTCATAGGATGTTGAAGAAAATGACGAGACTCGATGGGTTTTTAGAGTTATTAAACACTATAATGTTATCTATTGTTCATAACAATGCCCAAATTAGCAAGGACACTCTGTCCAACATTGAAACATGTTTACAAAATACTCAAAGAAAAATTGAATTTTTGGAGGTAGAGTCATAGTTACAAAAGGATGAATTACAAGAACTAAAGATGTGTTGTGATTCTGAACCTATGTTTTTTTTCAGAACGACCTATTTGAGCATGACTTAGAGTTAGAAATTGGTCAGTAGGTTAAAAGTGATAATGGAGCATTTCAGAGCACCAAAAAATCATGTGCATGCAAGGGTCTTTTGCATACAAATATAAAATATGTTTTAAGACCTTGTGAAGAAATTAGGATAAAAAAAATAGAACTGGCATGGGATATAATAAAGATATATTTTTTCATTCTCCCGATTTTTCCAAACCTATATACTTTCTTGGTGTGATATTTCTCA
Source organism: Pinus tabuliformis (assembly GCA_031772625.1). Taxonomy (NCBI): domain Eukaryota; kingdom Viridiplantae; phylum Streptophyta; class Pinopsida; order Pinales; family Pinaceae; genus Pinus; species Pinus tabuliformis. Next base: position 834,359,939 of record CM062811.1, on the reverse strand, counting down.
ATGATGTTTTCCCACAACAAATTGTTAGATGCCAATATTTTGATAGACATGGACATGAGAAAGGTCATTGTTATGATCTTCACCCTTGCGAACATTGTTAAAAGAAGAGTCAATATTCAAGCATATCCTTCACACATAAGAGTACTGCAAGAGAAAAAATCAATTTTAGATGGATTTCTTCTTGGGATTGGTCTAAAACTACCACAAAAATTGACAGGTCATACCATAGTTGATGATCAAGAGTATTGACCAGTCTTGCAGTGAGGAGTACTTCATATTCTCACCGTGTACCTAACAAGGGGGGAATTGATGAAATTGATGGTTTGCTACAGGTGCGAAGATTTTTTAAGCGAGCCTAAGTCATAAATAATCAAAGTTTACTATTATAGCCTAGATTCTAAGTTCAAAAATCAGATTCAGAGTGGTAGAAATATTTGTTTTGATTTATGCTCTCTAAGAATGAGCATGATTGCATTTTTTTGGCATGTTGAGTTGTGTGATGGAGCACTTACACTAGTGATCCAAGTGGACATTGGTGGTCACCTGCCTATTCCACTTGGACCCTCACCATTGTTTCTTTCAGTTTTTCAATTTCCTTAATTGTAGCACACTTTACTATTTTTGGCAGTTTTTCGGGTCATGAAATTTCGGAACCATTTTGAGGACCTAAACGAGATTTTTTGGAAGATAACATGTGGAGAATATTTCCTTTTAACTCAGTATTCACTATGGGTAGTTTCATTCCTTGAATAGATCTTTCTAATGAGGTATCATGTGCATCAAACGAAAATTGTACACCAAAGTTACAACCCCGAGAAGTTGATGTATCAATTTACCCCAATGGGGCCATAGTTTAGTGTTTCATCTCCTAGGGTTAGGTTTTTGGATGTTTGGGGTTTTACATTATTTCTCAATAATAAATAGGCCCTCAAGCCTCATTGTAATATGGTTCAGAGGCATGTAGCGACCACATTTCTTCTCAGAGATAAGCTACCATTGCCCGAGCTAGTCTTATTTCCATTATGTTTCTAAGCATATTTCAGTATTTGATATTAATGAAATGAAATGTTATTTATACTAAATTTCTATATTTATGGTTATATTTTTAATTTGTTGCGTTCCTATTTAAATTCAGATTGGTTGTATCTGAGCGGTCTATTATTTCTCTAGTTTTCTTTAAATGTCCCCAACGAGGTCAGGATATAAGGAGTTAAGGCTTGAATTAGTCGAACCTTTGCAATACTAGCCTCACAAATTGTAATGACATCTCATGGCAAAAGAAAAGAAAGACGAGGGGGCAGGAGATCCTTTTAAAATATTACTCAAAGAAGCCCTCAAGCAACATAGGAATGCGATGATGGACAACTTCGCTTAGATCCTTAAGATGCTACCCAAGGGCAATGCATCTACTTCTAGCAGCTACTCTGGAAGTGCCACACACTTTAAGGTACAAGTTAACTTTGACATTCCCATATTTGAGGGTTAGATAGATGGAGACACTGTAGATAACTGGTTATATCTGCTAGAGGGATATTTTTTTGTTCATGATTTTTCCAATCATGTATTTTTTTTTCCCTGCTCAAAGTCACCCCCCTCGTCAAGGACTGGTGGGAAAAGTACTGTGAGAAGAAGGATGAAAGTATGCCCTCACTATATTCTATCGCACCCACATGGAATTAATTCTAGGACGCCATCAATGAGCAGTACTACTCTATAGAGAGCTATTAAGATAAATACATAAAGTCGACCACACGATGACAGGGAAGGTGTTTTGGGCAAATTTAGTGTTTCTTCAAATGACTAACCCTTTAGATCTAGTAGCTAGTAAAGAAACAACAGACAAAGTAATTCATTGCTTTTCCTATAGTTAACAGATAAGAGAAAGAAGAACAAAGGTACCAACCTGTAACATTTGCTCAATCCCTCTCTCCTTTGACCGATTTCGCTACTCCTTTCTGTGCTTAACTCGCTTGGAAAGTACCTACACACAAGCTGAGACAGAATCCCATCAAAGCATACAATAATGACAATCTGTTAACTAAACATATCATAGAATCAAGAATACGATATACATCATATAAACACATGAATGGAAAAAACTTAGAATTCTTTATTAATAGAAGGAAAGATTACAACCCATGTAGATGCATGCTCGATTCAGTGTCATCCTTCCAGCTTCAAACCCTCCTCTCCTCATGAAGCAACAATTTGACATCATCTCAATACTCTTGCAAATCTAACTCAAACAACATTTCCTTAGCTCAAGAAGTTCCAACCTCCCCAAGCCTTTGAGTGCTCGGTCCATTTATCGCTGAATGGAGGAGGTTAAGCCATTAATGGCCCTCATGAATGCTTTGCTAAAATTTGGAAGTGGTTCCATGGAGGAAGGGATAATGGATTAAGGTTCATTCATCCTCTTCGTCATCCAAAAGTGAGCTCAATCCATCTGGAAACTTCTAGAAGCATCCATTAGATGAGGAATCCAATGGATTCATTTCAAAAATTCGATGAATCTCACTCAGCACAAGTGAAACAAAGGCTAGGTGCAATGCATAGCACCCAGACAATGTAGTTCCTACAATGCATTGCAGCCTAGAAAAGGACCATCTGCACTGATCTCTCTAGGGGCACTTTTTGGATGAATGGTGTCATGAAACTCTTGAGATGCAAGCATGATGTAGATTAACTTCATTAGGGAATGAAAAAAACTGAATTAGGGGTTGATGGACCCTAATAATACGGATCTGGAAGTCAGGGTTGATGTTCCCAAATTTTCCTGTAACAAATGCCCCCTAAACCATGAAGTCGAAAATAAACATGTCAAGTGAGATGTTTTACCACTTAGAGAGAAGGTTTTGAGGTGGAAGGTGCCCTGCATCAGTTACAATACATATATCATGATAATTTGATTATTCTCATGAACTAGCTGAGGGAAGGCATACCCATGCTCAGCTTATAAACTTTCATTACATGTACAAATATAGTCGTCTATAGATATAGACCCATGAATGGATGACCATGATTATAAGGCCTTTGTACATTTTGTTATAGTACTCTTGAATATATCGCAGCCCGGATGGATGAAACTAGATCCGGGGTCTTCAATCTCATCCAATCTTTCACTCAATGTACAAGTCTAACCATGTGAATAGATGATTTGAGGCTGAACATGGAGAGACATCGTCTGATTACCAGCCAATGATGTAAGTCGTTAACAAATGCAAGAGGAATCACCGATAATGATAATGATCCTCAAGGTACTGCAGTACATTTTGCAAGGTGTAAATAAATGATTTGATGTCGAACACCATACGAAGTCTTTCTGTCAAAGGCCAGTGATGTCAACCTATCACCGGAAGCGAGAAACTTGCCATTGATGTATGCAAGCCTTAAGGTACTGAAGGGGTGTTTCTAAGTCAACTTCTTGGATGATGTGCTGATGTCGACAAGAAGCAACTCATCTTAGGAGGGCCTTGATGTATCCTAGATCAACAACATGAAACTAGGTAAATGATTTTTGGAAATGAAACATCGACTGACGACACAAGGTTCAGGAATGGCGGGCATGAAAATGAAGGTTTACGGTATTGTAAAGGATGAAGTTTTGAATTGAATGACTTTTCTTGAAGATATCGGCAACACTGAAGTGAATTGGTAGCAATGAACCAAAACAAAGTGATGGATGGTATGACAAACCAATAGTATGATAACCATCAAGATGAATGACCCAACCCATATAGTCACGGTGATGAGGTGAAAGTGTCATGTTCAAGAGCAACCTGCTACCATAAAGTTTTTTCAGCTTTTTCCCATTTTCCCCAGTCATTTCTGACCAGTACCTCTTTATTTTTTATCAAGTTTGAGGAGGATAACATATGCTTGTTTTATAATTCCACGCTTCAGGTGAATCCATCGTTATTTGATGTTTTAATGAGTCTAGTGAAGGTGAAACTCGGTCTTGTCTAGATGGACAAGTTTGTCGCTATTTAATGTTTTTAACGAGTTTAACGATAAAGATAACTCGGTCCTTTTCACATTTATAGAGTCTGGAAAGGGACTAAAAGGAAACTCCACAAGTTCCTTTTCATAAATTTGTCTCTCAAGTCCAAAAAAGCATAAAACAATATAAGAGAGAACCTATTGATCATGTTTGTTCAATGAGTACCTTTTTCATAGTTAATCTATCTTAGTCTAAAGAAGGGGTAAAACTATATTGAGTAGATATCGATTCTAATCTATTAACGAGCTAGAAACGACAAGTGCTCGGCAATCTTTTCATGTTTAGAGAGTCTGAAAAGAGCTTAAAGATGACTCTGCTTTGAGGAACGAGTGGTGTCTAGGGTAGCAACTGGTTCTGGTGATGTTGGAACTTCTTAAAACATGTTGATTTATGTGAGGAGGCTGGCTAATAAGACCACTCATTGCAACTGTTCCTCAAAAAGGGTAAAACAACTAAGTGAAAGCATATGATCGGCCAAAGGGATGGTGGTGATGGGATGAAAACAACCAAGGATCATCTGACGAAAGAGGCTGATAGAATGGCAATCACAAGGGTTAAAATGGAAATGGGTTCATTTTAGACAAGCTTGAACCATAGGGAACTATGCTTAGATTCAGTTTCATGTTTACACCAGCTTGAAACGAAAAACTATGCTTTAATTCAGTTTCATTTTTACACAAGCTCAAAACAAAAAACCATGCTTGGAAAAGGTTTGCATGCCCCCAGCATGATGAAAGCGAGAGTCGCCTGTAACCAGATGGAAATTGCTGCAGTGAAGCAAGATGGTTATCCAACACCTTTTTGGCTTCATCCAGATAGACAAAGGTGAATCGGGTGATTCCCTTCACATAACCTACAGGGAAACTTAACTTTACCACTAGGTGCATGCCCCCCAAGCTTCACTGCATTCACCTTAGTAGACTACTCATGGCTATCAGGTGGATGGAATGAAGGTTCTTTTACGAGATCAAGTGAAAGACTCTACTGGGATTTTACGAGTTCTAACCAAAGACTCGATTTGGAACTTTGCTTCAGGGGACCTTATTTCATTTTTTAATGAGCTTGACATAAGACAAGGAACTTTTCTTAGATTCCTTGTTTCATTTTTTAATGAGGTGGACAAAAGACCGGGAACCAGCCTCATGGACCTGTTTCATTTTTTAACGAGGTTGACACAGTAAAAGAACCATCCTCATACCCTTCGTTTCATTTTTTAACAAGGTTGATAGAAGACAACGAACTATCTTTGGAGGCCTGTTTCATTTTTAACGAGGTTGACACAGTAAATGAACTATCCTCATATTCCTTATTTCATTTTTTAACGAGGTTGTCACAAGACCAAGAATTATCCTCATAGACCCTTGTTTCATGTTTTAATGAGGTTGACAAAAGACAATGAACTATCCTTGGACACTGTTTCATTTTTTAATGAGGTTGACACAATAAAAGAACTATCCCCAAAGTCAATCACAACTCATAAGAGGTCATGAAAGAGAGATCTAGTTCCAATGCCCCTAGTACATGATGTACAACATCACTGAATTGATCGTCAGTTGATGTAGGTATGGAACAGGTCGCCACATAATTAACCCATGGCGAAGATGATACCATTGGTATAAATGGACCATTTAGCGATGATGGGTGACTAGGAGCTATATTTGGATCAGGAAATGAAAGCTGGTCAACGGTGACAATTTTGCCTTCATGCAGGAAACAAATCACTCGAAAGAGTGTTGAAACAATAGCTCCCATGTCATAAACATAGTCGCACCCAAGAAGTAAATTGTAATCTAAGGGTCCTGGGACTACCATCACGTTTAGATAAACGATTTTTCTTCCCAAGGTAATTGCTAACCGAGGGAGGATCCCTAATGATTGAATCTCTCCTCTGTTAAAATCCAACAAATTCTGGGTAACTGGCACAAGCGACAGTGAACTGAGCGCTTGCGAAGCAGTTGAGGAAAGGATACTCACCAATGCGCCTTCATCTATAATAGTGCCAGATACAATCATATTACAAACTTGTACTATGATCTGGAAAGGCACATAGGAAGGGAGGCAAAATTGTGTCAGTCAATTCCAATCAAAGGAAGTGCCTAGACTACCTGGAGGGGGTCCCGTAGAAATGGGAGAATTGACCCCTTGAGTTACGAGAACTGGAGGATTTTCCTCCTGTTTTGATGGAACAAGAGGACTGCCCCCAAGCTCATTAGAATTTGAAGAAACAAAAAGAACTTGAGTGGTATCATATTCACTCTCTTCGAGAAAGGTACGATTAGATGAAGATGAAATCGGGTCAACTGTTACCTCGACCTGTGGATTTGGGTCGGGTATAGACTCATAGGATTCACTTTTAGAGAGAGTGGTTTCGACCGACGCTTGATTTTGGTCAGTCAATTCATGAACTAGTGGAGGACTTAGGGAGAGTTTCCTGTAACTAGATGGAAGTCATTGCGGTGAAGCAGGACAGTTACCCAACACTTTCTTGGCTTCATCTAGATAGGGACAAAGGTGAATGGGGTGATTTCCTTCACATAACCCACATGGAAACTTAACTTTTCCCTTCTTTCCATGATGTTTACTAGCACTAGTTGATGGTCTATCCCCAACATGATCTCTAGAAGTTGATGAGATAGGATGATGTGAATGAGGAGACCATTCTTCTAAGATCTGAGGAATATTAGGACAATTTCGAAGAAGATGATCTCTCGCAAAAAGTTTGCATGAATATAGAATTTTGTGAGGCTTGACAGATGGTTTCTCATCTAATGTTGCATTCAAATCAATGGTTGCTTGGTTGCTCCTCTGCTAAATTTTCTTCTTCTTCTTCTTCTTCCCTTTATTCTTCTTCTTAGCCACCTGGTTACTAGTACCAATGCTTTCACCAGGTGAAGAGGAAGAAGGGGAGAAAGAAACAAACGAGGAAGAGGGCAAAGGGTCAACTTTAGGATCAACTGGAGGTTGATTTTGTCCAGTTGGAGGTGTACTCGATTGTGGAGAAATCACAACATTTTGAACCAAGGAGGTTGAAAACAGCCATACTGGCAAGCCAATGGTAAATCCCGGAAAGGACAATGTAGCCATATATGGAGCACCAATATTTTCAAATGGAGGAAAAGGACTAGGATTCCCATCAAAAGGAATTCCTTGATTGGTGGACTCCAGATTTGTCACCATATGTTTCAACCTAAGATCAACTAAGGAGTGAGCGTGAAGGTTGTTATCCGCAGTCAATTAATTTTTACGACACTGGAACACAACTTCTCTTTTTCATTTTTAAAGAGTTGAGAAAAAACAAAATATGACTCTAGTCGACTTCGATGTTTAATGAGCCTGAAGGGACAAGTGCTAAAATGATCCTTTTCTTTTAAAGAGTTGAAAAGGAATGAATGTGACTGCTCTAGAGATTCTAGACAAGAGCGTTTACCAAAAAAACCGCAAAACTGCAATATACACCTTGGTGATAAATGAAGGAGAAATTACCAAGGACTATATGTACGACAGTCAATCTTCCCGAATGTTGTGTTCGGTGTGTTGCAATCGGTAAGGCAGAAAACTCGAGTTCCTAGGGATAAAGGATTTCAACCTATTGCGGTCTCCCACTATATATTCAACGGTACAGGGAGCACAAGTCTGTACTAATACTTATTGAATCAGAGAGGAGGAATCACTCAACCTTAATGAAAATGATAGCGACTAGGTTTAAATATGCTGAAACACGTCTCTAGCCTAAACACCTCTAGATGTTTTTGTTAAGTTCCAATGCATTATTAGGTCAATTGATGTAAATTTTAGGTTGATCTTGCTTAAACTTTTCATTTGAGGGTTCACCATGAGATGTTTTCTGAAATTCCTAAAAATGCAACTAGAATGAGAAGCACTCTTTCCATTTATTTTCAGCAATGAAAATCCTAGCTATGAGGGATAGAGCATACAAGTACTTTTTGAACAAACAACAAAGAGCACAAACTAATGCAATTCCCTAAACCATTCCTTTCAAGCATTCACAAACTTTAATATGCACAATGCATGTTTTTCTTTTCAGTTTCTCTTAATGTGAATGATGCAATAAGAAAAGCTAATGCACAAACGATTCACTTCTTTTCACAAAAAATGATGATTTATGACAATTTATTTTAAAATGGAAAGGAAGACTATACGACACTTTCAATGTTAAAGAAATGAAGATTTCTGACACTTTAAATGAAAATACAAATCAAATGCACAAGTGAATCAATCGATTATCTATGAAAGAAGACTATACGACACTTCATTATTCGAAGAAAATAATGACTTTACGACACTTTTCTATCGACAAAAGTAATCGATCAAAAACTTACTCTGAATATAGAATGATAATGACAAAGAAAACATTAAAGAAACATTAATCAATCTAATCAAGGTAGGGCTGGCTAGCTAAGGAGATGAAAACACTGTTTTCAGAGGTAAGACATCATTGATATTCAGCAAGCAAGAAATAAGAAGAATTTTGGCAAAAATTCAATCCAAAGGAGGGAATTTAACCTAAGGTTGATTAGCGCAGGTCATAGAGGGGCTAACTGCGCTACATAGCACTATCTCTCACTAAAAACTGTGTTGATTTCAATGAATTGAAAACCAATCAGTGCAGGTCAAAGAGGGCCAGTCTGCATTGATCATCACGGGCCAAAGAGGGAAAAACTACGCTGATTAAAATATTCCTTTGTTAATCAGCGTAGGTCAAAGAAGACCTAAGTGCGAAGGCTAGCTTGCACTAATTCCTGTGAGGCCATTCAAGAGTCATCTAACCTCAAATTTTGACAAAAATTCAATGCAAAAGGCTAAATTACAACAAGTAAAGTATGTCCAAGGTGTCTAAGGAGGTGATAAGCTACTATAATGGTTAATATCGTTCTCCAGTGGAGTCACCATTTTGTTTTGGGAAAATTTAGTGTTTCTTCAAATGCCTAACCCTCTAGACCTTGTAGCTAGTTTAGAAACAATAGGTAAAGTAATTCGTTGCTTTTCCTATAGTTAACAGTTAAGAGAAAGAAGAAAAATGGTACCAACCTGTAACTTTCACTCGATCCCTCTCTCCTTTGACCAATTTCACCATTCCTTTTCATACTTAACTCACTTGGAAAGTACCTGCACACAACCCGAGACATAAACAATAATGACAATAATGACAATCTATTAACTAAACATATCATAGAATCAAGAATAGGATATACATCATATAAATACATGAATGGAAAAAGATTAGAATTATTTATTAACAGAAGGAAAGATTACATCCCATGTAGATGCATGCTCAATTCAGTGTCATACTTACAGCTTTAAACCCTTCTCTCCTCATGAAGCAACAATTTGACATCATCTCAATACTCTTGCAAATCTCACTCAAACAACATTTCCTTAGCTCAAGAAGTTCCAACCTCCCCAAGCCTTTGAGTGCTTGGTCCATTTATACTGAATGGTGGAGGTTAAGGCATTAATGGCCCTCATGAATGCTTTGCCAAAATTGGGAAGTGGTTCCATGGACTAAGGGATAATGGATTAATGTTCATTCATCCTCTCCCTCATCCAAAAGCTAGCTCAATCCATCTGGAAACTTCCAGAATCATCCATTGGATGAGGAATCCAATGGATTCATTTCAAAAATTCGATGAATCTCATTCAATGCAGGTGAAACAAAGGCTAGGTGCAATGCATAACACCCAAACAGTGTAGTTCCTGCAATGCATTGCAGCCTGGTAAAGGACCATCTGCGTTGATCTCTCTAGGGGCACTTTTTGGATGAATGGTGTCATGAAACGCTTGAGAGGCAAGCATGATGTAGATTAACTTCATTAGGGAATGAAAACAACTAAATTATGGGTTGATGGACCCTAATAATATGGATCTAGAATTTGGGGTTGATGTGCCCAAATATTCTTATAACGAAAGGGACCAGGACTTGCGAGAGTTTATAAATGTGTTTCATACCCTTCTCACGAAGGTGGGTATCAGATATTCTGAGAAACATTTGGTACTCAATTACCGCGGCTGCCTGCACAAGTACATCTAGGATCAGTTGGAGTTCTTGGGCATCTCCTCATTTGACATAGTGTACTGATATGCTGTCAAGATCGAGCAAAAGTTTAAACATAAAAAGAGAGACTTTGGAACTTTTAATCCTAAGCAAGGGAAAGGCAACCTCAAACCACAAAGAAAAGGGTAGAGCCAAAGTGGGGTGGCCCAGGATAACCCGCTGAAGCCATAAGAAAATAACAACACCAAGAAGACAAAGAGGGACATGGGAAAGTTGTGTGAGTTTCATAATAGCTCCACTCACAACACAAGTGAGTGTCAAACCAAGTAGTTGTTGGTGGTTGAGCTGAAGGCTTCTGAGTCTGACGCATGTTCTGACTCTTAGTCGGAACCTAACAAGGGTAATGAGAAAGGGAAGGAGATCATTGACGTGGATTCCAATGCGACTGTGGCAACCACCAAGATCCAGAAGATCGATCCTGAAGATCCAGAAGAGGGGGAAGACCCAATCCACTCGTAGATGTGGGTGAAGGGTTCTCCCCTGTAGTTCATTTTCGACAGTGGGCGCCAAAAGAACCTCATTTCAGCAGAGGTCATAAAGCAGCTAAGCCTACTGACCACAACACATCAATGGTCGTACACCATTGAGTGGCTTCACCAACGACGTGATCTCTGCATCATCCAACAATGCCGACTTCGCAACAGCATCAAGCCCTTCACAGATGAGGTACTGTGTGATGTTTCTCCTCTTGAAGTGTGTGATGTATTATTAGGTCAACCCTACTTATGGAAGTGACATCTTGTATATGAGTCTAGACCCTTCTTTGTTATTATTTCTTTTGTTACTAAGTTATATAGGATACCGGAGGTAGCCCCACGTATCGAAATCTCTTTGATCTATGCTAAGAAATACAGTAAGTTATCTACCAGACTGGGAAATTTGTTCTCTTTTCTATTTTCTCTCAAAGTAAGGGGGGGTCGTAGCCACATCCATGTCCCCCAGTGGGGGTTCCTCCAAGCAATAGAATAAGATGGATGTTGTCGTTGAAGAATAGAGAGACATATTCTCCTCACCCATAGGCGTATCCTTGCATTGTCAGGTCAAGCGTCTAATTGATTTGACTCCCAGAGAACCACTACCCAACGGGCCGATATATCTTTGCTCCATTATAGAAGGTGAAGAGATCATGTGGCAAATCCAGGAGTTGTTGGAAATACTAAGAGGGGGGGTGAATCAGTGTTTCTTTTCAATTGTTATTTTAACCAGTCAAAACATTTACTTTTAGAACATAAAATGATCAACATGAATAAATGCTCTTATTAATATTTACAATAAAATAGATAGAATGTATATAAGGTTCCAATCTATTGCCAAGCACAAACTTGGACTTTTGTGAGGCTCCAACCTTCAGGGCAACAACCCTATCTTGTCAAGGCACCAACCTTAGATTTAGGAGCACCAACTCCAAGGACCCCAATCCTTCCACTTCTGAGGCACCAACCCTATTTTTTCAAGGCACCAACCTTGTCTTTTCCAGGCACCAACCTTGGACTTAGGAACACCAACTGCAAGGACTCCAACCCAATTTTGTTAGTTTACAGCTTCACTATAGTCTCCATGCTACAACATCAATGGCAACCAGTCTTCATATGAAGGATTCTTTAAAACTCTTCATACTGTCCACACAGAGTTTGCAAAGTTACCTCATGATGATATCAAATAGCCGTCATGATCTCCAATAATGTCCCCACAGAGCTTCAGTGTGTCTGCAGTGAATTGCACTAAGCTTTGCACAAAAGGCAATTCTCCATTTCAGGCCTCTGTTCTCATTGTTATAGTGAATGCTTCGAGCTTAACTACTACGCACTGTTGTTGTTATTGCAATATCTTACTTCCCAAAAAAAAATTCACATATGATTCAATACTGGTGCTGGTTACTGTTCCCTTCAATCTATGTCAGATGAAACTTTATTTATCCCTTCACAGAATTGTTCTTCAGGTTGCGTTATGTACCGGACTAATTTAGCACTAGTCTGAGCCTTTCAAAGGTGAATCTTGTCAATGGAGTTGCTCATCCTTCAAATTTCTCTTGTCCTGCTAGACCTTCGACTTCCTCCCGTCTTGATAAACGTTCAGCTTCCTCCTGTCCTGCTGGACCTACCGCTACCTCCTTTCTTCCAATTCACCAACAACTAATACTTTCCTTATTCTCTATTATATACGCCTGATATGCTTGACCATTGGCTTCCTCCTTGCTTTCTTGAGCTTCGGCTCCCTCAATGCTCACTCTATGTTCTGGCTTCCCTCCTCCAGTCGCTTTAGCTTCCTTTGCGCTCGCTCAACCATATACGCTCGCTTGATACTTCAACTTCCCGATCCATGGCTTCCTCTGTCTATTTGAGTGTTCCAATACTCACAAGACATGTTAATTCGAAAGAGAGGCTGAATTACAATAGTGTTGCATATTAAAAAATATCAGAGAGGCTCTTTTTTTCTTTAATAATATTCATACAATAGACTTCATTATTTTACGGGGGATTTCATAGGAGAGGTTATACCAACAGAGAGATACCACATGCCATGTCACTAACTCAATTGCAAACGCAAGTTTATAGTGTGCCATCCATTTATAACTTGCCATACATACCTTCTGACACAGCAGACACGATATAGCATTAGGGCATATTACAATGGTGCAGCGGGTCTGCATACGTATCGCAATCAGAGTTTATCATGTGCCATCCCTTTATAACTTGCGATACATAACTTCCGACACGGCGGACACGATATAACATTAGGGCATGTTATAATAGTGGTACAGTCGGGTTTGCATTATTATCGCAGCAGGTTGGTGTTATGTCTACAACAAGATATTGGTTAATTTCTAACCAATCAGAAGCTTTCAACCACACTCTATTCGTGGCTTACTTTGCATGGAGGATCCCACTTTTCGACTCCTACCTTCCGTCCCACATTGACTTTTTGCTTTTTAATTAGCACCTTGTTTTGCACCATCGATTTCTTCTGTATTAGATCCAATGATCAACGCTCGGTCCGATCAACACAATCCATCAAAATATTGCTATGCCGTAGATCTCTTCTCTCTGGATCTAACGGTCCTGACTTAACCCAATCAACCCAAAATTGTCTATTGATCCTTCACAGTCAATCAACCCATGCTAGATCCAATGACCTACATGCATTTTGGGTGAGCCACTTGCAAGGGAAATAACCACCCGAAAAAGGTAGTTTTCTCTCTCCCCCTGAGTGCTACGTGTCGCTCGGTTAATGGAATCGAGGGAGCTCCTCTAAATACCACTTACTACCTAGCATCCACCCGATAACCACTTCCACTATTACAAACCCGGTTTTTTGGAATATAACCACGTGCATTAATCAATCACTTAAATAAAGCGCTTAATTGTTTAACCACGAGATTTAACACGTAACACAAGATAATCATGATTTGTGAATAAAAGCGTTAAGCACTGAGATTTATGTTTTTCAGTGGGAATACAAAGAAATACCCAGTTAACTGTTGAACGCGGATACACTCAAACCCCCTCTAACACTCAACCTCTCACTTCTCACTCAAAACCTAATCATCTCAGCTCCCTTGACTCTCCACTCTTCTCTGGTTTGATATGGCTCCTCTATTAACTCCTCTGATAGTCTGCAATACTCATGGATTGGCTGGCTTGGCTTCTCCTCATGGCTTTACTCCTTGGCTTCTTGCTCCTGTTTCTTCACGGATCTGCTCTACTTCTCCTTGGCTTCATATCATCATTTAGTATCTAGAATATTGCCATATTGACATCAATGACAATTTAGATCAACAATGTCCCCCTTTGTTATTGATGGAAATATTCTTCTTCTCTCCCCCTTTGACATCAATGTCAAAGGAATGCACAAGGACTCCCCTTGTCGAACTGCTACTCTTCTTCAATAATAGTAGATCTTCATGGGTCTGTTACTCCCCCTGTCATAGTGCTCTTCCTTTTACTCAAGATAGAAGGATTGATGCTTTATTAACAATTAGCACATTATCCCCTCTTCATGTCTCAGAACTACTTTATCATGGCTTCAACAATGCTTAAAGATGCTCCACTTCAATGCTTTCAAACATATTGCAAATAGCCACACACTAAATGTTCAAGTCCACATTTTTATGCTTCAATCCATATTCTGTTGTCTCCAAAGTCAAAATTAAGAGGCCTTCATAGCCTGAATCAAGAGAAAAATTTCCACTAAAATTGCTATCTTTCTTCAGATCCAAGTTCCTTTGTATCTCTATGCTTCTTCTTAAGTTACTAAGCTAGATTCCAATGCAAAACATTCTCCTTTCTATAGTCTTTTTGATGAGCCATGATTTCCTTGTGTTCTTGTAAAAGTTTCTACAAGTTATCTCCACTAGCTGATTTTTATATCCAATCTATGACTGTCACTTAAATTCTTTTTTCTGATTGGCATCTTTTTGCAATGCTTCAGTTTTGTTATATGTTGCCAACTGCTCTTGCTTCATACTTCATTCCTAGATGTATCTATTTGTTTGAAGGTTGCCTTTATTTGTGCCCATAATTTACCTATCTCACATTCAATCCCTGAGTCGAGACATAAAATTTTGTAATAATGATCAAGAATCACTGGCTCCCCCTAATTTTATGCATCATCTCTTTTGGTATAATCTTCCTATCAAATTCTTAGATTGTCGAAGATCAGGTCAACAACATGTGTTGTTGGTTGGAGATTTCAAGGGACTTTTGGATTGTATTTGCTTCCTTCTCCATACTTGTGTAACTTTCTTCTTTTGCGTGGTTCTATCTTGTGTAAGAGCCCAAGTTAAGTTACAATCACGTGCCATATGACCAAAGTTATGACACTTGAAGCATTCTACGTTGTTCATAAATAATAATTCATGATTTCTTCCAACAAAATTCTTTCTCGGAGATTGTTGGGGACCATAATATCTATCTTTATGATATTCTCTACAATCTTTTGCCATGTGTCCAAAGTTTGTACAAGAATAACAATAACCAAGAAATAAACTTTGGTACCTGGGAGATGGAGATTTCCTTGATGTACTTCTGAAGCCTTTCTGCCTTGAGATCCTTTGATGATAACTATTGCTTCTCACATCCTTGACACTATCTACATTTCTTCTTGGAGCAAGATTTCTTCCATTGTTGCCTTGATTTTTCTCCTTGCATTTGCTGGAACTGGGAGCATCACCATTTCTTTCTAGCTTCTTCACATCCATTTTATTTGAAGAATTATCATTCTTGTTTGAGGATTCACCTGCATACCCGAGACCTGATTTATCAAATGGACATCTTTGATGGCTGAGCATGTCATCCAAGGCTTGAGAGCTCTTCAAGGTTTTGTCCATCCCTTTAACCTTTTTCCTGAGGGAGACAATCTCTTCTTCCAATATTTCGCAATCATTATTTTTCATAGCAAGTTGTTTCTCAGTTTCTTCCTTGATATGAGTAGTTTCATTTGTTTCTATTTTAAGGGAGATGATCTCTGACTTCATTTTGAAGATTTATTCATTTTCCTTTGCTAGACTACTCTCCATTTCTTCCTTGATCCTTGTAGCTTTACATGTTTTGGCCTTGACAAGTTTGATGTTAGATTTTAATTTGAAAATTTCTTCATCCTTTGCTTTTAGTTGACATATCATGGTGTTTCTCTCCTTCTCTGCTTCATCAACCTATTCTTCTATGATTTCCAATGCTTCCATTGTCTTCTTAACTCTCTGTGCTAACTTTCTTGTTTCTTGTAGTTGAGATTTGAAAGAGGAGACCTGTACCTTGTACTGGCCAATCTCTTCTTCAAGTTTGTTCAAGCTCTTGTGCCTTTGTTCAAGTTGACTTGACAAGGTATCTTCCCGTTTCTTTGCTTTATCCAATTGATTTGTCATGGATATGACTTCTTCATGCTTCTTTCTTTTTCTTTGATGAAATTCCTTCTTAAGCTTGGCAAGTTATTTGTCCCTTTCCTGTACTTGAAGCTTGACAAGGTCAAATTTCTTCCTTGTTTGGTCTTAGTCATTAGCTACTGCTCTCTTCTTAAGTTCCTCGTTTTCCTTTTTCAAATTGATAATCTCTTCCATTGCATCCATAAGTTGAGCGAGGAGATCTTCTACAAAATATTTTTCATTCTCTTCATCTTCTAGATCTTCTTTAGCCGTGATATCATCATTCTCATTTTCAGCTTCTGTGATGGATTATGGATTTCCTTATTGATCTCCATCATCTTCTTGACTAATGGTCATGGTTAATGCTCCTTTTGAGTGAAGGTCGTGAAGTTTGTGCCATATACCCTTCGCTGATGAACATTTTCCTAAATTGTTCTTTATAGAATTAGGTAGCCCATTCAAGATTCCCTTCATTTCTTTTGCATTGTACTCCTTGGATTCTCCATCCATAATGCTATCAACAATCATTCATTTCTAGATTTCAATGCCTTGAGTCTTTAAGAAATTCCTCATTCTTGCTTCCCATATACTAAAGTTTCCATTGAAACATGGAGCCTTCTCAAATTGATTGTCTTCTATTTCAGTGGTAGAGGGAGACACATCTTTAGGAGGATTGGAGAATTTCTTCCTTGACTTCACCATTTGTGTTCTAAACTTCAACCTTCAAGTTGTTTAGGTTTTGAGTGAAGGTACTGGCTCCAATACCAATTGTTGGAAATATTGAGAGGGGGGTGAATCAATATTTCTTTTCAATTGTTATTTTTACCAGTCAAAACATTTATATTTATAACACAAAATGAACAACAGGAATAAATGCTCTTATTAATATTTAGAATAAAACAAACACAATGTATATAAGGTTCCAATCTATTGCCAAGAACCAACTTGGACTTTTGTGAGGCTCCAACCTTCAGGGCATCGACCCTATCTTCTCAAGGCACCAACCTTGGATTTAGGAGCACCAACTCCAAGGACACCAATCCTTCCACTTCTGAGGCACCAACCCTGTTTTTTCAAGGCACCAACCTTGGATTTAGGAGCACCAACTCCAAGGACACCAATCCTTCCAATTATGAGGCACCAACCTTGGACTTAGGAGCACCAACTCCAAGGACTCTAACCCAATTTTGCCAGTTTACAGCTTCACTATAGTCTACATGCTACAACATCAATGGCAACCAATCTTCATATGAAGGAGTCTTTACAACTCTTCATACTGTCCACACAGAGTCTGCAAAGTTACCTCATGATGATATCAAATAGCCATCATGATCTCCAATAATGTCCCCACACAGCTTCAGTGTGTCTACAATGAATTGCACTAAGCTCTGCACAAAAGCCAATTCTTTGTTTCAGGCCTTTGTTCTCACTGTTATGGTGAATGCTTCCAGCGTGACTACTGCGCACTGTTCTTGTTATTGCAATCTCTTACTTCCCAGAAACAAATTCACATATGCTTCAATACTAGTGTTGGTTACTGTTCCCTTCAAGCTATGTCAGATGAAACTTTATTTATCCCTTCACAGAATTGTTCTTTAGGTTGCATTATGTACCTGATTAATTTAGGACTGGTCTGATCCTTTCAAAGGTGAATCTGGTCAACAGAGTTGCTCATCCTTCGACTTTCTCTTATCCTGTTTGACCTTTGGCTTCCTCCTATCATGGTGAACCTTTGGCTTCCTCTCATCCTATTGGACCTACAGCTCCCTCCTTTCTTCCAGGTCACCAACAAATAATACTTTCCTTGTTCTCTATTATATACGCTTGATATGCCTAACCGTTGGCTTCCTCCCTACTTGCTTGAGCTTCGTCTTCCTCAACGCTTGCTCGACCTTCTGGCTTCCCTCCTCTGGTCGCTTTAGCTTCTTCTGCGCTCACTCGACCATCTACGCTCACTTGATACTTCAGCTTCCCGATCCATGGCTTCCTCCGTCTATTTGAGTGTTCCAATACTCACAGGACACGTTAATTCGGAAGAGAGGCCGAATTACAATAGTGTTGCATATTAAAAAATATCAGAGAGGCTCTTTTTTCTTTAATAATATTCATACAATAGACTTCATTATTTTATGGAGGATTTCATAGGAGAGGTCGTACCAATAGGGAGGTCCCGCATGCCACGTCATTATCTTAATCACAATCGCAAGATTATAGTGTGCCATCCCTTTATAACTTGCGATGCATAGCTTCCGACACAGAGGACGCAGTATAGCATTAGGGCATATTACAATGGTGCACCGAGTCCGTATACGTATCGCAATTGGAGTCTATCGTGTGCCATCCCTTTATAACTTGTGATATATAACTTCCAACATGGAGGACGTGATATAACATTAGGGTGTGTTATAATAGTGGTGCAGTCAGGTCCACGTTATTATCGCAAGAGGTTGGTGTTATGTCTATAACAAGATATTGGTAAATTTCTAACCAATTGGAAGTCTTCAGCCACACTCTCTTTGTGGCTTACTTTTCACAGAGGATCCCACTTTTCAACTCCTACCTTCCATCCCACATTGACTTTTCCCTTTTTAATTAGTGCCTTGTTTCGCACCATTGATTTCTTCTGTATTAGATCCGATGATCAACACTTGGTCCGATCAACACAATCCATCAGAAGCTTTTTGCACCGTAGATCTCTTCTCCCCAAATATAATGGTCCCGACTTAACCCGATCAACCCAAAATGGTCTGTTGATCCTTCACCATCGATCAACCCACGCTAGATCCAATGGCCTACATGCATTTCGAGTGAGCCACTTGCAAGGCAAATAACCACCCGAGAAAGGTGGTTTTCTCTCTCCACCCTGTGATGCAGGAAAGTGTTCCCTCTGTGGACAGAGGCAACCCCTCTAGCCCTAGAGTTGGTCTAGTCACAAAAAAGGACAGATCAACAATAGCTTTCCTTAAACAGTCATAGTTGGAGGCCTACCTCAATCGGTGGTCGATGGAGTTCCGTTGCACTGCTCCAGCTTCCGCTTCCTTCTCCTAATGAGTAATCAACCTGAAACAATGTAAAGAAAATACAACAAAGCACGTAACCGGAACAATAATGATCTGTTTACTCACAAAGTCAAGAAGTCATGAGCTATCAAGTACATTGCATACAAGACATAGGAAAACATCATTGATTGCATTAATTATAGAATAAGAGTAAGCTTACAACCAATGTCTTGACGTCACAAGCCTTCTCAGGGGGATCCAGCCAGCATGTTCCTCAACCATTCACTCTTGAAGATGGATCTCGCAATACACAAGTCTCTCTCACTCACAAGTTTTACACAAGAATAAGGGCACTTCACAACCTTCCTCAAGCTATCAACAATCCCACACTTGTCACACTCACACCAGCTATCTAGCAAACTCACAAATACTAACAGTACTATCAGCAACCATTCCAAAGACTAAGAACTCCAAAACTAGAAGCACATAGCAATGGTGGGAATTTAAATAGGAGAAGGAGTCTCCATGAAAGGTGGGAGAGTGAGCTTATCTCCAAGGAAGGTAGCACAAATGATGGAACAACCACGCCAGAGAAGGGAGGGCGACATAAACTAGGCTAACAACCAGGTCTGGAGTCATCTGGAAGGCCAACTGTTGGAACAAATTCACCTAATCTGGATCATCGTAGGCACATAACTGGTCTTTCGCACTGACATCGCTATTGAATAACGTAGCTAGTCAGGTCATCGCAGGATATTACAAGAGACAGTTGCACTGGCACTTAAAATGGACCATCGCGGGAATCGGGTGTACTTCCGCAATGGCAGCGTTTCTGGGTTGTTTTGGAGTGCCCTTCAGAGCGTTTATTTAGCCAACAGATGCGATGAGGCAGAAACCTTTGGAAAAGTGTGTCATTTGGAAGCATCAGAGAGAATTTGTCTAACATGAGCATGTATGACTTGGAAACATGACACAGTAGGAAGACTGGAGTGAAGACAGTGACAAATTATTGTGTAACACACCTGAGTGCTATGTGTTGCTTGGCTAATGCAATCGGGGGAGCTCCTCTAAATACCACTTACTGCCTAGCATCCACTTGATAATCACGTGCATTAATCAATCACTTAAGTAAAGTGCTTAATCATTTAACCACGAGATTTAACACATAACAAAAGATAATCATAATTTGTAAATAAAAGTGTTAAGCACTGAGATTTATGTTTTTCAGTGGGAATATAAAGAAATGCCCGATTAACTGTTGAACACGATACACTCAAACCCTCTCTAACACTCAACCTCTCGCTTCTCCCTTAAAAGCTAATCATCTCAGCTCCCTTGACTCTTCGCTCTTCTCTGGTCTAATATGTCTCCTCTGTTAACTCTTCTGATACTCTGCAATACTCATGGCTTGGCTAGCTTAGCTTTCCTCTACCTTCTCCTCATGGATTTTCTCCTTGGATTCTTTCTCCTATTTCTTCATGGACCGACTCTACTTCTCCTTGTCTTCATATCATCATTTAGTATCTAGAATATTTCCATATTGACCTCAATGACAATTTAGATCAACAATTCTGCCTCTCGTGGATCCTTATCTCTGGTGATGCAATTGTTGACTAACACTTGCAGGTTTTGGTCTAACAGCAATCGTGATTCCCAACAAATGGTACCAGAGTGTAGGTCACAAGTTCGATACACACACCGGCTCGCGTTGGGGTGGAGATTATTGGGCATTGGATAAACTAACACTCCTCATGTGTTTTGTGACATGGACTAACTGCCTCTCGTGGATCCTTATCTCTGGTGATGCGATCATTGACTAACACGTGTAGGCTTTGGTCTAACGACAATCGTGATTCCCAACAGGAGTTGCTATGAGAAGGGCACATCCGATCAATTTCCTCACCCTGTGGGAACCCGATTGTACTTGTACAGAAGAAGGATGGGACTTAGAGGCTCTGGATCGATTATCGAGCACTAAACAAAATCACTGTTAGCAACATGTATCCAATCCCATAGATTGATGACCTGATTGATCAACTCAAGGGGGTCAAGTATTTCAGCAAGATAGATCTAAATTCTGGTTATCACCAGGTTCCAATGGAGCCCACAAATGTATGGAAGACCGCCTTTAAATCCAAGGAAGGCCTTTTATAATGGTTGGTTATGCCCTTCAGGTTGACAAACGCCTTTCCCGCTTTTATGAGGCTAATGGATGACATCTTATGGCCCTTCACCAACTCATTCGTGGTGGTTTATCGAGACAAGATCCTCATCTTCAGCAAGAGTTGGGAAGAACACTTGCAACACATTTGGCAGGTCCTTCAAACCCTTCAATGCACAAACTATGTTGCAACTTGGAGAAATGCACCTTTTGCATGAGTCAATTCTAATACTTGCATTACATCATTAATGAGCAGGGCGTGCATGTGCATCTAACCAAGATCCAAGTCATCCGGTATTGGCCAGCCCTGACCAGCTTCGCAGCCTTTTAGGCCTTGCAAATTTTTATCGGGGGTTCACTTTGGGATTCTCACATATCACTTGGACGTTGAGTCATATTACTAAGGGCAGGGTGAAATAAAATTTCTCTTGGTCGGAGTCCCAATAGAACGCATTTGTTCAATTGAAGCATTGCTTCTACTCTGCATTGGTACTCACACTGCTAGACTTGAAGCAGCCATTCGAAATCAATACATATGCCTCATATTATGCTATTAGTGAAGTCCTCACCCAACATTGGAATCCAGTGGCTTGTCACAGTGATACACTTTCCAATACAATTCAGAATTACCCCACCTATCAAAAGAGATGTATTCCATTGTGCAGGCTTGTCGACAGTGGAAGCACTGCATTTTGCAGAAGGAGATGATCATCCACACCGATCACCGATCTCTTCAATTTATACAGACACAAGGAAAGTTGTAGAATGATCACCATCAGAAATGGTCTACATATCTGCAACAATTCCACTTGAGCATTAAATACAAAAAGGGTAGCACCATTCATGTTGCAGAATGCCTCAACCGACCCCAAGTTGCAACATTGACTACTCTTCTCAACTCTTGTGGTCAGGAGACCTCTAGATGGTTGCACCTACATAAAGCTGATGCTAGTAGATGGAAAGAAAGTTCCTTATTTCCACCTCTAAGACACATTATTATGCTACCTAGACATAATGTATTACAAATGTACTTTTATTGGCCCAAACTCAGACTGAATGTTGGGAAATATATTAGATCCTAAACTGCCTGTGTCATCTCCAAGCCAACCATCAAGAAGAAATGTCTATACACTACTCTTCCTACTCCGAGCCGGCCGGGGGAATCCATCTCCATGGACTATATGTCAGGCCTCCCTTCTACCATGCATGGTAACTTTTGTGCATTTGTGTTCATGGACATATCTTCTTAGATGGCTAAAATGATGGCCTGCAATAAGAGTATCGTAGCAGAGGAAACTACCAAACTCTTCCTTGAATGAGTATTGGTACATTTTGGGATCCCACAGACCATTATATCAAATTGGATAGTAGGTTCCTGAGCACATTCTGGTCATGCCTCTGCAAACAATTGGACACCAACCTCACAAAATCGACTGGCTTCCATCCTCAGACTGATGGCTAAACTGAGGTCGTCATCATGATGATAGTGCACATACTCCACATGTAAAAATACAAGCATCTTCGAACCTAGGATGAGAGTCTTCCATATGTGCAACACATTTATAACAAAGCTCTCCATAGCTCGACTAGTTGAAGTACCTTTCAAGTGGGTCTCGAATGTCAAGAATTGTGTCTAATTGATGTGTCCATGTCTCATGCGACTATGTAGACCAAATCCACACATGTACTATCTGAGGCTGATAAAGTGAATAGATTTATTAAACGCATTGAACATATCTGCCAGCAGGTCCACCAAATTTTGGAGAAATCAGAAGCCAAGTACAAGCAATGACATGATCAACATCAGTTGTCACACAAGTTTCAGGTGGCCAATAATGTTTGGTCGCATTTACAGAAGGAATGCCTTACCAGATCCTATCAAAAATTATGATCACTTTGATCTAGCCCTTACACCATTACCAACGCTATGTGAGATGATGAATTTAAGCTTAGTATTCCCCCATTTCTTGGAATGCATCCAATGTTCAATGTGGACCGCCTTCGACCATACTTGCCACCATTGCTCAACACATCAGACATTATAGAACGACTCACACCTACAGATTTCAATCCAAAGTACATGGAACAAGTCACAACTGATTGGATCATGGACATATAGATAAAGAACACCTGATAGTAAAGGATCGAATTGTATTGAGTTGTCAAAGCAAGACAACTCCTTCACGAGGGCAAGTGGCTCACTAGGGACAAAGTTTAGCAGAAGTTTCCTCATCTCATGGAGGAAATCAACACAATGGGGACCATTTATTCCTAAGGGAGGAGGAATGATCCAGGTGGATATTGGTGGCCACCTGCCTTTGCCCCTTGAACGCCCACCATTTTTTCTTTCAATTTTTCAGTTTCCATAATTGTACCATAATTTACTATTTTTGGTAGTTTTTCGGGTCGTGAAGTTTCAGAGCCTTATTTATGCCTTAAACGATGTTTTCTTTTGGAAAATCATAGGTGGAAAATATGTGATTTTAACACAATATTTGTTGTCAGTAGTTGTATTCCTCAGATAAATCTTTCTAACAAGGTATTCTGTGTGTCAAACGAAGATCGTATGCCAAAGTTACGACCCCGGGAAGTTGATGTACCAATTTACCCCAATGGGGCCCATAGTTTGGTGTTTCATCTCCTCAAGTTAGTTTTTCAGATGTTTAGGGTTTTCCATTGTTTCTGAATAATAAATAGGCCCTCAAGCCTCATTGTAACGTGGTTCAGATGCATGTAGCTACCACATCTCTCCTCAGAGATAAGCTACCATCACTTGAGCTAGTCTTATTTCCATTCTATTTGTAAGCATATTTGAGTATCTGATATTAATGAAATGAATTTTTCTTTCTCCTGCATCTCTATATTTATGGTTATATCTATAATTTGTTGTGTTCCTATTTAAATTTGGATCAACTAGAAGAAGATATAGATTAGTAATTAGTCTAGAGTTAGTTTGTTTGAGGAACTATTATGATAGTTATAGAGTTGATGGTCATCTTTAAACCATCTCTCATTGAGACTTTGAGTTCTCCCATCTTTTGTATCCTTTGTGGATTTCTCTTTAAAACCACCATACTTGGTTTGTGGACATCCTTTGAAAACCATTTTTGAGATATATTCATCTCTTGGCTGAGATGCATTTTTGAATTTTTGGCTCTCATTATAGGACTTTGGTACATCCCTTCGAATTAAGGGGGCAATGCTAGACACCTAATACTCAGGTTATGTTTTGGGTTAGTGTGTATTATGATGATTACTTCTTAGAGTTCAAGAAAACTTGGAAACTAAATCAAAGGTTTTATTGTTGTAATAATATGTACACTATGTACTTCATTCTCTGAGATAATTTAATATACAATTGAATTTGGTTTCCAATTTGTGTTTCCTTACACCAATATAATTTCCACATGCTATACCTACATCTAGAGAAGAAAATAAGTACCAAAAATCACCAAAAAATATCTTATAATTGTCAGTGACGTGAAAGGGGAATGTAAGGATCTCTACAATGTTGTGTTAGTTGATACACCCTATTGAGCTAAAACTAACGCCAACTCACCATTAGAGAAAATGGGGTTGGTCAAATAGAGACTCTAGAACAATCTTAGTACCAACTCAGTGGAACAATCCAAACCCTCAACCTACACAAGATACCCAACAACGAAGGGTTAGAATAATAGTGTCATCATTGTGGCAGAAAAAATAGAAAAAGAATGAGGATGCAAACAAAACCCTTAAAGTGATGTTCAGTTGCTCACCTTACACTAGCTTGCTCACAACCCAAATTCATTGAATGGATGAAACCACCTATGTGTAAAATATAGAAAAATTAAGAGAAATGTGTAATGCCTAAATAGTAAAGTAACTAGAGGTGACAAGTTCGGATCCTTTCCCCCATAGAGATAGAACGACTAGTGGTCAAGAACACAACTAAGTAAATGAAAATAGAGAAGGGTAGTCTACCCTAGCCAAAGCTAGTGAAACAATATACCCATCATTAGATCATTGTAGATAATCCCCACCATTGAACATGAATATCATGTGAATGAGTTTTTGTGGGATTTGGCAATGTCACCACATGCCCTGGATAACATGAACATTGGGGAATGAGACCAACATTTGGATAGATTTTAGAACCCAAGCACAAGAAAAATAATGTATAAACCAAAGAATTATGTTAATACCTTCAATCCCAAGTCTGAGGATATAAACCATATATGAGCCGAAGTCCTAATGTTCAAATCATTTGGCATGTCTGTAAGAATATCATGATTAGTATAATGGGAGGTTATTGCATTTTAAAATATAACGAATAAATATATGAAATCAAAGTGGATCCACACGTTATGACCTTGGATAACTAAGAAGTTATGACCCAAGGTAATTAACAAGTTGTGGCCGGGTTAAGTAATATGAAGAGCATATGGAAGAAACTTCTCCTAGTGCGAGGTGATCCATGTAACTAAAGAGAAACATTTTTATAGTATGAACAAATAGGTATAATATTTATGCACTAGTAATGCCTAATTCTAGAGGTAGAAAGCCTTACTCACCACTATAGATAATTTAATGTGTACATTATTGCAAAGATAATTTTTTTTATTGTGTAAAATTGGGGTACTGTTGAAGCCCCGAAAATTGGGTCTACAACAAGGGGGATATCCACCCATCCAGTCCAGACCTTGGTTAGCAACTCCTTTTCCATTTGGTATAGTGGGTCCAACTGGGGATATGGGACCAGTTTCCCAATTTGTGTGTGTGTGTGTGTGAAGAATTGATATTTCCCTTCTAAAAGTTCCTAAGTGAGATGCTCTAATTCTAACTCTAATCTAATAACATGCAAATTGTATTCTAATAAGCAGAAATATCTAAGTCTACACTAACCTGAGGTGTAATCATTCTGTTATGCGATCTAAAATGATTTCAGATAACAATTGGTAATAAAGATCATTCAACTGTTATGAGAAAAGAATTCAATACAGATAAACCACTTCGTATAAAAAGTTAGACGAAACAGTTGTGAAAGGCATATCACATAATAAGCTACTCATACATTAAGCATAAATAAATGGCTATCACCATACAAAAGTGCCAAATGATAACTCAAGCATTCACGCATCAATATATAAACAACTGAACATGAATATCACTTTTAACACAAAGGCAGAAATAGTTAAGAGATAAAAGTACCATTTATAACTAGTCCTACTGATGAGCTTCAAGTGATAATGATTTATCTCCTGCTAATCCAACATCCACTAAGAGTACAGAAGTGCAACATCAGTAGCATATATTAAATACAGATATCAATAAATCCTGTTCCATTCATTCATCAAAACCTCCTCAAAGGGTACAAAAGTGCATATTCTGGGGATAATTTTTTGATAAATTTCACAACCCTTCTCTAAATGCATGAGAAGGGTTTAAATACTACTAACTAAATTTAAAAATAACTTATTAGAAAAATGCAGGACACGGTTTAAATGACCATCCTCATTTCAGGCAAAAATAAAGCAAAGTTAATACTAACATTGAATCTAAAATTAAAACTACTAACTAATTATTTCTATATCTGCTCCTTGAAATCGCACGCGTTCAGCATTTGTTTGAGAAGAGTCGGCTAGCCGACTTCCGATTTTAGCTGTGCTATGAAAACATAATCGGCAAGAGCTGGCGCCATCTTCTCGGCAGAATTGATGATACACTTGAGAGTCATGCACTAGCTGTGTGGTTTTACCAAGTAT
Source organism: Pinus tabuliformis (assembly GCA_031772625.1). Lineage (NCBI taxonomy): Eukaryota > Viridiplantae > Streptophyta > Pinopsida > Pinales > Pinaceae > Pinus > Pinus tabuliformis. Next base: position 834,333,105 of record CM062811.1, on the reverse strand, counting down.
GCCTAGTAATAATCCCAATTCAACTTGGTTAACCTTTGGATTGATTCTGCCTTTTCTTGAGCCTTCTGTCTCCAGTCTATTTGTAGTTGCTGTACTTTAGGTAAATACCCCAGAGTGGTTTCTGAGATTAGATTTTCTCTATGAAAATTTTCATTTGTACAGTCAATAATGTTGTTTGCTGCTGTGGCTGCTTCTTCTGCTGCTTGCTCTGCTTTCCTGAGTTGTGAATCCCATTTGTTAAAGAGCATTTCTTTGTGATTTTCATTTATTATTGGTGCGCCTGCTCTTTTTCCCTCCTCTGTTTCTAGCTAGGCCAAATATTCAGTAACTTGTTTATCAATTAAATCATAATCATGTGGTAAATCCATGACTTGATTAGTGATTTTATCACTTATTTCACAATACAAGTTCCACTGTGATATTCTTTGGCTCAATGCTTCCTATTGTTGTAGTAGTTGTTTGTTCAAGGAAATGGATTCTGTGATGAATTTTGTAAGTTTAGGGTCATCCTTGTGCATCTCCTGCATATCCTGTAACTATTTTTCTCTCTCAGCCAAACTATTCTGGTAGCCTATCTGCATTCGTTGGAAGTCCTGTTGTAGCTTTTCAAGCTATTTTTGTGCTTTGTTGTTGGTGTTTGCTTGTTGCAACTGTTGTTGCAAAACTTGTATCTGGTCTTCCTTTTGTTTTAGCAGTTGTTGTACCTTAGATGATTTATCAATAGTTGCTAGGGCATATGCTCCTGTGATCTGAGATAATTTAATGAGATTCTCGGTGGGATCGGTAGTAGGATCTTACCATAGGACGTCTAATTGCTCTGCATCATGAGAGAGCACATTTTCCAATTTTATTTTCTTCCTTCGTCTTCTCACTACTGCCTTGTGTTGTGGGATATAAAATATATCAAGAGGAGGAATCTCTTCTATCTTGAGTATAAGTTTAGAAGATGGGGTAATAGGAATATGTTCCATATCTGAGACATTGCTAATTGTTCCTGTGACTATATCTTCCGTTGTCTATACATTGTCCACAGGTGTCTTTGTGCCTTGTCCTTCAAGACTGATCAAATCATTGAAGGTCTCCCATTCTTTATCTAGCTTAGTTCTGACTGATGGTGGCTGAACGATGAGAAGGAGAGGATCTATTTGTGGGGAGGTAAAAGCCTGTTGTTGTTGGAACTCTTTTGATTGGGCAGTGTCCTTTATTGACCCCTCGCTTTTACCATGGTCACTTTCCGATCTCTTGGAATGTTCAGATGTTTCTTTCCTAGATTTAGATTTAGATCTATCTGTGCCTGAACTTCCACTAAGACTAATACTTGGAGTTGGTTCCCTTACAGGTTCCAAGCGTAGTTTTTCCACAGGGATACTAGCTAACCTCCTTTCCCTATATATCTTGAACTACTAAAATTCTGCTGGAGGGAATCACATTTGAGCTGAATGTAGAATTTATTCAAGCGTACTTTTCTGTTGAAATGTGTCATCAAAAAAATCTTCTTCTCAAGAAAATACCTTTATTTTGAGTGCAGTAGTGAAATTCTTAGCAATATCATAAGGGTCGAACGGTCTTCCTGGAAATTTGAACAACTGTAGACATGTTATGTTCTTTACTTCTTTGAATGCATGGCCCACATCAAATAGTGAAAAGGACCCACAGGCCACAGGAAATTGTGGCCAAATAGCCTTCTTTTTGTCTTTCAAATCTTTAGTCAAACCTCCTTCTTCGCAGGTTTGATAAGCAATTTCTCGTGCCAAGAGTTTATCAGGAACATACAAAGGTAAGACATGAGGGGAAGTGAGACTTCCAAATACCATAACATATGTAAACAGTTCTTCTCCGAACCATATCACAATAGGGAGTATATCTACCTCTGCTTTAGGAAAAAACCTTGGAACATCTTTATCATACAATACTTTGTACATGGGCAGCACGATTCCATGACAAATCTTGTAGAAATACGAAGTGAACTTAGAGTCCCACAATTCTTTATGATAAATATGAATGGGTAGGGGGTCTTGAGTCATCCATTTCCAACCCATCAAAGGAAACTTGGAAATATAACAAATCGCATCCATCACATATGCAGATAAGTAGAAAGGGGGATAGATTCTCTGAGAAACAGTTCTTTTAGACCGGTAATTTACAATGGTTGTGACTAAGTTATCAGACAATATTTTAGCCCAGTCCACTATAGTAGCATTGGTGGTGGCATCCAATAATGGTAGCCATTCAGATGAAAATTTGTTAATGTCTGGCTTCCCAAAAAGTCTACAGAGCATAGCAGCAGCAAAGCAATACGGGGAGGTGAGAGAACCAGTGCTATACATACCATGTTTGTCCTTTTTTAGCGGTTCGTCCCTCCTTGACCAGTCTTTGATGCATTCTGCCAAGTCTTGATTTTCTTTTGCAAACTTCTCCATGAACTGTTTGTTATAAGTCGCCTATGGCTCTGGCAAATGATACATGAGCCTCAAATCTTGTGAAGTGAATGAGCCAATGAGTCCTTGACCCTGAGTCTTAACTTGTATATCCCTGATATCAGTGTTGTCTAGTATCCATTTAACCATGTCCGTTTATGGATGTTTGGGCCTCGCCGCTATTCTGTGTAAGAACGAACAAGCTAGCTCTGTAATGGATGCCTCAGAAGAACTACGTCAGCCTGCAGTAGCCTCAACCTCCATTACTCTGAGATTCTCTTCCTGAAGTAGACTATACATTCCTTCCCAGGTAGAAATACCAGCGTCTCTATTACAGGAAGTTTCTGTATACAAGGGAACCATTTATTTCTCTTCAGAACTCGGAGCTTTGCCTTTCTTTCCCATAGTATCCTGCGTACTGCTTTTATCATTCTCTGTTCTTCGTTCCTGCAGTTTACAAATGAGGTGAGAATAATGATAAGGAAAGGTGACGGGAAAGTTTTAAATGTCAAAGACATATAAAATATACCACCTTATGTGAAATGACTCTTCAATAAGCACGAAATCATATTCCATTAATGACTGGCAACTAACTCATTAATTAGCATTAAAGCACATAACTAGGTCTCAGTTTATGGAAAGTACTTTTTTGAACAACGAGCCTGAAAGATCTGCGATGAAGCAACTTTGCGATATCGTAGATCGTAACATCGCAAGGTTGCTAGCTCGCTATATCGCATTATCGCATTATCGCATATATCACTTTGCCGCGTGGCATATGACAATTTTTGTTAATCTATTTTTTGCGAATTGTGATTTGCGATATGCGCCATCGCATATCGACAGTTTAAAGTTTTTTAATGCAAGCGGTCTTTGATGCATGCGATGTGATATATGTTTGTAGTCCCATATCGCGATCTCACAGTCTTAGAATTCGGCTTGCAAGGAGGTATCCTGCTATCCTTTTTGCGATGTGATATTTCCTAAGGATTAATTCTACTTTATCATAAAACTGAAGCTTTTTTAGATTTTTCAAGGGTATTCTCATAAGTTTATGATGGTAAGTTTTATTGAAAAAGGAAATTCAAGCACTAATTGATTTTTAAATTTTTTTACTAAGGGTCCTCACTTATTTAGTATTAGTAATAACACCAAATAAGAAGGGGGGTTGTTGCTAGCCACAACAGGTACCTAACATTATGTGCACATGAAATGTATGATTTAGATGGATACATCTCATAACCAAACTAGTTTCTTATATAACCTATGAGTAGAATGGATGGAACCCATCTATTTTGGTAGATGGAAGTAGGTCCATAGGATGGTAAGTTACACACTTATCATGATTATATTACTGTTGGGCCTTAGAGTATAATAACTTCCCAATCAATATGAGATATTAGTGGTATGATTGGTTTCCAATTAATACAAGAAATAATTATATATCTAAATAGAGGACCATAGATAGTTTCTAAGGTGGATGTGAGTTGCATTATTTTTATATAAGGAACTGATATTGGCTGTAGAATGAATATTTCAAGAAGAATGGTCAAATTGTAGTAGAGAAGGAAGGATAGGTCCTGGATACAATAATGAGTACCTTTGGAGCTTAGTCCAATAAATGTAGGCCATATTTACTATGGAAGCATTATGGAAGTAGAGCATACTATTTATGGAGGCAATGGAGTTTGGATGTTGGTGGAAAAATCAAGTTGAAATATTATGTTTTGTGTTGAATAATATAGACTCACGACCATATTGTAATGTGGCCCACACCTTCTAGTTTCAACAATTCTAGATGTCATGTTCGATTTGATGTATTGGTTATTGAATAATTAAGCATGTACTTGGTATCTCCATGCTATGGAGAATGTAAGAACTTGTATTTATGTAACATGTAAAAGGAATATTGTTGTAATACCTAGAGACCAATGCACACCCATGTGTCATGTGTTCCTAATGATTTGGATAAATTGTTTACTTTAGTTTTGTAATATCTTTTAGGGAATTCCTTAACACTCAAAGGTGTGGGCTATGTGTATGTTGGATACCTTACGAGTGGCCCATATTTTTCATTCTAAACTATTTTATATAGTTATTTAACACTTGCAGTAGACCATAGTAGTTATACATTTTGGTAGGAGAAGTTCTACATGTAGGGGGACTTGATCAAGAATTTCAATCAACTAGGTACATGAAGGGACATCCTCTTTAACGAGTGGTTGTCGCTATTACGTAGCCACAAATTTTGGTAGATTCTTGTTCATTGATATATATTTTAAAAATTTATTGATTTATGTTTGGTTGAAATATAAGGTGAAAATACTTCTGTCGATAGGATATTGACTTTTTTATTAAGGACGTTCTTTAAGTCATAGTGAAGCATTTAATATAGAGGAGAAAATGTTCAATACAGTAAGGGAAGATGATTAAGACAAGTGACCATTAAGGGTGAATGTTTGAGTACATAATTCCTACTCATCATATGGATGACCATATTTTACTATTTATATTATTGATTGTTATTGGGTAAATTTATTCTCTACCAAAAACAGAAGAGCTTGTTCATACTTTCTAGGAGTTTGTTATGCCTAGTTGGATGTGAGAGATTCTCTCCAACTAATAGTTTTATAGATTAATGTGTGGGTGATATATTTTCTTATTGGACATCTAATCCGCTAAGGGTTGGTGTGGAATGAGAATAGTCACATGAGTCCAAGAGAGCACTTGAAATGTCAAGACCAAGGGTCACAAGGAAATGTATAAATATGTAAATCTTGTTAATAAAATGCAACTCAGTTTTATGTTATCTGCTACCTATTCCATGTATGATGTTTAACATGGTATCAAAGTAGTGTAATTTTTTCCCTTCTCTAATTTTAGCCACTACTTTTTTTTTCCTTTGTCAGTCATGCACCTCTACCCATTGTTATGAAATAAAAAACTAGCGTTTTTCCCTCATACTGAAAGTGTAGGTCCTATATCTTAAGTTTAGACATTTTCTTCCCTAGTTACTCTAACTCATCTCATAGCTACTAGCCTCATAATCCTAACAGTTCCTACCATCTCTATCCATTGGTATTTTCTACTCAATGCTTAATTGTTCCTTTTGAGGTTTAATTCTACTAAGCTAGATGTTACTCCAAAATTTTTCATTCTATCATTGTACAAATTTGTTTCCATTTTTTGTGCACTATCTCTTATTCTATTGGTTTTCCAATAGAATCTATAATTTAAGTTGGAAAAAGAACTAAAATGATAATTTGTCGAGGTGACAATTAAGTCACGAAATGGATAGCTGGTCCTTTCTTGTATGTCAAGCTTGGAAACTAGTATGCAATAAGGAGAAAGAGGGAAACTATTGATATTAAAGAGAGAATATTCTCTTGTTGGAAAAGGAGTGTGAATTTGTGAAAAACGTTTTCTCTTCATTTTCGACTACACATTGTGAGACATTACTTTGAACTGTTCTCTTCCTGTGTTGGAATCTGCATTGTGAGTTGATTGTTTTGAGAAGTTATTTTTTATCAAACTAAATGTATCATTAACACAACATTTAATTCATGGAGGCATGGATAATGGATTCCCTTTCACATGGGGAACTTAATTAACATTTTGGGTGATTCAATACATTAGTTAATAAGTGTAATTTTTAAGCCTGCTTACCAGTAGCCTTGTCCTCTTATGTTCCAAACTATACCAATTTGTTTTCTCAAGTTTGCGACAACAATAACACTAAAGAGCCTCACCCATCACTATACATATTCCTCACCCTTAGAACTAAACTTGGGGCACATATATGAGTTATTGAACATGGAAACTAGAAGGTGTTCTTGTTGGTTGACATACAAAGCATCTCTCATTGATTCTTTATGTAGTGAGTGTATTCAATCTCTATAGAATTTACCTCATTCCCACCAAAACTAGCCAAGGAACTCGTAGGCCTGAAACCCTGATCTATACAACCATGATTTACCACAATCCTGCCATTATGGGTCAAGGGATTTCTTGGCCCATGGTAGCATTTCTATATGTCACACTATCAAGCAATTTTTGTTAATTCCCCTAAATATTTCGAATTTGTATATTAACTTTGGGTCTTTTCAATTATTCACCTGCAGGTATAGATGGTACAAGTGTTGGCATTATGATACATATGTTGTACTTGATGGCAACCCACTCATCTCAGATAATGAATTATATTTCACGCACTTATATGCAGAGAAAAGTTTATTTCATGTAGAGAAAAGTTCACGCACTTTTATGCAGAGAAAAGTTTTTTTCATGTAGAGAAAAGTTCATGCACTTTTATGCAGAGAAAAGTTTATTTCATGTGGTGCCTCCGCACTGCGCCTTCTGTGGCGCCTCTGTGGCATCTCCGCACTTTATGCAGAGAAAAGTTTATTTCATGCAGAGAAAAGTTATTTCATGGGAAAGAAGCTTAAGAAGAAAGCACCTAAGAAAAAGAAGTCATCTCAGAAGAACTATGACAGTGGGAGAATCGATTGGGGATTAGGTATAAGAAGCTCTTCAGATTCAGAATCATTATCAGGTATGAATATATTATCCTCTGGTGTTCTAGCTATCTTTCCTTTTGGAAGAGATGAAAGTGATAGAGAAACTACTGAATTTGCTCTTATGGGTGAACAAGAAAGATATCAAATAGAGGCAGAATTTAAAAGGCTGACAGGCAAAATTAGAGATCAACAAGATCTATTGAACAAAAGGGAATGTGATTTCAAAGAAGAAGCTACCAAACTAAAGGCCCAACTAGAAGAAGGAAACAAGGTAAGAAAGCTACTCAAGGACAAGGAAGACCAATGTCAAAAATTGCAGCATGAAGTGACATCATTAAGAAAAGAAGTCAACGAAAGAAGCACAACCATCAAGAAACTCAAAGATAGATCCAGCTACTATGAAAATCTTGAAGCTACAATCCTCTCACTAAAAGGAGATCTTGAAGAATCAAAGAAGCAGAATACAGATCTACTCCAAGCTATTGCAAAACAAGAAAACGAAGTCACCAGCTTAAAATCTCAACTAGAATGTGCCTTCCGAGTTCATCAAATGCAGCAGGATCTGAATGAAGAACAAGAAAAGGAGATTCTCAAACTAAGGGAACAAATGGAAGAAGGAAGGAAAGCAGAAGAAGATTTGAAAAAGCAATCTGTTGAAAAGGAATAACAGCTTCAGGTTGAGGTAAATATCTTGAAAGGTAAACTAGAAGAAAAGGATAAGCTTTTACGATTTCAAGATAGTTCTAAAGTCTTGGATGATATTCTTAGTAGTCAAAGGTCTCCTGCTATAAAGACTGGTCTTGGTTTCCATGAATCCGTTGAAGGTGAATCTAGTTCACAAGGTGAGGCAAGGAACTCTAAAGAGAAATCTAAAGTGATCAACGAAGAAATGAAAGATCAATCTCATCATCAACCAAGAAAAGAGATTCCTCAAAGAAAATCCTTTACTCCTCCTATGAATAATGTTGAATGTTATGTATGTCATAGTCTTGGACATGTTGCAGCTAGATGTAGAAGAAGAAGGGTTCAAGACCATTATGCAGAAAGATCATCACATTCAAGGTACTTTTATGGATATTGCTTTGCTTGCAATATGTTTGGTCACAAAGCTGCTGATTGTTACAGGAGGAATATGAAATATGTAAGATGTTATGCATGTAACAAGCTTGGAAATATAGCTAAGGAATGCAGGAACAAAGTGTGGGCACCATATCAAAAGGAGAAAATGTCATCATCATGCTTGAAGATATGGAGGAAAAAAGAAGTACAGTCAGAAAAAGGCGACACTGCACAACGTACAGTCATACCAGAATCAGAGGGAGCTGAAAGTACAAAACTTCAGTGTCCTGAATCTCATATGCAAACTCCATAAAGGAAAGTTGCATATATACACGAGTTAGTTACTGCACAGTCGCGTATATGATTGTTTGAAGAAAGGAAGTAGGGACAGATTCAAGAGAAGGATCAGTTTTGCTCTAGTTAATAATAATGATGTGTGGATATGATGGTTAGAAGTGTTTTGGTTCTAACTTGATATTGATGATGTCTTGATACTTCTTATTGATATGCATGATCAGACAGATGGCACATGTTTAGAGGGAGCATATGGACTTAATGCATTATTGGAATTATGGTTAATAGTCCTTGGTGATGATACTTATATGGATAAATGATTCATCTTGCTATGGTTATGAGTTGTTCACATGGTTCTTGGATCAGATTTATGGTTGATTCTCTAATGATGCTTGCATGGGAAGCACTTAGCTTGAATTCACATCTTCTTGATGTTGAGTGACTCATATGCTGCTGTCGTCATATGCATAAAGATCATATATTACAGTTATGATTCCTTTCATTCTTGGCACAAATGGATGAGGATTGTTGGCTGGATACAGGGATGATTATTCAAAGTTGCATTGTTGGAGACATGATGATAATGAGCTCTTATCTATATGATGATAGGATTGTTTCATACATATGTTGATTAATGCAGATATTCCCAATTGATGATACTTGATCTGGATGGCTATGATGTTTCTCACATAGAATGTGAAATTCTGTTGATGCGGACATACCTTGATGATTCATGCACTAATACAAGTTGCTGGTCTAGTTGCTGTTGACAGATACTATGGAGCAGATCATAAAGTGTTGTTGCTGATGTTCATCTTATTTAGGTGATGTCATATCAAGACTCATGATGTAATAGTGTCATCTCTTCAGGTCATGTAACGACCTATGTTGGTTTCCCCACTATGCCTGGGATGAAGATGTAATGTATTTGGTTTTCATTTTTCTGATATATCCCCACTTGGTTGGGTGATGGATGTATGTATTGAATCTTTTAGGAAGGTCATTTGTGATGTAGAACATCCTTTTGCAGACCTTGCTTACAGTCAGGGGGAGCCTGAGCATGAACAACACTATATAGCAGAGCAGACATTTCAGCTTGTTCTCAGAAAGAGCATGATTAGATTGGTGCACCATGACATATACAAAGGGGGAGCTCATTCAGAGATTTCAACAGGTACTCAGGGGGAGTTTATAATGCATTGTTGGCATTATGGAGGACGTACAGAAGGAGATCTTGGATGCTGGTCTGATTATTGCTGCAATCTATCTCTTTCATGGTCATGGATTATGGTTCTTCTTTGCAGATCTGGTTTATAGTCAGGGGGAGCATGTTCTTAGGGGGAGCATAACCCTTTGCCCTTGATGTCAAAGGGGGAGAGTGATTGGTTGTTGTTGCCATCAAGTCCAAAGGGGGAGATTGTTGGCATTATGATACATATGTTGTACTTGATGGCAACCCACTCATCTCAGATAATAAATTATAGTTCACGCACTTATATGCAGAGAAAAGTTCACGCACTTATATGCAGAGAAAAGTTTATTTCATGTAGAGAAAAGTTCACGCACTTTTATGCAGAGAAAAGTTTATTTCATGTAGAGAAAAAGTTCACGCACTTTCATGCAAGGAAAAGCGCGTATATGTTGGAGAACTTACCTTTGGTCCATGGTAGTTAGTCCTTGGTATTTGAACCTATGAGGAAAAGTGTGTATATGTTGGAGAACTTACCTTTGGTCCATGGTAGTTAGTCCTTGGTATTTGAACCTATGAGGAAAAGCGCGTATATGTTGGAGAACTTACCTTTGGTCCACGGTAGTTAGTCCTTGGTATTTGAACCTATGAGGAAAAGCGCGTATATGTTGGAGAACTTACCTTTGGTCCATGGTAGTTAGTCCTTGGTATTTGAACCTATGGTTTTGGACCATGGTACTTCGTCAAAAAGTGTTGATCTCACGTACTTTCATGGTTGGTTCATGGTATTAGTCCAACAGTTTTTTGATCCTATGGTTTTGGCCCGTGGTATTGTGAAAGGCCTAAGCCTATATAAAGCAAAGGAGATCACTTGGCTAATTCATCCTTGCAATTAAATATCTTAAGATCTGAAATATTGTGTTATTGTTTTGAAAGTTTGATCTATGAAAGTGAAGTTGAAAGCGAATCTGTGAAGGGTGATCTCTTGAGCGCTGCAGCTGCGGAAGTGCGGAGGCGCCAAAGAAGGCGCAGTGCGGAGGCGCCACAGAAGGCACAGTGTGGAGACGCCACAGAGGCGCCACAGAAGGCGCAGTGCGGAGGCGCCACAGAAGGCGCAGTGCGGAGGCGCCGCAGAAGGCGCAGTGCGGAGACGCCACAGAGGCACCACAGAAGGCGCAGTGCGGAGGCGCCACAGAAGGCACAGTACAGAGGCGCCATAGAAGGCGCAGTGCGGAGGCGCCATAAAAGGCGCAGTGCGGAGGCGCCACAGAAGGCGCAGTGCGGAGACGCCACAGAGGCGCCATAGAAGGCGCAGTGCAGTGGCGCCACAAAAGGCGCAGTGCGGAGGCGCCACAGAAGGCGCAGTGCAGAGACGCCACAGAGGCACCATAGAAGGCGCAGTGCGGAGGCACCACAGAAGGCGCAGGTGCGGTGGTTGCGGCACCACAGAAGGCGCAGGTGCGGAGGTAGTACAGATATCCACAGATCTATACCAGTGAAGTTGCGATCCCTGCTTAAAATTTGTTTTAACTGCCTTTGACTATTCTGTAGGGTTTTGGGTGCATAACTGATGTTTGGTTACTGGTATTGAGTTCAGATAACAACATGATTAATGACTTATCTTTATGTACTAGATCTGGTTGATAACTCTCATAATATCATTGTATATGTATGGATCTGGTGATTGGGTGATTCAGAAGGTTGTTTGATTATGAGCTTCAATGTTGTTGTTGGGTCCAGTATGAAAATTGGATGAAAAGTGGCCTTTCAGATTATGTGTTGTGCTTCAGTGTATCCAGTCTGAAAATTGATGAAACGTGGTACCTGGAGGAGAGAAGATTGTAGGCCAGCGCCTATGTACTAGTATCTAAGCTAGTACAAAAGCTAAGGGAGATCTTTGGAGCATTGTAGCAGGAAGCAGCCTGTGTACTAGTAAATGGATCGGCTAGTACAAGAGCAAAGGGGGTTGTAGCTCCCGTACTGGTATAAGACTGCACCAGTACAAATATTGTAAAAGGATTTTCTTATTAAGAAGAAGATTGAGATGACTTGCAGCAGGTGGTTTTTCTCCTGCATTGGGTTTCCACCTTATATCATGGTGTTCATGTGTGTGCCTTATGTGTGATGATCTATTCTCTATTACGGCATCTGTTATCTGATAATATGGTTGATAATGTTCTAATGCAGTCATTAAAGATCAATTAACTTAATCATAAGAAGTTGTGGAAGTAGCATATATGAATCTGATTATGGAAATGAAAAAGTTTTATTAATGTGATAATACTGATTCACCCCCCCCTCTCAGTATTATTTCCAACAACAAGTTTTCTCCTAGGATATAGACTAGCATGACTTGGGTTTCTACATACTAATTTTTGGTTGGGGTTTAGTTTTTGAGGTTGGTTCAGTTTTTCCTCCTTTCTCTCCACCATGGATTTTTTCCAGAGATTGGTGATTCTGTTGGGTTTTCCTTAATTGAAAGCTCCTATTGCATATTAGTTTTTTATTTTGGAATTCAATGAGTCTCTACTGGTTCCAGGAAAGGCACCAATCTGCCTTTCTGTAATTCTTCCTAGATACCTGTTGTCGCAATTTGTCTTAAGGTTACTAATGATCGGGTTTATATGCCTGAGGCATGGTGAGACCTATAAAATGTTCTTTTTGTGTTTATAAGTAATACCTCCATGAAACCATCACCGGCTATTTGTATGATTCTAGACTCATTCCAAGTGTTATAAGGATGTATGAGTATATACTTAATGGCATAATGGTTTCCTTCTACGACCTTTAGGCTGAAAGTTTTGTTACTAGTTGATAGCAACTGAATTTTTGTCTTGCATATACTTTTGGGTTTCTTCATACCAAAAGTCATCTATTTCAAAGTTTGTGTATTAATTCATTAATTGGGACTTCACAAAAATGTATCCTGTAGCATTTTCTACCTCATGCAAAACTCATCTAAAGTTTATGTATGATTTTAAAATTGTTGTTTAGACAAATATTAACCTCCTTATTGGTTTGTCCATACATATTTATTTTTGTCAATAAGATTTTCCTCCTAACTTTCTTTGTATTGAATTACTGGTTGAAGTCACTGTAGATGTATCTCTTTATGCATGCAATTAATTTGAAAGAATATCAGTGTGCCTCTGGCATATTTGTCAACTTGTCCTGATTAGAGTCATTGCAGAAGTATCTCTTTATGCATGCAATTAATTAAAAAAATATTGTTCATGTGCCCCTTGCATGTTGGTCAACTCTTTATGGAAGTAGCCTATATGAATATATTTACTTGGCTTAACACTTAATTTTACCTTACTGTAGCGAGTTATATATTTTGAAATCCCATAAATGCCTCATAAGCGTATCGGAAAACTTACCCTAGGATATTACTTGTTAAAATATGGAACTATTTCCACTCATGTGACAGATAATTTCATCATCCAACCCCCATCTTTCGCAAGAGTGACATGCAAGAATTCTTAATAGACTCACCTCTGTATATTTATACATTTTTCTTTGTCCAACACTTCAATTCTGGAAAATATGTGGCTTGCCACACTAATCCACCCAACCTTGAATCACATCTGATGCGCCCCGAGCTGTGATACCTTTGTGAGGTCTCAGTAACCCCTACTGAGCCTTCATAATGTCTATTTAACATTAACTTTTTTACAGATTTTTCCTTGGCAAGATCTTTCCTTCTCGGAATCTGCATCCCCTTAGCCTAGTCTTTTTATTTTTTTTCCTAAAAGCAAAACCCTACTTTCCTCTTTGTAGCATTTTTATCCTCGGTCTTTATCTCCCACCAAGGGTATAATATATATCCATATATTTTTAATTTAGGAAATTTTATTAGAATCTGATCCCTCTCAGATTCTGACAAGTATCATTGACTCTGGTGTCAGCCATTATGATTTTCTAGCAACTAGAAAACAACAAATTTTATTTATTGATTTAATAATTCTTTTTTCTCCAACAATAGTCAATTCCTCTCAATCCCTAGTCAAAGCACTAGTAATAGTAAGCCAAAAAAACATAACTGTTTTAAACACTACAAGGGTATTACAAATGGAGTAGTGGCATCGTCAAAGAGGAAAATGTGACTTATTTCCATAGTTTCATTGCCTATTCAAGACTTTAGTTTGATTTTGCATGGTATCCTTAGCGATTTGATTAGAGTTTGCTCCAGCTACAACAATATTTACACCTTCAACTTCCTTTGATTGCTTTGGCTCTATTCAGGTTTTTTGGAATGAATTTCTACTAACATCTACTTGACTTCCATTTCTTCAATGAACATTAATGGGACTTCTCTCCCCCTTACAAGTTACTACTCTAATCATTCATTCGATTCATATTTTGTTTTCTTGAGTAGTTCCCATGAAAAGATGACGATTTTATAATGTCATTGAAGTCATAGGATTTTTCTTTCTCTTCCACGCTTTAGTTGGATTCCTTTTGTTGTCTTCATTTCCTTCTGGCTTGTTTTTTGGTCTACTTGGGGTTTCTTCCTTCTTCTTTTTAGAGTTATTTAGAGTATATGGTATCTTGCAATCTTTCTCTTTGTGTCCAAAGTTATCACATAAATAACACTTTATATGGCCAATAAATGTCTAGAAATAAATTTTTATTTTCTTTAGTAATTTTTTCTCTTAGTTACATACATTTCGTCTTCAACAACCTTATGACCAAACCCATTACAAAGATAACAGTAACCATAGAAATGATTTGGTACCTCGTGAATAACTGTCTCCTGTATTTTCTTGCTTGATAGAGCTTTCTTATTTGCTACATCTTTTGCTGATTAGTTTTGATATGCTTTCTCTTACATTCTTTTATAACATGTTCAAGTTCATGAAAAAAATTACATGTGATATTTTTCATAGGAATAAAGAATCTCCTTTGAGATCTTCCAAATTTGCTTAGTTCATCTATAGGAGTAAATGGCATTTTTGTAAAGAGCATTTTCTTCGACTCATTATTTTCATTTTGATTGTGTTTCTTACCTTTATTTGTTCTTTGTGAATCACATTGCTTGTCCCTTCTTCTACATGTGTTTTCAAGGTTGTTGTGTCCTCTTTAATGGTTGATTTTTTTGAGTTCTTCATGGACACATTCTCTTTTTCTATTTGTTTACACAATCTATTTTTTTCTTCTAACTCACTTCTAGCTGAAATAGTCTCAACCTCTAAAATTTGACATTGTTCCTCTTTCTCCTTCTGTCATCTACTCATTACCTCTTATATTCTTCTTTCTTCTTCACATTGTCTCCATAGGCTATGGTTTCCTTATTGTATTGATGTTATCCTTCATCACATGTCTACAGAAATGTCTTCAAATCTTTGTTTTCATTCCTATGTCTTTCTAGTTAGTCAGGTCTGAATCAAGATTGACTTGTTCTTCAACTAAACTTTTCCCAAGTTCATTCACACATACAGAGGTCTCATTTGGTTGAACACTTTCCTTTTGACAAGCATTTTTCTTCTTCATGTTGCCCTTCTCTTTTTCAATACTCCTGACACTAATATATCCATCATGCATGAGCTATAATCTTTTCAAGATTTATTTTCATATTTAAGGTCTATAACCATCTCAAGATCCTTAATATGAATATTGTTATACATTGCACATTTTTGCTTAGCATTTACTAATGTTCTTGAATAGAGGGAGAAACATCTTTACTATATTCATCACATAAAAGCTTCCATACATCAGATAGATAAGCTATCAATTCTATTTTTACCTTATTTATCCATTTATGAAAGTTTGTTCCACTTAGCATGTGAACACTTTGACAGTCCATGAATTAACAACACTTACACCAAATGAATCAACTCTAGTACCAATTGATGGAAACTTGAGTAAACTGAGAGGGGCAGGGGGCTCGGGGGGCTGAACCAATTTAATGCATTTATGGACATTAATTTATTTTCGTTAAACTAATTAACTAAAACCATGAAATGAGCAACTTAACACATAATCAAAATCATATTTAATATGTGAGACACAAGTAATAAATAAACCATAACATCACATCAACACATATGAAACCAGATATAAGTGGAAACCCATAAAGGGAGAAAACCACGACTTTTCTACTGTTTTGATGAAAAAGCAAGACCCTACTCTCTTATTCCTTTTTATTTTCTATAGGCTTCAACCTACAGGAGGGTGTTGCCTTACTTTTTTTCAAGGTATAACATGCAAGTAAGATCCAACTCCCATAATTTTTTTGCAAGCTACAACCCACAAAAGGATCCTATCTCAATAGGCTACAACATGGTCTATATCAAGCTCCAAGTTGAAAGGAGACTACAATCCCTTCATCCATACAAGAAACAACATGTTGGTTTACCTGGTCATCAGTTATGCATGCCTCCATCTTTATCTCTAGCTGTTATCCCTTTCAAATGTACTTGACATCATCTTGATATGTGTTAGGTAACTCATGAAAAATCTACTCTCACATGATTTCTAACTATATAACCAATAACCCTTTTATGACCTACAAAATCACATCTTTTGGAAATATAGTTTGTTGGTTGTTTGTATTCCACATAACAGTATGAAGTGAATATAATTGACTCTTTCCCTTCCACCCATTGGTTTCCAAACACTTCTTATTTTGAATATTAAAACAGAACTAAGTGCTCAAATATTATTTTTAGCCACATGTAATGATTAAGTACATCAAAATAATACCATCATATGTAAGCAAGTAACTCATTATAACATCAAAACACATGTAAAACATTCACTCTCTAATGAAAGCAATATGCAGGAAACATGAAAGTATTGCATCAGTCTCGAAAGCCTTATATCTATTTTGTAATGTCTTGTATCATTATTTCTTCATGCCATGGCATCATCAACCTTGAGCCTTGCCTGTGTTGTCTTGCATCTTGCCTTTTCCTTGCATCACAAGAGTTCTCATACCTTGACCTTCGCCTAGTATCACAACAATCTCTTCAAACAAACTAATCTTCAAATCAACCCTATAGAAAACATTTGCAACCATCAATAATCAACACAACATATATTCAAGCATAACTCAACGCACCTCTTTACACAATTGTGTATGCACCAACTATGGTATGATATTTGTTGCTCCTTTAAGAGTATATAAGTAGTTCAATAATAATCAACATAGTGTAATTAAATGCATCAGATCACCTTGACTTGCACCTTTTCAACAAACATACCGAAGCCATCAAAACATAATAGACATGCCTTGATGCACCTATTTTTCCTTTTCCACCACCCTTTGCATCACATGTTTGTATTGCATTCACATAAAGCATTAACAACATACAACATAACCACTTGCTATCAAACATCACTGCAATACATACCTTGCTACTCTTGTTGTTCTTTTGATACTCCTTGGCCTTTCTTGCTCCTTTTTCATCACATATTTTGCTACACTTTTGTTTCTTCTTTGTCTTGCTACTACTACTTTTCCATCAATGACAACAATGCCATCAACATGACCATAGAAAAATGTGTTGTAGCACTATAAATGTCTCAAACCATTTGTTGTATATCGAGGCAACAATTTTTGTTTATTGATGCTAATTTTAAAGTCTTAACCTCATTTGATTTTTGGGCTTTATCTATCTTTGTGATGGGACAAACATTAAAATCAAAATGTTATTATTACTATTGCCCCTAAAAGATCTATTATGCTTTTGGAATGTGTTAACAATTTTTTTTTCTACTAATATTTTTTTAACATGTTTCTATATATACTTAAAATCCTAACATCTAAAACCTCACAACTAATCCCCATACAATAATTGATCAACACCAATTAAAAAATGTATTGTTCACCCAAAATAATTTTTTTTACGCAATTTATGAAGTTACTATATTTCTAGATTAAACTCTTAACCTTAAAAACACAACCAAAATATATAGAGAAATTAAACAACTATATATTTAAAGAAAGTTTCTGCTCTAAAAGAAAAATGAAATTCTACGCAAAATAAATAAAGATAAACACTTTTATGGGCTAAACTACTATCCTTGGGAATCTTAACAAATCTCAAATAACAAAACATCTTAACAAATCTCAAATAACAAGATTGACTAGCCGCAAAAAGGAATTTTCATAACTCAAAGTTTAATGAAAAATTGTAGATAAAAAAGATAATAATAAGGTTGTGGCGATTTTAGGAAATTCAATACAATATAATTCCTACTTTTATTATAATAGTTAATATAGTGCACCGATGTATTGAAGAAGAAAAGAGTTAATCCAAACCTATGACAATATGGTAATTTATAGTACTAAATATTTGGCCCTACAGCTAGTTGTGGCTGCTAGTCTATGGCATTATAGAATAACGTTGTTTTCATTGAACCATCTATTCTATGATACCTAGCTCTTCTAATACAATAATACGGATTTGTATATAGAAATAATTGTCCTACTAAAATGGTTTCCTACTTTTTCAAAAGTTGAGTGTACGAGTAAAAAATATGAGTCATTTTTAATGTAAATTATACTCGGAGAGAAGACAAACCGAAAGAAAACTTGATAGTAACGGCAATGTCCTTAACTTTTTTAAAGAGAAATCAATGGCACTTAAAACATCTTTGTTTTCCTCGTCAATTTCATTAATAAAACATTTCTAAAATGCGAAGAATTTTAATATGGAATTTCATGTAATATAATACTTCATTATCACTGCTAATACCAATTAAGCTACATTGCAATACTAATTTCATTAATAAATTTTTTTGGGTCCATTATGAAAAATAATATCTCGCAGAAAACATTTGATATAACAATAATCCTAGTGAAAACTGATAAGCCCAATTATAGGTATCTGGTCTGAACCCATCGACTGATAACCAAGCAGTCTCATCACTGCATTAGAACTTTTGAAATGAATTAGCATGATGTCTCTTAACACCATCCTTGATTGTGTGATTCCACTTGCCCGCCTACATTAGTTATTATTAATTTATGTTTTAACTAAATAACTTGTCTGATTTCACTTTCTCACTTGCGTAAACTATTGTTAGTTTCTGCTTTAAATAAACAACTCACAATAAATAGGTGTCAATTTGATTTAGACAACTATATTTAATGTGTCAACTTGATTTAGATAGCTAGCTAAAACGTAATAAGTAGAGGCATGCACAGTGTTGGTATGAGTGATGAGGTGTAAATTTAGGTTTAAAGAGTAATGATTTTTTTTTTTTTAATAAAATAAAGAAACTAATAACAAAATAGCTCGTCTTTATTAAGTTAAAAAAATATAAATTATTATGAAAACCTTTAAATCAATCCTTAATAATCCCTACCAATAAGCGAGGACTACAGTAATGAGTTCACTGAGTAGGTAGTATGCTTGAATTAATTTCCTTTTAATTTCAATCTTTTTTAATTAAATAATTGGAAAGGAAAATTCAACCATGCAATTGGTTGGACAAGGAATATAGTATTCTTGTTAGACTTATTTTCTAACTCGATAGAATATGACAATGACATCATTGTAATATAGATGGCTAATTACATAACTATACTTAAATTAATTAAATCCCAAATAAATGGCCAAGCTAGACTGTCACACTTTTAAGAGATCTACTGTTTATATTACATTGTAGGTGTATGCCCTCTATTCTTAAAAACATATCAATATTTAATTAAATCCCAAATAAATGACGAAGCTAGACTGTCACACTTTTAAGATATCTATTGCTCATATTACATTGCAGGGGTACTTCCTCTATTCTTAAAAACATATCAATTAAGTTACACTATATGTAAAATATTTCAATTAAGAACTATATCAATTAAGTTCTTTTAGCGTGAAGGTTTTGGGAAAATATGTGTGGAGGGGAATGTATGTAGAAATGAGAATGTGTGGAAGTAGAAACATATCATTATAACACATTTTTAAGATATATACGAAGAAAATATGTGTGGAGGGGGAATGTATGTATAGGTGTAGAAATGAGAATGTGTGCAAAACGAGAAACACATTATTACGACATATATTTAAGAAATATACAAATATTTTTTAATGTGGTGCATGATAAAACTCTTTAATTTTTCGTCAAGAATTCAAATATTTCAAGAAACCAAAATTAGAAAAAACAAAATTTCGAATTATAAACCAAGGATTAAAAAATTCTAAAGATATCAAAATTCAAAATTCCTAACCAACATTAACAAAAATAAACAAAAATATTATAGAAATATAAAGTATTTTCATTATTGCTGCTTCAACCTCCATTGAAGGAGGTGATCGAACTAGTACCAACTCATATAATAAATGAATGTGTTACCATTTAGTTGCCAAGTGCTCCACTTAGTATTTTAATTTCTTGAAAAAAAATGGCAACAACATAAGGTAAGGTAAGAGTTGTTCAATTCGTTTAGTAATGGTTTTCAAAATAGAAGTGACTATAAGTGTGAAGGGAAGCAAATTTATCTTTTTAAATTCCATTAATATTTTTAGACCTAGTATCTCATTAATGTAAATGGTAACACTAATTGTATATAACATTCATTTATATAATTAATATGTATTGAAATATTTTAACATTCAAAATTATTCATCAAAGTTTACTTGCATACAATATTTATTCACGTCTAAAAATAACATGCAATATGAAGAAGGGAACCTATCGACATAAATTTTGCAACTCACTATATAATCTTGTTCATTTCGTTCATCGAACACCATTATTTATACATACTTGAGTCGAAGAATCACTAGTGATTTCCGTCGACTGAAATTTACTTCTTACTGACTCCCGACAACTATCGTCTACCGGTGACACATGAAAAGTGGTTGGCACCATCATGATTAATGTTCTAACACCTCCCTTTAATTACGACCTACACATTAACTTGCTTGCTAGTCTAAGTCTTAGCTAGGCTTACAATGAAACATTTCAGTTTTTTCTTCTTGCTAAAGGGTCCATGCTTGTTCATTTGTTGGTGCAGTTTCATCTTCACCTTTCTCACCATAAGATAGTGCTGGAGTTTTTCCTTTCTTATTTCTTTGCTGTCATAGTTGGTTTTTTCATGTCTTCAACATCTTTAATCAATTTTGTTGTTGCAAATATGTTGTCTTGCATTTGATTTGTGTATGGAGGTACGAAGCTCTTCTCACCAAACGACAACTCGTCAATAAGATGTCTTTCTTGCATCAGATTGAATCACTCTTCAAGAGTTCCATAATTCTCATCAAATTTCACTGCATATGTCTCTGCATTGGAGAGACTTTCTTCATAAAAATATCCAGATTCTACAT
This sequence comes from Pinus tabuliformis, assembly GCA_031772625.1. Taxonomy (NCBI): domain Eukaryota; kingdom Viridiplantae; phylum Streptophyta; class Pinopsida; order Pinales; family Pinaceae; genus Pinus; species Pinus tabuliformis. The sequence continues at coordinate 834,312,353 of CM062811.1, read as the reverse complement.
CAATGGGTGTTTCTTCATCCACACATGTTTTAATGTCACTTACAGGCACACATTCATCATCCATCATTGCAACCTCAATGTTTCCATCTTTATGAACAATACTCTTATCATCTTCAACCTCATTCAAATTGTATTTCATTTCTAAAATATCCCACAATACATTATCACTTTGAATCTCACGATATTCATATAGTATATTGAATAAAATGTTTTGATCTAATGTAGATGTTATAAGATGTAACCATAACAAATTTATACATATATCATAGTTTAAATTAAAAAACTAATCTTCAACATAATTCAATAAATCCACCTTCCAAAATATTGTTTTTGTTTCAATTGTCCATATTTCATAATTTATACATGAGAAAACATGAAGATCTTCTATTAAACTTTTCACAATTTCATCTATGTCATCAAATGTTTTAAATCTTTCATCCATCAGTTCTCCAAGCAAGAAGAACTCCAGCGCTTTGCTCTGATTTACGGTTTCACATGCCCTCGTCTCTGCCACACCCTTTTTCGCAGGGATTCACGGTATCCATAACACGCAACAGCCACACCAATCATTGAACAGTTCAACACACAACAACTAATCCCAAATGCAAACAACTTGTAGTTCACCACTCACAAACTCACCACAACAATGCTCATCACAACGTCCCATGGTGGGCACCACATGGGTTTAACACCACTCAGGCACTCTTCAAAACACCATGAATTTGAATTGTTTCCCAACAAAGCCTTGTTGCCTTTTCCTTGGCTACACAGCTTCCAGATTCCAAGATCTTAATTAACCAGACAAGCCTTGTAGGTAGCCGACAGCACAAGAATCGACACCGCTACCATTGAACACTCTTTGATAGTAACTATATGGGAATACAAAAAATGCACTAAGAATCCAATATCTAGCTTTTCATTTGCCACAAAGACAATATTCTTGCCATCCTCTAGCATAATTTGTACGATAACAAAGAGGGGCTATTCTTGAGTTGCGTATTCCTAATCTAAATCTTTGTGAAGAGACTCCAAAGAAAGAGGATCACGGCATCCCTTGTAGCCCCAGCCTCGACATTATGCTCAAATGATCATTGGATTCTCTCATTGGATGTTCTCCAACTAAGATTGATGACTCACCGTCATACAAACAGGATGGATAATTGGATTCTCTCATTAGAGTTTCGCCGACTGACATTGATGACTCATCGTCATATAAACAGGACGGACGAATTGTGATTATTATTCTAACACCTATTACTCAAATCACTCAAATGTACTGATTTTATTTAAATTTTGACATAATTAGGGTTTTTGATTGTACTAAATCTATTTTCATTATTAAAAAAAAATCAATCACTACAAAAAAAGGATATGTATAAACTAAGGAGAAAGTTTTGCGTTTGAGATGGGAATTGAATTCCAAGGAATTATCAAACTAGTGGCATCCAAATGAAATATCATTTCAGTAAATATGATATAACGATGCATGATTTCCATCGTTAATGGAAGCCTCATAATTCCTCATTAATCTTGCCATCTTCAGCTGCTCCTTTCTTGGCCTCTAGGTGGACATGTTCAAATGCCTTCAATTTATGTCGATTGTTAATTCCTCGACAATCAAACGTACATGGGAGTGGTCAATTATTTGACCGTGCCTATGTCCATTTAATTGTCGAATATTCAAAAACCAACCATCGACATAAAGATGCCACGTGATTATTATTATAAAATCCTTCATTCGCTACAAACTTATGTGGAGGTGGTGTTGTCGATCATTGTTTCCTCAACAATTAGAGGGACATTGGGACTGTCATTTATTTGACCATGCCTATATATTTTTTATTGCCAAAAATTTAGGAACCAGCGATCGACATAAAGATGCCAGGTGATTATTTCCGGAAGGTCCTTCAACTGCTGCAAACTTATGTGGAGGTGGCAGTTTCCAGACGCGATGGTTGGGTTTACAATTTGGAAGTGATTGCCACAGTATTAAGTGTCAGGTCCCCAAATTGCGAATCGTTTGGTGAAGGGCACGCAACGAGAAAGTGGGCGACGAGCTAGGGCAACCAGCGAGTTGAGTGTGCTTGAACGGTGCGACGAGTTGGAATGAACGGAGGAAACGCAAAAAAATGACTAAGTGTTATGGATATACGATGGACAGTTTATACAATGAGGCAATCCTGGGGGTGGGCGCCCTGACCATGGCTGACATGGGAAAATATGGTTGAACGTTCAAGTGTGGGTTGAATTGACCATGGGCCGAAGCCCTTACCTTGGGTGGCCATCATATATATACATAAGGAGGATTGGTGGAGAATCAATCATTCGATCATCAAGGAGTTCCAAGCATACATATGAGCAAGAGGTGCGAGTTAAGGTTGGCACTCTGAAATAAAGGGTGAGGGTGCAGATGGAGCAAAGGGCCGAAGCACCTTAGCTACAGAACCGGGTGAACAGTCGGAGGGCCACAGGCTGAACGAACCGCAAGTGGGTCGAATGTTCGAGTGAGGCTGAATGGGCGAGTCAAGACGGTGAATGGGCGAGCTAAGGGGGTGCATGAAAGCGTAGGCTGAAACGACGTTTGGTACAGCTGAACAAAATATCGTTCAGGGTGTTCGGGTAGACTGTTGAACAAGATATCCTTCAGCTAGATAGCTGAATAGAATATTGTTCGGGCGGACAACTGAACGAGTTGGAGTGTTCGGGTGATTGGTTGAACGGTGGGTCGTTCCGGCGGATAGTTGAATGGTGGAGAATTCAGGTGGTTAGTTGGATGTGCGATGGGCGGTCGACATTTGGAGGTGTAAACGTGAACGGTGGTTGCGGTGAGGCGAGTCGACTGAGCAAGGCGACACGGAGTTAGCAGGGTGACGAACTAAATGGTGGGTCATTGGGCAAGTTGGAACGCCATGACGATGGGCATGTGTGGTGGTTGAATGACGAGCTGGGCACTGGTGAAACGTGAACGACAAGTCGTGCGACGGTTTCATGCAATGGGTGAATGAAGGTGCATAAATAAACGAGCATCAGGAAGACAAGCTGTGAGTGTGTGCTACGTGGGCGACATGACCTGGTAGGGCTATAGGATAGCATAACGATGGGGTACCGATTCTGAACGAAGTATTGGTTGAGGTAGCCGGTGGGCACCTCCGCCTGGTGAATAGTTGAGGTTGCACAGTGGTGTAAGTGGAACTGTGAAAATTTTCAGGTTGTAAATTTGTAAAAATTGAAAGATTATCATTATTATTCGAGCAAACTCTATTTGCAGGGATTTGCCACTCCCGAGTTAATATCCGTTGTGCACTAATGGTTAATGTTAATGATAATGTGTATATGAATGTAATGTGAAAGCTTTCACTGTGTTAACATATGATTGTACTTAGAAGATTAGAAAATAAACTAAGTATAGAAAGTAGGCATAATCCACATCCGCAAGTATTGTTAAAAAGAAAGTGGTTGGTGGTACTGCACCCCCGATCGTGCGTTTAGAAGAGTACCACTAGGGTAGGGGCGTGACAGGCAATATCGGAGCCTTGATTCAGAGAATGAGTTGAAGCACAACTTCATTGTGTGATAGTTGATTCAGAGGCCAGTACGTGATCAAGAAAAACTTGACAGGGGATTCAACTTTGTAGGTGGTTTCAGTTGAAGTTTAAGGTTTGAAGGCTAATGACTATTGAAGGTAAAGCATGTAACGAATACTTTCTAAACATATGAAGATGGTCAAAAGGGCATTTAAAACGCTGAAGAACATGAACGACTGTTGGAAAGAAGAAACGCAGAAACATTATGAAGCTGTTGTACGAAGGTGGGAACCTTTGATGCATGTTGGGAGCAACATAGCATACTTGCGGGAAGACTTGAACGATCTTCATGTGGGGACTGATAAGCTCAAGGGACTTGATGAGTAGATCGAGCACGGTAAACTTAGCCTCCAGGAACTCATGGATAAAAGAGTTCAATTGAGGGAAAAAAGCACCATTGCGGAAGCAGAAATCAAGAAGCTTGAGGATGGGATAAAAAAGGACTTTCTTGGTACAAAGACCATTGTGATAGAGCAAGATGAACTTGATTACATTGGTAGACTTGGGGACTACCATCGAGACAATTAGGCATATGTTCGGAGCCCTAGTTCACTACAGATGGAAGGAGTCAATGGGTACTTGATTGGTGCGCTTAAGCAAGGAACAATGGAGGATAAGCTTGAAGGGATTAAGGCAGAACCAGGATTGGGTTGCTTAGAAGAACCAAGAAAGGAGGTGAAATACCTTAAGAAAGAAGTCAGGTCGAAGCACAGTTCGATAGACTCTTATGAGGCTAAGTTGTTGAAGAAGGTTGCTGAAGTAAGATGTAAGATCAGGCCGAAAGACGATGGTGATACCTTGAAGTTGAGTTTTGTGCAGGTGACCATATCTGGCAAGAGATTTGCATCTTTGGTGGACACGGGAGCTACTCATAGTTTCCTGAGTAGGAAAGCAACAAATTATTTTGGGAAGAAAGCTAAGATGGGGAGAGAGTGGAGTGCTTTCAAAGTAGTAAACTCTACCATGAAATATGTGACTGGTGTCATGGACAGCACTGAGGTGAGAGTGGGCTCTAGGTTTCAAAAGTTGGACTTGAGGATCATGGACTTGGATGATCATTCTATGGTGTTGGGGCAAGACTTTTTGAAGGTTGCACAAGCCATACCAGTGGTGGACTAGGACATTCTCTTGATTACAGCTAAATAAAGAACCTTGTTGGGTCCGATGAATAGAAGAAATTGTTTGGGATACAGACCAAGGATGGCTTCTATGAATTTGAATCCCAAAGATACGAATGTGAAACATATGGATGTGGAGCAAAGAGGATTTGGGAGTATGACTCGAACGACAAAGGAAGGGAAGTTAGTAGACTTCGTTGCAAGAGCTAGAGGGAAAGATGAAGGTGGAAAATCATTTTCACATATCTTGAGACACTTGGCAAGAGCATATTCTACCAAAGATCTTCACGATGGAGTTGCAGATGAAGGAAGTCCAAATATTTCTTCAGTGGCAGTGGTTGGGAAAGATTATGCAAGCAGAGATCCGGCTGGCATAGTGGAGTTTTGCAGATATGCCATGGGCATATATGAATTTCAGTTGACGAAAGACAAGCTTGAAAAGCTTGGTTGTACATATGAGGAGGTTGAGGCTGTGCACAGATACTTGAGAACACAACATCAGTCTGATACATGGGTGGATGAGAGTTAGGGAGGAAACTTCCTGGCCCTCTTTTCTCGATAGACAACCTTGGAGGTAGGTTGGTGCAATGACCTTGTTTGAGAAGGGCTGCACCATCTTGACAAGTGGCCTTGGGAGGAGGCTTCTTCATATTGATAGGTGAATGATGCAGGAATGACTGGGACTATGTAGTAGCACATTGGCATTAGCATCATGGACAACATGTTGCAGATGGGATGGGCATACCATGGACCTGAGCATGGTTTATTTTGGATAGATTTTGATCAAGTTTGAGATTATGACAAAATGCCGAAGAAATAAGCGATGGTGGCATGGAGAAGGTACATTCTCATGGGTTGAAAATTACAGTTGGATTACCTACCCAACTACTTTGATGACATGGGGGCATGCAGTGTGCCAATTTTGTGTCAGATAAATGTCTTGGTTTCGATTGGGATGTTGTGTTGGCTAGAGTATTATGCAGAGCTTCACATGATGAAAGGACACATGGTGGAGACAGTCATATTACATATGTTGCAGGGATGTTTGCAATATATGGACTAATTGAAGTCATGGATCAAGAAGAGTTCCTCATTATGGAGGCATAGATTGATGGTTTGTGTGACATTGGAGTGGAGGTAAGCAGTATGAGCATCTTCGGATGTTGGAGCTGGTAGCACTTTACAACAGTGGTTGATTGGCAATCTTGGCGACAGTTGGTTGCTGGGATAGAGAATTATTGAGCACGATAATGGCTTGAAGTGGGGGAGGATGTAAGGACCCCGAGTTGCGAATCGTTTGGTGAAGGGCACGCGACGGGCAATCGGGAGACAAGATGGGACAACCAGCGAGTTTGGCATGCTCGAACGATACGACAAGTTGGGTTGAATGGAGGAAACGTGAGAAAATGACTGAGTGTTATGGATATGCGATGTGAGTTTATACGGTGGGGCGGTCCCAGGGTTGGCCGCCCTCACCATGGTCGACGTGGGAAAATATCGCCGAACGTTCAAGTGTGGGTCGGCTTGGCCATGGGTCGAAGCCCCTACCTTGGGTGGCCATCATATATATACGTAAGGAGGATTGGTGGAGAATCAATAATTCGATCATCAAGAAGTTCCAAGCATACATATGAGCAAGAGGTGTGAGTTAGGGTTAGCCCACTAAAATAAAGGGCGATGGTGCAGGCGAAGCTAAAGGACGAAGCACCTTAGTTATAGAACTGGGTGAACAGATGGAGGGTCATAGTCTGAACGAATCACATTTGGGCCGAATGTTCAGGTGAGGCTGAACAGGCGAGTCCGGTTGGTGAACAGGCGAGCTGGGCAAGAGCATGAAGGCACAGGCTGAAGCGACAGTTGGGACAACTCAATGGAATATCGTTCAGGGTGTTCGAGCAGATAACAGAATGGGATATCGTTTTGGTGGACAGTTGAACGGGATATCCTGTAGGGAGACAGCTGAACAAGTTGGAGCACTCGGCGGTTGGTTGAATGGAGGGTTAAACGAGTTATCGTTCAAAGCATTGGGGCGGTCGGTTGAATGGTGGGTCGTTCGGGCAGATGGTTGAACGGTGGAGTGTTCGGGCGGTCGGTTGAATGTGTGACGGGTGGTCGACGTTCGGGGGTGTAAACGTGAACAACGGTTGTGATGAGGCGAGTCGGCCGGGCAAGGCAACAAGGAGTTGGCAGCGCAATGAGCTGAATGGTGGGTCGTTCAGTGAGTTGGAACACCACGACGGTGGGTGCATGCAGTGGTTGAATGACGAGTTGGGTGCCAATGAAACGTGAATGATGAGTCGTTCGATGGTTTCATGCGAAGGGTGAACGACGAAGCACAGACGAACAAGCATTGGGCAGACGAGCTACGGGTGTGCGCCAGGTGGGCGACACAACCCAGTAGGGTTACATGATAGCTGAAAGATGGGGCGCCGATTCTGAACGAAGTATTGGTTGAGGTAGCCGGTGGGCACCTCCGCCTAGTGAATAGGTGAGGCTGCACGGTGGTGCAAGCCGAACTGTGAAAATTTGCAGGTTGTTGTAAATTTGTAAAAATTGAAAAATTATCATTATTATTCGGGCAAACTCTATTTGTAGGGAGTTTCCCCTCCTGAGTTAATATCCATTGTGCACTCATGGTTAATGATAATGATAATGTGTATATGAATGTAATGTGAAAGTTTCCACTATGTTAATATATGATTGTACTTAGAAGATTGGAAAATAAACTAAGTATAGAAAGTAGGCGTAGTCCACATCCGCAAGTATTGTTAAAAAGAAAGTGGTTGGTGGTGTCGCACCCCGATTGTGTGGTTGGAAGAGTACCACCAAGGTAGGGGCATGACATTAAGACTCCTAATGCTGCCACCACTTCAATGGAAGACTGAACATTAATGCTTTTATCCCTCATTAAATGCCTTTTCCGGCATGTGGCAGATATTTCCTTGAATGATAATGTTCTCATAAGTAAGGAAAGAGTAACAATTAAAAGAACAGGAAAATTGTTTTAGGTTTATTGGGCAATCGCATTATCATTTTAAAGAGCATATATGTGGAATGGTAACTCTTATGCCTTAAAAAGTATATAAGCTGAATGATCGGTTGGTTAATGATGATGAATGGTTCCTAAATATTGTATATAATGGCCGAAGCACTATGTATGGCTAGGGTACACTTGCGGGTGAACAATTTTATCGATACATACAATATTCACAGGGGACACTCTTCTATAAATACATGTGAGAGAGGGGGAGGAGCGGAGAAGGATCGAAGCACATATGTATCCGAGTAGGATGGTGAATGAACATGAGTATTGAATTCAATTCAATTATTTGTTGCCTCGACTCTCTAGATAGTCATCGTACGTAGAGGACATGGGAGAAAACATTTATATATGGATTGCTTAAATATCGCCATGCCTTATGGCATATCACATTCAAAAATATGATTTTAAATGGTTGGTTTCCCCTTTATGGACAGGATAAATAAGTGTAGGGAGAGAGTGAGAAATAGGATATGATTTTAAATGGTTGGTTTCCCTTTATGGACAGGATAAATAAGTGTAGGGAGAGAGTGAGAAATAGGCTTATATTAGTGAGGATTGGTATACCTAACTCAACTTTCCACAGGGAAATTAGAGATACTATTTGAATCTTCCTGTTACTTCATTGCCAACTTTAAATCATAATTACCAAATTCCGATTCGACCTCGTATGAAATATTTTTAATTTGGAAAAAATCGAGAATATACATCTTTTATATATATATATATATATATATATTTTTCTAAAATAACAATATTTTTTATTTATATTTTTCTTATTTATTTTAAAATTTAAATAAATTTGAACAACAATTCTAAAATTACTATTCACTAAACAAAAATACAGCCACCGTTGTCAATTATCCCTTCTAAGTTTCCAATGTTATTTAAAATCTTTCCAAATTTCAAATATTATCTATTTTTTTAAAAATTAATATATATTTAAAAAATAAATATTCAAAACTTATTTTAGAAAATATAAACATATTTAAATAAAATCAATTACTAAACTTTACTAAATTTTATAAAATACGTTAAACTTCAATTTAAAAAAATCAATTAAATCAATTAGTTTTATAAAATATATTAAATTTAATTGGCTTTTTTTTTCCAACTTTAAGTATTTTTGGTTATCTCAACTTTTTCCAACCATCGAAAACTACTCTAATTTTTGGTTATCTCAACTTTTTCCAACCTTGGAAAACTACTCTAAAATTAAAAACTTGGCGATGAATTTCCATTTAGTATCTCCCCTCCACCGCCATCTTAGAAGAGACTTCACCTACCGGTCCAGGCACAAACTAACAATACCGTGTGACGTCATTAGCTGCACTGAACCGATCATCCAGGCGATTACGACCATAAACCGACTCGAATCTATCGAATTATTCGATGAACGAATCGAATTCCCGAATTTCCGTAATTTTTTTCCCGATTTGAACGTATTTGGTAACTATGCCTTAACTCGATGAGTGCAGGAAGCTCTGCGGAGACTACGAAAGCGTGACCGGGGCCGCACGTCTGACTCATCGTCGCTCCTTGCTCGGACAAACAGACCATTTGGCTCTGATCCCGCATTTCACCACTGATCGGAAGTCCCAGGGTTTCATTTACCCAAAACCATACGGTGAACGTAATGGACAGCATGACTTGAGAGGGTAGATATCTAGAGATATGTTCCTACTCTGAACATTATTTCTGTAGGTAATCTCGAATTCAAATTCAAAGACTAGAGGTCAATCGCCATAAACTCTAAATTGGCTATACTTTAATACGCCAAAAGTAGCATAAGCATAGTTGCAAAATAGGCGAAGATATAATTTTTTTCGGAGGCACCCTCAATTAGTTTCGATACTTTTAGCATAATCATTGAAATTATTTTGTTCTATGGTGTTAATTTTTAGTTGTTTTTTTTGGGTTAAAAAAAGGTAGAGATTTAAGTATAAGGTATGGTTCTTCAAAGTTAAGAATATGGATCATATAATTAATATGGCTAACATAATTAACCATGGTTAAATATGGCAGGGTTGTTTACATGATTAACCATAGATTTTTATAGGTAAATGTTGGTAGCCATGGCCAACCATGTTCCTTATGGTAATCCATAGTAAATTTTTGTGAAATAAGTCTAGCTACCGTCACCCATGGTCAATTAAGGTCAACCAAAACCAACCATATTCAACCTCAATCAACTAAAGTCTATCTCGATCAACCATGGTCAACCTTGTCAGCCCCTTGAGCCATTAATGTATCCATTAGTGTAACATGAATATACTAATGTAACAATAATCTACATTAATGTAACATTATTAGATTAACGTAACATAAATACATTTTTATGTTAAGGGTTGACCATAGTAAACATAATCAACATTAATAAACTCTCTTCAACCTCGATCAACCCTCTTCAAACATTGTCAATCATAAGTAGCACTCTTCAATGTCAACCATCAGTGACCACGAGCATTTGTAGGCTACCATGCTCAACCATTCACAACCATAGTGAATAGTTGATAACCATTTTTAATCATAGTTATCCAACATAAACCATACCTAGCAATGGTCTACAAATCCACTGTAGTTGTTTACTAGGACAATCATATTAGTAAATGTAGTTGATATGTAGCATATTTCACCTTTTATATGTCAAACTACATATGAAAATGATGTTGATTTTGAATCATCCACATTTATAAAATTTATTTATAAACAATGGAATATCTAAAAGATAAAGTAAGCTACACCTTTCTTGCACATTTTTTTTGAGGATGAGATGCACTGTACAACCCGATGTGTAGGAAAAAATGTTTGTAAAATTTAAACATTTATGTGTGGGCTCAATTAAAAAATAATAAAAGGTTAAAAGTAATATAGAGCCTAGTATGGGGGAGAGGTTGTAGTGTCTATAAATGAGTGTAAACATTAAAATCTTAGTTCAATTAATAATAAACTGTTAAAAGATAAAAATAATAAAATTCAATTTGTTATATTGTAAACCTCCAAATCAAGTTAGAAATTATGCTATGGGAAAATTTGCATAAATATTTATAACTTACATGTGGTAACTATAGAAATCATCCCCTAGGCTTGCTTTGGCAGGATGTAATAAATTAAATTGTGGAGTGGATAAGTGAATTGGTTACTTATGTAGAATAACTTCCATAAATTTTGGTGGGTTGTAAGCACTAGTAAGTTACATTTATGATTTTAGTCCTACATAAGTGCTAAGGAAGACATAAATAATGTGGGGAAGTAATTCTTGGTATCCATATTTAATTACATCTTATTCCTATCCAATCTTTATGGAAATATTTTCTTAAATTGTAGTCGGAAGTAATTCATGGTAAATATGCTATTTACTTTTTCAATGATTTTACTTTTGAAAGGTTTTCCTACAAAACTGAAGTATAAAAATAACTACACAAATATTAAAAGTAATGCTTGAAAATTGTAACCATATCCATAAATTATGACATAACATTTGTAAGCCAATTATTGACATGGCATTATCTTGTGCAAAGGATGCAATAAGACCTTCAATTTATGGTGCAATAAAATGTTTGAAAATTTTCTTATTTAATAATATTGAAAAATAATTATTTATTTTTTAAAGATAAGCATTATAATTTTCATTGGTCAACGCTAAGCTAAACTATCAGTGATCAACAAACAAATTGATCAGTAGACCCTTACATTCGTAAGGATTAGTAATGATTCCATAACCATTGTAAGGATTAGTATGATTCCATAACCATATTTAAACTTAATTAATAAGCACACAAAATCTAAATACTTACAATATGATAAGATTCTTAGCCATGGACATTCACCCCCACATTCCCCTTGATATTTCTAACTTGTAAATAGGTTTTGTTATAATACCATGGGCTAATACCATAACTTATCAATACCTCATGCCCAAAAACCATAAATCATTTCACAAAAAAAAATTAAAATGTAAAATATATTATACCTTACATATATTATTGATTATTTAAAATTGAAAATTTTTGATCATATGTGATAGAGAGGGAGATAAAGGAATTAAGAGAGACATGAGGTGAGGGAGAGAAGGAGAGAGAGAGGGAGATAGAGATGGATTTGGGTGAAGAGAGAGGAAGGGAAGAAAAAATACATAGAGAGATAAAAGTAGAGAGTAAGGGATGACAAGGGAGAGATAGAGAGAGAGTAAGGTAGAGAGGAAATGGGAGAAGACAGAGAGAAGAAGAGGAGAGGGACGGAGAGAGGCAGAAAAGATAGATGGAGAGATAGAGATGGAAGGGTGAAAGGGAAGGAGATAAAAGGAGAGAGGGAGCGAGATAGTGACAGAGTTCAACAATATATATTGAGAGATAGTGATCGGGGCAGAGAAAGAGTGAGGTGGGAGAGAAAGGGAGAGAGAGGAAGGAAGAGAGTGACTACTTGAGAGAGAGAAGGAGAGAAGGATCAAGTTGGATAGGGAGAGGGAAATAGAGAAGGAAAAAAACATAGGAGATAGAGGTGCATAGGGGAAGGGAGTGACAAGGGAGAGATGGAGAGATGGAGAGAGAGTGAGTGAGAGAGGAGAGAAGGAGGGGGGAGAGAGAGAGATAGATAAGGGAAGGAAAGATAGAGGGAGTGAAGGGAAAGAGAGAGAGAGAGAGAGGGAGACACAAATATGGGGGAGAGATAAGGGTAGAGAGAGAAGAATATATGGAGGGAGATAATGACAAAGTTGGAGAGAGGGAGAGGGAGAGCGAGAGGGAGATGGTGTGGAGAGATGGAGGGAATTGTGAGAGAAAGGGAGAGAGAGAGAGGGTGACAAGGGAGAGATGGAGAAAGAGGGTGGGAGAGAAGGGGGTAGGAAGAGGGATACATATATATGTGTAGATATATATATATATATATATATATATATATATATATATATATATATATATATATATATATATATATATATATATATATATATATATAGAGAGAGAGAGAGAGAGAGAGAGAGAGAGAGAAGCAGAAAGAGGCACATAAAGAAAAATACATTTACTATATTATTATATAATATCGAATATTGTTAACCATAGAGAAATAGCAAGTTAACATTTTACAAAAGGTAAAAGAAGTTGGATTTAGAAACCCATGAACATTTTGTTTTTTCATTGAAATAGATGCCCTAGTTTTAGTGTAGATGTTGATTACTAATCCTATTTGATTGATTACAATGTATGCATCGATTCAATATAGTTATTGATTTCTAGTCCTATTTAATTATTTTCACTAGATGCATTGATTCCAATGTAGATGTTGATTTCTAATCCCATTTGGTTTGTTTCACTAGATGCATTGATTTCGGTATATATGTTGATTTCTTATACTATTCAATATGCATTGATTTCAATGTAGTTTTTAATTTTTAATTTTATGTAAATAGATGTATGATGTATATTAGTTTCAAATTAATTAAATTAATAGCTTGAATTGACTTCAATGTAATAACAAGAAAAAATATTGATGATATTCATTGATTTCTTGGTTATAATAACTCACTTACGTGAAATCTTTGCTTCTTGAAACTATAAATTTTTTGTAATTGTCTACATTATTATTATTCCTATGCTCCATCATTCAACATTGTTATTCACACTATTTGTAATTTTCTACATTCTTATTATTCATATTTTCCATCATTCAACATTCTTATTCACTTTGCATTCAAACAAGGTAATGGAAAGGAATTACCATTGAATCTTACTTGGGGTTTAACATTTTGTAAAATCACAATTATTGATAATGAAGAAATATATTATTAATATTAGATAGCAAGAGAGACAATTTATGTTGTTGACTACAATAGCTCTAATTAAATATTTGAACGGTTTGGGTTTTCAACTGCTTTTTTCATATGATTGATAGGAAAAGATGTGAAACATATCATCTTCGCAATAAGAATTTCAACTGCTTTTTTCATATGATTGATAGGAAAAGATGGGAAACATATCATCTTCGCAATAAGAAGAGTAGAAGAAAATATTTTGAGAATGATCTACTATTTATAATTCACTCAATTTGTATTATTCACATTTTCTATCATTCAACATTGTTGCATTGTAAGTCAAGTTATTAACAGTCTCTATCATCTAAATAAAATTATTTAACTGAATAAATTTAAAATTAAAATTAAAATAACCAGATTAATATGACAAATATTTAGCATATTTGAGATGATGAGAACAATTAGATGTTAAAATTTTCTTGTGTAACCAGGAGCAATTGAAACCAACCTAGATCCATCTTAACCCCATATATATCAACAACTAAGATCAAATCGCTCAAGGTGCAAATCTTTTCCCAAGTTTTGTAGTAAAAGAAGAGGTTTTGCACCTCAAAATATTTGATCTGTCTCAACCCTTGATGTATTTTGGGTTAATATGGATCTAAGCTAGTTGCACGGAGAGGTGCTCTAAAACCTAGTATATACACCCCAATATATACACAATATATGTTTGTCTCGACGCTTGATATATTTGGGTTTAATATGGATCTAGGCTAGTTGCACCAAGAGGTGTTGCTCTACAAACCAATGTAAGGGAGATTTTTAGTATTTGTAAATGAGTGTAAACATTTATATCTTCACTCAAATAATAATAAAAAAGATAAAGTAATAAAAAGAATAAATTTCAATTTATTATACTGTATTTTTGTTTTGGAGGGAAGCTTAGTTCTTCGAATTAAAAGGATAAAGTAATAAAAATAAAAAATTTCAATTTATTATATTGTAATTTTGTTTTGGAGGGAAACTTAGTTCCTCCAACTCAAGTTAGAAATTATGTTATGGGAAAAATTACATAAATAATTATAACATTCAGTCAATGCTAAAATAATAGTGGAAGATATACAAATCATCCTATAGTCTTTATTTACCGGTAACCAATAAATTGAGATGTGAAGTGGATATGTAAATTTATTACTCAACCTAAGAACTTGCATAAATTTTGGTGGGTAAAAAACCACCAGTAAGTCTACATATTTACAATTTAACTCCTACATACGTGCTCAAAAAAACATAAATAATGGTGGGAACTCCTAGTAGTACATTTATTTACATCTTACTCCTATTAATTTTTAAGCAAAGACTTGCTTAAATTATGGTGCGAAGTAATTGATGGTAATATGTTATTTACTCCAGTATAAGCTATTTTTCAAGGATTTTTTTTTTTGATTGTCACTACAAAATTATCTAAAAATGATGCTTGAATATTGAAACCATACCTATACATTATGGCATAAAATATGTAAGGAAATTATCTACATGACATTATATTGTGCAAAGGCTGCAATAAGACCTTCAAGTTGTGGTCGAATCAAATGTTTCAAAAATTATTTATCTTAATAATATTGAAAAACTAATATTTTTTTTACAGTTAACCATTATAACTTTCATTGGTCAATGCTAAATTATTAGTGATCAACAAAAAAATCATTGTTAGGGTCCTTCCATGGTGGAGACTAATAATGATTCCATAACCTTATTTTAAATATAGTTAATAAGAACGTAATAACTTAATAGTTACGGTAAAATTACAATATAAAAAGATTACACCCAATACATATCAAGCATTGAGAGGGATCAAATTGTTGAGGTACAAATATTTTCTCATGTTTTGCACGAGGTTTTGTACCTCAAAAGATTTGATGAGTCCTGACTCCTCCTGACTCCTGATATATTTGGGGTTAATATGGATCTAGGATAGTTGAATTGAGAGGTGGTCTACAACTCAAATATCTAACATAAAAATTTAACATCTAACATAAACATTTATATGTCAGTTTAGTTAAAAAATAGCAAAAAGGTTAAAAGTAATATATAGCCTTGTATGGAGGAGACTTTGTAGTGTTTGTAAATGAGTGTAAACATTTATATCTTGGCTCAAGTAATAATAAAAAGGATAAAGTAATAAAAATAATAAATTTCAATTTATTATATTGTAATTTGGTTTTGGAGGGAAACTTAGTTCCTCCAAACTCTAGAAATTATGTTATGGGAAAAATTTCATAAATAATTATAACATTGGTCAAAGATAAATCAATAGTGGAAAATATACAAATCATTCTATAGTCTTTATTTGGGGGTAACCAATAAATTGATATGTGAAGTGGATATGTAAATTTCTTACTCAGTAGTATATGTATTTACATCTTATTCCTATTAATTTTTCATGCAAAGACATGTTTAAGTTATGGTGGGAAGTAATTGAGGATAATATGTTATTTACTTGAGTATAAGCTATTTTTCAAACATTTTATTTTTGGATCATTTTCTTGCAAAGGTTAAGAATAAAAAATCACTACAAAATTATCTAAAAATAATGCTTGAATATTGAAACCATATCTATAGATTAACGCATAAAATATGTGTCACAATTATCTACATGACATTACATTGTGCAAAGGGCGCAATGAGACCGTCAATTTAACGTCCAATCAAATGTTTCAAAATTTATTTTCCTTAATAATCTTCAAAAACTAATAGTTTTTTATAGTTAGTCATTATAACTTGAATTGGTCAATGCTAAACTATTAGTGATCAACAAAAAATTTATGGTTAGGGTCCTTCCATTGTGGGGACCAATAATGATTCCATAACCTTACTTTAAATTTAATTATTAAGCACATAATAAGTTAATAGATACAGTAAACTTACAATATAATAAAATTCTTAACAATGGATATTCATCTCATTTTAGCATGAATATTATTAGCTTATAAATAGGTTTTGTTACAATACCATGGGTTAGTACCATAGCTTATCTGTACAACATACCCAAAAACTATAATTCATTTTGATATATGTAAGGTATAATATATTTTATATTTACAATAAAAAAATTAAATATAAAATATATTATAGCTTACATATATCATTGATTACATAGAGTGACAATTCTTGATAATATGGAGAGAGAGAGAGAGAGAGAGAGAGAGAGAGAGAGAGAGAGAGATGTAGTTGGACGGGGAGAGAATGGAAGGGAATAACAATGATATGGAGAGATAGAGGTAGAGTAAGAGGAGTGACAAGGGAGAGATGGAGAGAGAGTGGGGAGAGGGAAGGGAGGAGAGAGGGAGGGAGAGAAGGGGAAGGGAGAGATGGAGACACACAGATTTGGGGGTGGGGGGGGAGAGAGAATGAGTGAGGGAGGGAGATAGTGAAAGAGTTAGAGGGAAGAGAGAGAGAGAGTAATGTGGTGGGGAGGGAGAGGGAGGTGGGAGAGAAAACGAGAGAGAGGAAGTAAGATAGTGAGGACTTGATAGAGAGAAGGAGAGAGGGAGGGAGAGAGAGATGGAGTTATAGGGGGAGAGATAGAGGTGCAGAGAGAGAAAAAGAGAAGGGAGAGAGAGAGAGAGCACAGACATAGAGATAGAGGGGGATAGGAGGGGAGAGAGAGAGGAGACAGGGAGGAGAAACATGGAAAGAGTGAGAGTCAAGAATTAAGTGATATGAATTTCATCTACTCGACGATGCTAATAACATTTGATCTATGAAGTATGGCTTAGCACTCAATTGGTTCACAATATCAATCTAAAGAGAATGTACATTCATTTGTAGATAATAAAATATGGAGAACTCTTATGTAAATGATTATCTTTTCACAATCGTATATTTCTTCATTTAGATTCAAGGTCTTAACCTTGCAAACATTGGTGCATTGATATTTGAGTTTTTTTTTGTGTGTTGTCAGTTGTTGTTTATTTAAGTTGGTCATTT
The DNA here is from genome assembly GCA_031772625.1 of Pinus tabuliformis. Lineage (NCBI taxonomy): Eukaryota > Viridiplantae > Streptophyta > Pinopsida > Pinales > Pinaceae > Pinus > Pinus tabuliformis. Next base: position 834,294,872 of record CM062811.1, on the reverse strand, counting down.
TTGTTTGACTTATTTTGTCTTAACCTTCTAAACTTGTGGAGATGTATCCTATTTATGAAAAAATGTAGTATCAATAAGCCTTATAATCTCATGGACTGATTTACTTTCATTCTAAACCACAATTATATTATTGAAAATTTCTCATAGAAAGAAACCTACATATTATATATTTACTTTCATTCTAAACCACAATTATACTATTGAAAATTTCTCATAGAAAGAAACCTACATATTATATGTAGAAACTTTTAAAATTGGTTAACAATAGACTTATTTATAATTTAGCTAAATTGTTATTTATAAAATTTCAAATATAAGGCATTAAATAAATAAATAGAAAAATAATGAAAAAATGTATATTTTTAAATAACATTTTTTGATAATTAAATAAATTTTAATAATTCAATTTTTTATTAATGATTTAATTTTATATTATTTATGTTTGTGTTATAAATTAACAATTCACTCGAAAAAAATCACTATATATCATCTGTTAAAACCTTTAAAAAAATTATGAGTGTTTCCATAGTCTTAAAAAAAGATGTTACCGTAATACAAGTGGATATCCATATTTTCGTAATTTATATCATAAATTCTGAAACAATACTTTTACCATATTATACTTTATAATAAGTAATTTAAATCAAAATTACATAGATAAATTTAGTTAGTTACATTTACTATTTGTACTAATGTACTTCATAATAAACTAATTTAAATAAAAATTATTTTCTTTAATTTAAGATAATTAATTATAAATGTTTGAATAATTTAATATATGAAATGGTTTAGTTCACAACTCCAGAGATAGAATACAATGATTATATCATCACAATTCATGTGCCTACTAAATGATCAAAGAAAAGACAGGTTGAAAGAATATTCATTAATATTTTTTATACGACAAAGAACTCATTAATATTCCTACAGGTTGAAAGAATATTCATTAATATTTTTTATACGACAAAGAACTCATTAATATTCCTTTTTTTTGCTAAAGCGAGAGACGTTCCTTCTATTTCATTAAGCCAAAAATATTTTACATTGTGTACAAACGTCCATTGGGCACTGTGGACTTAGAAAAAAGGAGTGTTATCCACCTAAATCATGAACCCCCAACCCAACAAAAGTAACCTTCTAACCCTTTAGGAAAAAAACTCCCTGCAAATACCCTCACCATCGTTCACCAGACTAGCCTCTTTAATGTTCACCATCCAATCCATTATCTCAATCCAACAGCGTAGGAGGATTTCGCCCCAAGAAGCCGCTCACTGAATAACGTCCTGTCCCCACCAAATTGCACTATCATTTCTAATTGTCAATCTGCTCAGCGAAATCCCACGGACAAGATAAATATCACACAGTTCATAAGAACCGAACTTTATTATGCGATGAGGGCAGTTTACCATTCCGCCCTCAGCCACGTGTCAGAAGATTTATAGAATCACTTCCAAATAGTAAAAACCACTTTCTGCTTGAGAGTGGTGCGATCAACTGCATGCCACTTAGGAAGCGGTTTTGCCTCCCGAAAAGTGAAATTACGGGTAAATTGGTTGCTGTAAAAATTAGGAAACCCATCCTTCTCCTCGTTATTTCTACTTCTGAACCTGAAACCCTAGTTTATGTTGATCTCACCCTCTGGGGTACCACCTGCTAAACTAAGAAATCCTTCCAACCTACACCAGGGATTTTTGAAGTTGAAACTACTTGTGCTACAAAATCCGACCATGGCCTGCCTCCCCCTTAAGACCTGTCTGACAAAAATTACTGAATAAAGCTGGGAACTAATCATTGAGACCTTTCCTTTGTGGCTTTGTTTTGATACACCTCTCTATCCTCTTCCGCTTGGTTATGACAAAGTTATTTTAGATTGCCCTGAGGCATTAATTTCCACCCTGTCGAAACTCTACGTTCCGAACTATTCACACCTTGGTTAGCCAAAATGTCCACCAGTTTGTTAGCCTTCCTGCACACATGGTTGAACCTAACCGAATTTAGTCCCTGAAGGTGACCCTGAATTCTTTGGAATACCTGGATTAATTTCCAGTGTTTTGAGACTTTCTCCGGCCCTGTTCCACAACTAATTCTCTTGAACGAGTTGATGACTAACTCAGAGTCAGCTTCTATGATAACATTTCAGTAGTTCTCCTGCTTCAGAAAATCTAAGCATTGCTCCAGAGCCATTAATTCAGCCATGTTGTTGGTGGCTCTCCCTAAATGACAATGGAAGAGGAAGAGGATGCTTCCTTCTTCATCTCGAAGAACCCCTCCAAATCCCGCAGTTCCTTGGTTTCCTTTTGAAACTCCATCTATGTTATATTTCAAAAAACCTTTCGAGGGAGGATGCCAGCACTCCTTCTCAGTTTCCATTTTGATTTCTTTTCTATTAAGACCTTGCGGAATTATCCCCTGCATACCTAATTGCCTGAGAGTTGTCAATTCAGCCTCTGAGGGAGGAATTTTGCAGAAATTCCTTACTATAGTGTTGACCATCTCCTTAAGCTGTTTTAAGATCTATTCAAATAGGCGAAGAGCATGATTCTTTTCATGTTTGAAGATTCTCTTATTCCTTTCTTTCAAAACATTCCAAATGATGAAGCTTGGCATAAGAGTCCAAGCAGAGTTAGAACTTCATGATCTGAAAAATTTCTTCTACATTTGCTTAGGGTATTAGTGATACTCTCTTTGTCCCTGTTGGTCAGTTGGAAAATTGTGACAAATGCATCCCATAACCTGGATGTGAAAATATAGCTATTGATAAGATGTTCCATTGTTTGCTCTTGAGCTTCACAAAGCTGGCATCTCGAAGGCCCCATTATAACCCTCTTCCTAATATTGTCCCAAGTCAAGATTTTCTTGTGATGAACCAACCACATGAAGAGTTTGATCTTCATCCAACCTTGGTGTCTCCAAAGGTTCTGCCAGATCCTATTCGGAGCCAGGGAATCCAGCTCAAGGAGAATACCTTTTGCTTCCTTAATATTAAAGGTGCCTTCTTTGTTGTTACCCCATATTAGTTGGTCCTGCCCCCCTGAAACCAAAATCATCCCTTGTTCCAATATTATCTTAAGAGCCTCTGCTTTTGTTTTCAGCGGTTTATCATTCTTGCATTCTATATTTTTCGATGTCCTCCATTTTCCTATATTATGAGTATAATCCCAAAAATCTTTTACCCTTGTCAAACCCTGGGTATCTGTCTCATGCTTAAGTTCGAAAAAATCCTCTTTTAACAGTATTGGTTCTTGTTGCCATTTATCCTCCCAGAATAGTGCTAGGTCTTCCTCTCTAATTTCCCAAAAACTGTTTTTTTGAACTAAACCTCTGTTCTCCCAGGCCTTGTTCTAGATGGATGAGCCCTTTATATTTCGAGACATCCTTATGAGATCAGTAGATTTCTGAGCGCTAGCATATTTTTCTTTCCAGATGCTTGCTCATTGAGCATTTAGATCTTTAACCCAATGCCACCAGAGTTTGGCCCATAAAACGTTGCTGAGAATCTCCTGATCATCCAAGCCTAGGCCCCCTTGGTTCTTGGGTTTACAGATCTTATCCCATGAGACCAAGGCCCATTTCTTCCATGTCTCCTCCTTGCCCCAGAGAAAGTCTCTTTGGATGTTTCTGAATTGCTGCAAGACTCCTTTTGGGGCTAGGAGTGTTGATAGCATCTACCAGCCAAATTTAAAGATCTAATGGTCCATTTTCTGACTTTATCCTACATCTTATTGATCAATGGCTCCCAAATGCTCTTGTGCAAAGGTTTCATAGTTAGAGGAACTCCGAAATACTTTGAAGGGAGGGAATCCCTTTGAAAGCCTAGAATACTGGAGATATTTCTCTGAATAGCAATGTTTTTATTGAAGAAAAATATTTTAGATTCGGAAAGATTAACTTCCATACCTGTAGCCATGGAAAATTCATTTAGTATTTGTTTGTATAGTAGAGCCTCTTTGACTGTGGGGATTCCCTGTAACATGGTATCATCTACAAATTGTTGATGAGTCAACATCTGTCTCTTCTCCGTTATTTGCAGGCCTTGAATTTTGCCCGTTACTCTAGCATGCTTGATAGACCAACCAAGTCCTTCCATCATGAGGATAAAGAGAAAGGGAGAGAGTGGATCCCCTTGCCTGAGTCCTCTTGAAGGAAGAAAAATCTCAGAGGGAGAACCATTAACCAGTATGGAAAAGATGAAAGAAGTCACAAGAGCCATGACCCATCTAACCCAGTTGTGATCAAAACCAAACGTAGCTAGCACTTTCCTAATGTAGGTCTAGTTCACTTTGTCATAAGCTTTGGCTATGTCCAGTTGCAAGATCATTTCGGCTTTCCTCTTACTAGTTAGTGAGTGAACCACTTCGTGTGCTTTAATGATGTTATCCAGTATCTGTCTACCTTCTACATAACCAGATTTCTCCCCTGAAACTAGGGTAGGACGTAGAGGTTTGAGTCTGTTGGCCACTACCTTGGATATTATCTTGTCTACCATGTTGCATAAAGCTATGGGACTATACCTTTCAGGTGTTTGGGAATTGTCCTGTTTAGGGATCAGGGAGATGAAGGAGGTATTGAGCACCTTCAAAATAGTTCTATTCACATTGGAATCCTTCACTACATTCAAAATATCCTCTTTAACAATCTTCCAGCAAGATTTAAAGAAATCCACATTGAAGCCATCTGGGCCTAGTGCTTTACCATTCTACATCTCTTTAAGGACCTCACTGACCTCCTCTTCAGTCACTGGTTTGTTAAGATTGAAATTGTCCTCTCTAGACACTAGCTTAGGTATATGTCTAGTTAATTCCCTCATGAAATGTTCTCTTTATGGATTGTTTTCCTGAGCTATGCCTTAGAAGTGCTGAACTAATGCAGCTTCTATATCCTCATGGGATTGTTGAAGCTACCCATCCTCATCTTTAATTGAAGAGATTCTGTTGTGAACTCTATTTTCCATGGTGGATCTGTGAAAAAATCTAGTGTTATGCTCTCCTTCTTTTAGCCATTGGACTCTAGATTTTTGTCTACAAAATATTTCCTCCTATTTACATAAGTTCTCCCATTATTGCTGATGTTTCTCAACTTGATCATTTTTGTCTTTATCAAAACCTTCCTTGATCATAGCTTGGTTGAGTTCCTGCATTTTATTTTCCACATATTTCTTTCCAACAAAAATATTGCCAAAATCCTTCTTATTCCAATCTTTGAGCCTCAATTTTATGTGTTTTAATCTTTTATGTAGAAGGAACATTCTAGTTCCCTGAATCTACAAATCTTCTACCCACCATTTTTCAATATTGCTGATGAATTCTGGGTGTGAAAGCCATATGTTCTCAAATCTGAAAGGTCTATTCCGGGGGGTACCTATGCCCTGGATCTCCATTTGAACTGGCCAGTGATCTGAGCCTCCAAAGGGAAGAACTCTACCTGTTATTTCCTTATATATGAGCATAAGGTCCTCAGAGATAATGAATATATCCAACTTGGAGGCTACATGAGACTCTCCTCTCTTATTGTTCCATGTAAAGAGGCCATTGTTTGTTTCAATTTCAACTAGCTTCATATTATCTGTGAAGATTTGAAATGCTAAAGAGTCTTTAAATAGAGCTCTAGTTCCCCCTTTTTTCTCTGAAAGGGATTTTATCATATTGAAGTCCCCTCCCATGATCTAGGGTATTCCTGCATGTCTGTCCCTGAGATCCACTAGGGAATCTATAAACCTGAGTTTATCATCTATCCTTTGAGGACCATAAACATTTGTGACTAGATAGGTACCCCTATCTCCTACAGGCTGGATAACCATTGATAAATAGTTCTTAGATTCCTCAGCATCTATGATGTCTATTCTTTGGGGGTTCTAGAGAGTGAGAATGCCTCCTGCTGTATTCTCTGCTTTAACTTCTAGAAACTCAAAGCTACTGAGCCATTTACCATGTATTTGTCTTAACTTTTGAATAGAACATTTCATTTCCTGGATGAAAATAATATCCGGTGATGCATTTTTCATCCTATTACTAAGCATTCTCTGTTTTCTTTTACTGACTAGACCTCTAATATTCCATGATATGAACTTCATCAATAAAGGTTTGTAAAAGAGTAGCTAGCAAGATCTTTCATCTTACCTGAATCTATCATAAGCTTTCCACATTCCATTAATAGCTCGTTTTGCTTTTTTCTACCTCTTTTCTTTCCTGGGTTTCTAGGTGCTAATCCCAGAGTATTTTTTATCGTTTTCACACCTTCGTTACTTTGCCTATCAGTGTTTTTTTTCTCCTCCACACACTTAGCCTGAGTTTTCCATAAATACAACTATTGTATTCTATTGAGCTCTTCTTGAGGTAACAATTCTACCCCACCGGTTGTTCCCCGAATCAAGAACCCTTCCAGATCTAGGTGTTCTCCTTCAAGAATCTCCTATAGCTCACAGTCCTCCAGATCCATCTCACTCTGAGTCATCTCCTGGTCCATCTCTGGTTCTATATCACTCTTCATGATCCCTTTCTGTTTATCATTTTCCTATGTTTATTCACGGTTTTCTTCTTTTTCTATCTCCCTTTTACTTCCTTCCATTGCTTGATCTTCTATTGTTCTTTCTTCATCCTCTTCAAGAACTTGGAACTAGTTTTGATTAACTTGTTGTCCCTCATTTTGGTGTTGCTTTTGCCCTCTTTTGCCGCCTTTTCCTCTATGTACCACTTTGTGAAAGCTATCAGGGTCTTTCATTGTATTAGTTTTACTTTTATTCTCTGCTTTACTGAGAGGGCGGCCTCTTAATAAGTGTCCATGTTCTTGGAATCTACGACATCTGAATGGGATATGCTCGTAGTCCACTGTTTGCACCCATTCTTCATAAAAAACTTCCAATATTACCTCATCCAGAAGAGCTTCGGATAGATCCATATCCACACATGTCCTTGCAAAGGAAGTATATTTTCCCCTTCTAGTAGCTTCAGAAGTTTTGACAAACCTGCCTAATTTATTGCCTATGGCAGCTAACGATTTAGGTTGCCAGTAATCTAGAGGTAAAGAATATAGTCTTGCCTAGACTGGAACTGAAGTAAAAGTCTCACGCTCCGAGACAAAATTCATCATCCTTGGCCACATATAGAAACCTGCTGCTGAGTAGAAGTAGGGCCCTCATTCAAACACTCTATCTTTATCCTCAGTATTTGTGAACACCACAGTGAAGAATCCCTTTGACTGAAGATGTAGATCAATGCTCCCTTTAGGTTTCCAGTGGTATTTGATACATGAAGATTTTTCTGTGGGCCATAAACCCATTAATTTGCAGATGATTGCATAGGTCCCCATGTGATCCCTATGCACCTACAGCGCAGGATCATTTAAAATTACTCTGAGTGTGATTTCAGCTTTGGGTTTACAAGGTCCCTTTTATTTTTTCTCTTTTGTTCCCTATTTTTTGTCATCTTCCTCCTTGTCTTTTGTGCTATTGTTCTCCTCCATTTTGGCGCCATCTGTTTCCTTTTCCATATTTCTTCTTCCTTTCTCTACAGTTCCTCTGAATTTTTCTGGGGGCTTGTTGCCCTTATTGGCCACGGCCTCCTTGTAGGAGGGAGTGGAGCTCCCTCCTCTGCGACCTTCCATGGATGAAAAACCCTTGCAGCAATCTGAAACCCTAGTTGTTCGCTCTTGTGTGCTCTCCAAAACCTAGTCCTTCTTTGAGATGTATATCCATTTCCTTGTCAAGAATTCATTAATATTCATTTTAAAATTAAATTTCAATATAAAAATATGGAAATTCTACATAAATTGAATTTAAGTAATGTCACTTTCTTACGAATTATTATTAATTTATTCTATTTTTTCAGTGGAAGTTGGTGGATATTATTAATTGGCATGAAGTGGTTTATAGGGAAAAACACAAATCATATTGCTAAGTTGAAAGTATAAAGTGAAGATTGTGGCCAAATGAATTTTGTTTTAAAAGAAGGTATAGAATATGAGAAGGCTCTTCCTCAAAGAAATTGCACTATTATTCATACATTATTGTATTTCGATGTATATAATAGGGAAAGATGTACCATATCGAATATTTTTTTTCCTTTAATGGAGGAATGAAAAAGAATGTGTGGAAAGTTAACTAATTATCTTAAATTATCTTATGATGGGCAATTTCAAGAATTTTAATCTCGATGATGTAAGAATATTCAAAAGAATATTGGAGAAATTAGTGTATATATTATGTTTTATGTAATATAATTTTTGATAACAAAGAATATTAAAAGATGGTTTATATTTATTAAAAAAGAACCAAAAACACATGATATCTAAACTATTACTTGGCTATTGAAGTACTTCAAAATTTAAGGTATGTATTGAGTTTCTGAAACTAGTATTTTGGAAAATTGTCGAAAAAATTTAGCATGGAAATTTGTTTCTCAAAATGGTAAATAAACTAATCGATATATTAAAATAAGGGAAAAGTTATTTTAGGATGTAAAAAAATATAGATAGCTCGTGGACAGTATTATAGACCTTATTACCATCAAAGTATTAAGTTGATTTTCAATTGGGATTCTCTCTATGTTCATGCAAGAATTTTATGAAAGTGTTTTTACACTGTACAAAGAATTCTAATATAATTAAAGTGAATTCAAATTTTTGGGATCAAACATTCTAAGGAGGATGACCACAATCTCATTGCACATTCTAATTTTGAAATCAATGGGGATATGGAGAAATGAGTGGCTGCTTCAAGATACATCATGAGTAACAAATGAATAGCTATTTCTTGAAGCTCACACAAAAAATCCATTTCGAAAGATTCAACAATAAAACAAAATAAACTGGTCATTTAAATTATACATTGTCTCACAAATGAACAAATTGTAAATCACATCATCTAAATGCTTTAAAAAAACATTTAAAAAATCTAAAAATATACTTAAACTTTCAAAATGTAATTTCACATTAAAAGACTAATGCTAATATAGAATCATTAGCATTATCATAAATTGTGAATATTCTTGTAAATGTTAGTTTGGGAAAAATATGAATTGTAATTGGATATGAAGAACCATCATAAATTGTGAATATTTATGTAAATATTAGTTTGGAAAGAATATGAGTTGTAATTGAATACGAAGAACCGTTTAGACATCTAGGAAGTTCAGACCAAATGTAACCCAAGGATTTTATTTATAAGGGCAATTTCAGTAAGAACTCTTAATGCATTGTGTTATTGAAGCTTAGAGTGATAGATATCTCACAGTAATCAACAAAACCATTAAAATTATTATAGAATGATATAAAATTATTATAGAATGGATATTTGTAGAGAAGATGTGGGAGATGTTTTAAATATGGAATATCATACATTTATAAATAGTTTATGACTATAAATTATTTAGATAGTTGTTAGAGTGAAAATTATTTAAAATAATAATTAAATTAGAAAGAAAAAAATAAAATAAAAATAAAAATAAATATTTGATATTTTTAATTCTTGGTTCTTTATATATATTTCTTATAAAAAAATAATATCATGTAACTTAGACGATGAAATGAGTAAGTCTTTGAGTCCAATTCCTTTAAAATTTCGGAATAGGTTGAAAAAATTGATCGGTAACTCGACTAGATTATTCCCGATTATGATAAATTAAAAAAACAAAATTATATTTTATTGCGGAATAGGTAAGAGACATATCGGAACCTGAAAGAAAATACTATAAAGATCAAACTATATCCTACGACGAACAAGAACACGCAAAAGATCAAAATATATACTAGTGAGAGATGGCCGTAGGTTTTATATACTAGTGCAAGAAGGCCCTGGGTTTTATAATAGAATTAAATCATCAAACCGGGCTTATCTGCTGGTTTGTTCTTTCCAGCCATAAGGGAAGTCTGATGATTCCTTGTTATCTCTTCCTTGCCATTCACGTCCATCTTGTACTTCTCTGTTCGTAGACTAGGTGGACATGGAACAATTTTGCCGTGAGGAGGTCCGCAAGATTTTCCCGCTAACCCCGCTTCGAACGACGAGCTAACAATACTGCTTTGAGGCGGTGGTGGCGGTTTTGGAAGATTGTTCTCGGGTTGACCGTCTGCAAGTGATTCCCATAGAGCTAAACCTTCTACTGCTACTGCCCCTTCAACGGCAGAATGAACATTCATTCTTTTATTAGTAATCCCATGCATTGGCCTGCACGTGGCGGAGACTTCCTTTAACAACAACATCATCACAAATAAGAGAAGAGCAGCATCTACAATAGCAGACATACTGATTTTAATCTGCATGGGCAATGACATTATCAGTTTACTCGTGTGAAAAACTATGTGTCAAAAATGACAACTTTTATGCCCTTAATCGGATATCGCCGAAAAGATCGGATGCTGAATAACGTAGATGGTTCCTAGCTATTGGTTGGACATAACAAAAATTATGGCAGAAATGCTGTGTAGGGTTGATTTGCAATTTCCCATAAACTATTTCATGGATATACAATACTCACAAAGGGGCATAGTCTCTAAATACATTACGGTGTAGGGCTGATTTGCAATTGCACATAAACTATTTCATGAATATAGAATACTCACAAAGGGGCATAGTCTATAAATACATGACGGAGAAGGGGATGGGAGGCATATCCGAATTTCTTGATCTGATGTGGTGAATAAATTTAAATATGGAATTGAATTCAAATTAGTTGTAGTATATACTATGAAGGGAGTCTTTGTTCGTAGAGCTAGGAATGGGAGTATATGACCGGGGTTGCGATATCTGATTCAACTTTGTTCATGGGGAACTCATAGAGACCATTTGGATCTTCTACTTATTGAATGTCTATGTTGAATCGATTAGCGTAGGGGATCTCCTCGAGGAATAGGAATGTGTGACCGCGGTTGATGTTTGAGTCAGGATTGCTTCCGGGTAATCCGACTCTTTTAGCGTGTTAACAGCCCCGATTTCATCGTAGAGGAGTGCGAGGGGAGATAATAAATGTGTTTCCAGGAGTGCGAGGGAAGATAATAAATGTGTTTCCAGGCTGGGCAATTTAAAACTTAAATGCCAATGAACATAAAATTAAATAGGGCTCCTTACATGTCGGATATTTATGTGCTCTTTTTTTTTTTTTTTTTGGTTAATCGTATATGTTTTTAATTTTTTTTTCTTATTTTATTTTTGTTAATATTTTTTTAAGAAAATATATTTAAAAAGTTGTTATTAATTTCATATATATATATGGGAAAATAGAAGTAGTAACATTTAATGTTTTTTAATTTTTACATGAATTTTTATTGCATTGAAAGACGCTCTATGGCTAATAAGTACATGAGTAAATCTCCCGTAAACATGTTAACATTTAATATTTTTAATTTAATTTAATGTCGGTCCTATTTAAAAACCAAATAAAAAGAATATAAATTTAAGTAAAACAATTTTATCTTTTAGTCCACTTGGAAAAAAAACATTTTTTTAATATTTACTGAAGAGCTATGGTAAATAAATAAAATCTTTTTTTATATTTACTCCATAAACCTCTTTATATATAGGAAAACTCAAAAAAGGGGTTTTATTTAGGTGAAGCCTATGGGCCAAATACCATATTTATAAAAGAGGTGTGATAAATAAATAAATATAAAAGTGGTATAAAGAGGTATGGTAAATAAATAAAAATATATCAAATAGGCTTAGAAATCAACATTTAATCGTATACCAATGCTATGGGCCAAATACCATGGTAAATAAAAGAGATATGATATATAAATAAAAATATAAATAAACCAAAGTTATGGTAAATAAATAAAACCTATTTTTATATTTACTCCATAAACCTCTTTGTACTTACTAACACTCAAAAAAGAGGTTTTACTTAGGTGAAGCCTATAGGCCAAATTATTATTAATGCCATGCAAAAAAAAATATTATTAACCCTAATATTAATATTAAAAGATTAATATTTTTATTATTATTAAATCTAATATTGAAATTAGTGTATCATAATATTAATATTGTTAATGTTAATAACTTTTGATTAATACAATACTAAATTTGTCATATGATAAAATATATTAATATAGCATGATATATATTAACTCTAGATATATATGGGAGGGAAGAACAATGACATAGATTGATAGAGGTGGAGAGATAGGGGGAGTAACAAGGGAGAGCTGGAAATACACTTAAGGAGAGGGGAGAGGAGGAATGAAGAGAGAGAGAGGGAGAGGATTGAAAGAGGTAGAGAAGGGTAAGAGAGGGGGAGGGAGACACAAAGATAGAGGGAGGAGGGAGAGAAGGAGAGAGGGAGGGAGATAGTGAGAGGATTGGACGGGAGAGAGAGAGATCGGGAAAGAGAGAGGAAGGTAGGAGAGAAAGGGAGATGAGTAAGGATGAGAGAGAGGACTTTGGAGAGAGGAGGGGAGGGGTAGAGAGGGAAGGAAGAAGAAATACATAGACAGTGAGAAGTGTAGAGAGAGAGAGAGTGACAAGGGACAGATGGAGAGGGAGAGATTATGTGTAGGGGTGAGATAAAGAGATAAACAAGAGAGAAGGGGGCAGAGGAGAGAGAAGAAGAGAGGGAAGGATATAGTAACATAAGAGAGAGAGAAAGAGAGAGAGAGAGAGAGATGGGGGAAGAGAAAGGATTGGAGGGAAAAGGGAGAGAGAGAGAGAGAGAGAGAAAGAGAGAGGAGTGATGAGGGAAGAGAGAGGGAAATAGTATAGAAAGTGATCTGAAATGGGGATCTAAAGGCTTCTTGTCAACTTACAGGAACCTCTCCCACTCAAAAGCTTATATATTCCCAAGATCTATGCTTATGATTGACAATTTGCGGAATTAAAGGACTTGAAATAGGTGTATGCTTTTGTTTGCCTTTAACTGTTAAGTGCTTATGTTCATTTGCTTAAACTGATATGAAATGCATATAATAGTAAATAAAGAAGAAAATAGGCAAACCATAGGAGACAACAATATAAGATGGAGTTCACCCTGAGCACTAATCAAATCGATTAGGCTCTTTGGGATTATGGCTTCAATTCTGTTACAAGTTCTACACTTAACTCCATTGGGTTACAATTGAAACAATGGGCTCAGAATGCCCTCCTTGAGCACTAATCAACTCGATTAGGCTCTTTGGGATTATGGCTTCAATTCTGTTACAAATGCTACACTTAACTCCATGGGTTACAATTGAAACAATGGGCTCAGAATGCCATCTTACCCCTGGTTATCCTTACTCTGCAGACAGATCTAGGTGTCTCTGGACTGGTGTCCTTCAATTAGTGCTCTGAGCTATCTTGAGCTCTAGCTTGCACCAACTCCCATAGAACTCCCTTAACTGTCTCTGGAAATCCCTCTTCCGTCTTCAGCACACTTTGGATGTCAGCAATAGCTTGATCATTTGATCTCTTTTTTGTTCTCAACTTTATTACAACATCTTGGCTCTTAGAAGTCTGCTTTGAGCTCTCTCGCTCTACGGCTCTACCTTCAACCTCTGGTGGCTCTGCCTCTGTCAAGCACTTTGGCTCTGTGGTTCTGGTGGCTATCCTCTGTCCCCCCAGCATCTCTGGGTTCATCGTGTTTTATAACACGTTCTGTTACCACAATTTCTTAAAGCGTGGAAACCGACTGTCCGTCTCTTCGCCTCCTACATTTTAATTCGTGTTTTCATGACACATTTTGTTCATCATTTCCTTATGGTGGGGAACACTGATGTTTGAATTAGAAACGGTTTCATATTTGAAAAGGAACTAGCAAGTGCGGGCAACCCGATCGTTTGGCCTTCCTCCTATAATATTTCCGAATTCCCACACATAATGGCAATACACAGGAAAACTTCCTAGCCCTCCTTTCTTGACAGAAAACCTTGGAGGTAGGTTGGTGCAGTGACCTTGTTTGAGAAGGGCTACACCACCTTGACAAGCAGCCTTGGGAGGAGGCTTCTTCATATTGATAGGTGAATGATGCAGGAATGAATGTGACTACGTAGTAGTACATTGGCATTAGCATCATGGACAACATGTTGCAAATGGGATGGGCATGCCTTGGACTTGAGCATGGCTTATTTCAGAAAGATTTTGATAAAATTTGAGATTGTGACAGAATGTTGAAGAAACAACTGATGGTGGCATGTTGAAGGTACATTCTCATGGAATAAAAATTATGTTTGGATTAGCTACCCAACTAGTTCGATGACATGGGGGCATGTAGTTTTCCGAGTTTGTGTGAGAGAAATGTCTTGGTTTTGACTGGGATGTTGTGTTGGTTGGAGTATTATGCAGAGGTTCACATGATGAAAGGACACATAGTGGAGACAGTCGTATTACATATGTTGCAGGGATGTTTGCAATATATGGACTGATTGAAGTTATGGATAAAGAAGAGTTCCTGATTATGGATGCACAGACCGATGGTTTGTGTGACATTGGAGTGGAGGTAGGTAGTATGAGCATCTTTGGATGTTGGAGTTGGTAGCACTTTACAACAGTGGTTGATTGACAGTCTTGGCGACAGTTGGTTGCTAGGATAGAGAATTGTCGAGGATGATAATGGCTTGAAGTGGGGGAGGATGTAAGGCCCTCGAGTTTCGGATCGTTTGGCGAATGGCGTGCGATGGACAATCGGATGACGAGCTGGGGCAACCGGCAAGTTGGGCGCGCTCGAACGATGTGACGAGTTGGGCTGAATGGAGGAAATGCGTAAAAATAAGTAAGTGTTATGGATATGCAACATTGATTTTATACGGTGGGGTAGTCCCAGGGGTGGGTGCCCTCACCATGGCCGACATGGGAAAATATGGCTAAATGTTCAAGTGTGGGTCGGCTTGGCCATGGGCCGAAGCCCCTACCTTGGGTAGCCATCATATATATACGTATGGAAGATTTGTGGACAATCAATCATTTGGTCGTCAAGGAGTTCCAAGCATACATACGAGCAAGAGAGCGAGTTAAGGTTGGTGCTTTGAAATAAAGGGTGAGGGTGCAGGCGGAGCTAAGGGTTGAAGCACCTCAGCTGCAAAACCAGGTGAACAGTTGGAGGGCCACGGGCTGAACGAATCGTAGGTGGGACGAACGTTCGGGTGAGGTTGAACAGGCGAGTCTGATTGGTGAACGGGTGAGCTGGGTGGGCACACGAAGGCGCAAGCTGAAACGACGGTTGGGATAGCTGAACAGAATATCGTTCAGGGTGTTCAAGCAGACAGCTGAATGGGATATCGTTTGGGTGGTCAGCTTAATGGAATATCATTCGGGCAGACAGTTGAATGAGTTGGAGCATTCGAGCGATCGGTTAAACAAAGGGTTAAATGAGTTATCGTTCAAAGCATTTGAGCGGTTGGTTGAACGGTGGGTTGTTCGATCGGACGGTTGAACGGTGGAGCATTTAGGTGGTCGGTTGAACGTGTGATGGGCAGTCGAAGTTCGAGGGTGTAAACGTGAATGATGGTTGCGATGAGGTGAGTCAGCCACGCAAGGCGACACGGAGTTGGTAGTGCGACAAGTTGAACAGTGGGTCATTCAACAAGTTGGAATGCCATGACGGTGGGTGCATGCGGAGGTTGAACGGTGAGCTGGGTGCCAATGAAATGTGAACGACGATTCATGCGACGGTTTCGTGTGAGGAGTGAATGGAGGAGAACAGAAAAATGAGCGTCAGGCAGATGAGTTGTGGGTTTGGGGCCAGGTGGGCGACACGACCCAGTAGGGCTGCACGACGGTCGAATGACAGGGCACTGATTTTGAATGAAGTATTGGTTGAGGTAGCTGATGGGCACCTCCGCCTGGTGAATAAGTGAGGCTACATGATGCTACAAGCACTATGTATGGCTAGGGTACACTTGTGGGTGAACCATTTTATCGATACATACAATGTTCACGGGGGGTACTCTTCTATAAATACATGCCAGAGAGGGGAAGGAGCGAAGAAGGATCCGAGCACATATGTATCCGAGAAGGATGGTGAATGAACATGAGTATTGAATTCAATTCAATTAATTGTTGCCTCAACCCTCTAGATAGTCATCGTACGTAGAGGACATGGGAGAAAACATTTATATATTGATTGCTTAAATATCGCCATGCCTTATGGCATATCACATTCAAAAATATGATTTTAAATGGTTGGTTTCACCTTTATGGACAGGATAAATAAATGTAGGGAGAGAGTGAGAAATAGGGTTATATTAGTGAGGATTGGTATACCTAAGTTAACTTTCCTCACGGAAATTAGAGACACTATTTGAATCTTCATGTTACTGCATTAACAACTTCAAATCATAATTACCAAATTCCGATTCGAATTCGTATGAAGTATTTTTAATTTGGAAAAAAATGAGACTATACATCTTAAATATTTAAATATATATATTTTTCTTTTCTAAAATAACAATGTTTTCTATTAATATTTTTCTTATTTAATTTAAAATTTAAATAATTTTAATGACAATTCTAAAATTACTATTCACTAAACAAAAATACAACTACGGTGGTCAATTATTCCTACTAAATTTCAAATGTTCTCTAAAATCTTTCTAAATTTCAAATATATATATCTATATATATATATATATATATATATATATATATATATATATATATATATATATATATAGATAATACATATTTAAAAAGTAAATATTCAAAACTTATTTTTAGAAAATATAAACCTATTTAAGGAAAATCAATTAGTCAACCTGACTAAATTTTATAAAATATGTTAAACTTCAATTTTAAAAAATCAATTACTTTTCTAAAATATATTAAATTTAATTGGATTTATTTTTCCAACTTTAAATATTTTTGGTTATCTCAACTTTTAGCAACCTTCGAAAACTACTCTAAAATTAAAAACTTGGCCATTTCCCTTGGCAATGATTTTCCATTTAGTATCTCCCACTCCACCGCCATCTTAGAAGAGAGTTCACCTACCCGTCCAGGCACAAACTAACAATACCGTGTGATGTCATTAGCTGCATTGGCGTACTTCATATAGGACCTGTTGGCCAAGTGAAGGGCCGCGCTACCAACCAATCTAGCAAAGGTGAATAAAATAGTCCTCAGGGACAGGTCGGTGACATCTCAGATACTAATCTTGTCGTCCCTACTCCACTGAGATCCTTCTCTACAGTATTGGTGAATATAATCCCTCACGGATTCGCCCCCACGAGCGGAACCTAATAGTGAGAGAGGGGGACCACGCCTCGATAAACCGGTCAAGAAGTAGATGTCCTCAATAGTCAAACAGATGGATTTGCCTCTAATCTGAACACTTGGTTGGTAGGATCCCATGCATCGAGGAAATATTGCAACAAGTTGATTTGTTGCCTCATGCTAGATATGTGAAAGAACTCGAGCAAGCCACAGTTCCACAATGCAGTTACCATACCCGGATCATGTAAGGCAACCATGTCCTCTTCTTCATGCTTGCGTTCACACCGTGTAACAACCATTTTGCTCTAATGAATCTCTGAAAAACAAACAAGAGAAGAATTAGGATCCTGATTTGGCAAAAAATAGGCAAAATTTCCTTGAAAAATCAATGCAAAAGTTTTCCTCCTTGCACCCATCGCACCCTATATGTGTACTGGGTGGGATGCATACTGACTGGCCAGTGGATAGCCTAGTATGCATCACACCTTTCAGTGTATACTAGGTGTGATGGGGGTAGAACAAATTATTCAAACTCCAGAGGCTCAGCAAAACAGGAAAACATGCTCAGAATTCAGAAAGGAAAGAATGCAATTTAAGAGCTCAGGTTTAGCTCCTACCTGGTCCAGACGGCGCCGAAAATCGTCCATAGAATCTCTTGGAATTAGCTGATGAAAATCAAGGGGGAAAACACCTCCAGAGCTCCAACAATCCCTAATTCAAATGAAATGGTAAAATGAGGGGTAAAAACTACTTTTAAGTTACTTTTCACGTAATTCAAGTAGGGTATTAGTTTTTAAGCTCATTTTTCAAGCATGTATTCTCATTTCTAATAATTTTTAACGGTGAATCGAATATCAATGACCATTATCACGAGCAGTTTTACGCGAAGTTCAAGCTCGTTAAAAATAAACCTAACAATGAGCATATGTTCCACCAGAGTTTAAGCTCATTAAAAAATGAACCCACCTTCGGTAAATAACCATTGAGATCGCATTATCATTAGCTTTTGAGCCTTGGTCGTGTTCTTACCATCACCTCCACTCTTTTTTAGCCGATCATACGCCTCCATTTGATTGTTTACCCCTTTTAAGGAACAGTTGCGATGAGTGATTCTGTTAGCCATATTCTTTACACTACCGTGATTGAAAAGATCCAAACCTTACCTGGAACCAGCTGCTACCCAAAAATATCACTCGTTCCTAAAAAAACGAGTCCCCTTTACGCTGTTTTCATCTAACTCATAAAATATGAAAATATTGCCAAGCAATTGGCCTCTCCAACTTGTTAAAACGATCGGAAGTGCTATCCCTCCTCTAGATTTTAATCTTTTTGAACCTGAGGGATCATTACACAAAAAGATTGAGCTCTTGTCTTTTTTAGCTCATTAAAACTATCGAAAATTCTTCCCTTTCGTATTATTTTATACTTTTTCAAACTTAAGGGATTATATTACAAAAAAGGAATAATGGAGTTTCCTTTCCGTCCCTTTTTCAGACTCTCTAAAATTGAAAAGGACCGAATTATCTTTGTCGTTAAACTTGTCAAAACAATAGCGACAAACTTGTCCATGCAGGCAAGAGCGAGTTTCACTATCGCTAGGCTCATTAAAAGAATATCGACAAACTTGTCCATGCAGGCAAGAGCAAGTTTCACTGTCGCTAGGCTCGTTAAAACACAGTGACAGGTTTGCCTGAAGGGCAAATTATAGAGCAGGCATATGTTATCCTCCTTAAGCTTGACAAAAATAAAGAGGTACTAGTAAAAAATGACAGGGGAAAAATTGGGAAGAAAACTTGAAGAAACTTTATTGGTAGCAAGTCGCTCTTGAACATGAAACTTTCACTCCATCACCATGATTGAGTCGGGTTGGGTTATTCTGTTCACTGATCATATCATCATTGGTCCACCGTACCATCCATTTTTGGGGTTAACACTACCAATCCATTTCAGTGTCGTCGATATGTTCAAGAGAAGTCACTCAGAGAATTCACCAATCCAGCTTGTGTCTCATCCGCTGCAATAGCTTCACCCTTCATTCTTTCATAACCGCCACACTGAACCTTGTATCATCAGATAGTTTTCACCTCCGCAAAATCATTTGCTCCATTAAGGCCCTCCTACGACGGATCACTTCTTGTCGACATCAACTCATTATCCAAGAAGTCAACTTAGGAACAACCCTTTCAGTACTTTGAAGCTTGCATGCCTGAATGGCAAGTTTCTCACTTCCGGCGACAGGTTTACACCAATGGCCTTCGACTGAAAGATTTTGCGTGGTGTTCGACGTCAAGTCCCATTTTCACACCACGTGAATTGTACTGAAGTACCTTGAGGGTCACTATCATTATCGGTGATTCCTCTCGCGCATATTAACAGCTTACATCATTGGCTGGTAATCAGGCGATGTCTTTCCATGTTCGACTTCAGAACATCTTTTCACATGGATTGACTTGTACTTAGGGTGAAGATTGAATGAGTTTGAAGAACCTGGATCTAGTTTCATCCATCAGGGCCGCGATATATTCAGGAAAATAAAGACATCAAATGTACATCATTGCTTCATAGATAATCATCCAAGCCAAAGGATGATGGCTCTACCAGAATCATCAATCTGCCACATAGACGGTTGTCTGTCCTATGTACATGAAAATGAATTTATAAAGCTGAGCACAAGAATGCCCGCCTCAACTAGATCATGAAAATATTATGAAGATAATGTATTGTATTGTATCTTATTATAGGTCACCTTCCAGTTCTAGAAACCTCAGATCCTCATGATAAAGCATTTCACCCGACATCAGAAGATTTACGACCTCATGCTTTAGGGGGAAAATGTTATGGACATATTTGGGCACTGCAACCCCAATCACATATGTCCATAAACCAAGGGCTTCTAAGTCCCTAAAAGTGTTGTTTCATACCCTAAAGGAGCAAGGTCAACTGGTTACATCATCTCCCAAAAGTTCTCCCTGACAAACAACTCAGAACTGGTAAAAATTGGACCATAGAGACTGCTCAGTGCTAAGGGTGTGATGCATCTCACTTGCCACATGCAAAAGGTGGGATGCATACTGAAAGGCCCTTCTGTGGGGTGCGATAAGCGAGAGCAGAAAAATGGCAGAGGCAGTAGGCTAGGTGGAAACCCAGAGAATCTTCTAGAAACTACCCGTTTGACACTTGCCTCTCTGAATTCGCCCAGGGATGAGTAAGAGATCATGAATCTCGAAGTGGAACCAAGAACTATCAGAGAGAGGACACTAATCAAAATCCTAGAAGCTGACTCACCCACCTGCAAACATCTATATATGGATCCCTCATCGTAGACATCCAAAGGCTGGAATTTGGTATTTTGTAAGGAAATGCTATTGGTTTCTTTATGGAACATCATAGTGTTGGGTGATCTAGCTTTTCATGAGGTGAAGAAGGGCTTTCATGCTGGGAGGATGGCACTGGGTTAGATTAATGGGTAGTAATCCTCTCTTCTACTACTTCTATCAATAAAGCTATTTGAGTTTTCCTCCATATTCTTGTATGTTTGAGTTGTTATATGCATTTGTATGGTCAATGTATATCTGATCCTATATTGTTTATGATTGTAGATCTCTATGCTTTGATGGTATTATGTTGCTTTGACTTTACATGTGTTCTTTGAGAAAGGAGCAACAAAGATCTGTCAAAGGGCAAAGGAAACAAGCAAGGAGCCAAGCGAAAGACTGAGGTTGGTACTCTCTTCTTCTTTCTCATCTATCTCTCAGAAAGGAAAGCACAAGTGACTTTAGTTTGTTTGTTTCTAAGATGGCTACCCATCTTAGTGGGACTAGCAGCTCTGAATGGACAACCGTTTGTGTGGCAGATTGATGATTCTGGTAGAGCCATCATCCTTTGGCTTAGACGGTTATCTGTCCAATCTACATGAAAATGAATTTATGAAGCTGAGCATGGGAATGCCCGCCTCAACTAGATCGTGAAAATATTATGAGGATAATGTATTGTATTGTATCTTATTACAAGTCACCTTCTATTATGGAAAACTTCGGATCCTCATGATAAAGCATTTCACCCGACATAAAAAGATTTACGACCTCATCCTTTAGGGGGCAACTGTTATAGACATATTTGAGAACTGCAACCACAATCACATATGTCTATAAACCAAGGGCTTCTAAGTCCCTAAAATTGTTGTTTCATACCCTAAAGGAGCAAGGTCAGCTGATTACATCATCTCCCAGAAGCTCTCCCTGAAAACCTACTCAGAACTGGTCAAAACTGGACCATACAGACTGCTCAGTGCTAAGGGTGCAATGCATCTCACCTGCCACATGCAAAAAGTGCAATGCATACTGAAAAGCCCTTATGTGGGGTGCGATGAGTGAGAGCAGACAAATGGCAGAGGCAGTTGGCTAGGTGGAAACCTAGAGAATCTTCTAGAAACTGCCCATTTGACACTTGCCTCTCTGAATTCACCCAGGGATGAGTAAGAGGTCATGAATCTCCAAGAGGAACCAAGAACTATCAGAGAGAGGACACTAATCAAAATCTCAGAAGCTGACTCACCTACTTGCAAACATCTATATATGGATCCCTCACCCTAGAGATCCAAAGGCTGGAATTTGGTATTTTGTAAGGAAATGTTGTTGGTTTCTTTGTGGAACATCATAGTGTTGGGTGATCTAGCTTTTCATGAGGTGAAGAGGGGCTTTCATGAAGGGAGGATGGCACTAGGTTAGATCAATGGGTTGTAATCCTCTCTTCTACTACTTCTATCGATAAAGCTATTTGAGTTTTGCTCCATATTCTTGTATGTCTGAGTTGATATATGCATTTGTATGGTCAATATATATCTGATGCTATACTGTTTATGATTGTAGATCTCTATGCTTTGATGGTATTATGTTGCTTTGACTATACATGTGTACTTTGAAGAAGGAGTCGCAAAGATCTGTCAAAGGGGAAAGGAAACAAGCAAGGAGAAAAGCGAAAGACTGAGGTTGGTACTCTCTACTTCTTTCTCATCTATCTCTCATAAAGGAAAAGGCAAGTGACTTTAGTTTGTTTATTACTAAGATAGCTACCCGTCTTAGTCCGACTAGCAGCTCTGAATGGGCACTAGTTTTCTCGATAACACCTATACTACTAGTGTAACCCCTTATTGTTATTAGTACAACCCCTTTATTATATTGTTGTACCCATGTAGTCCTCATATTGTGACTATTGTGCCCCATAGAAGCCCACTATTGTTATTATTGTGCCCTTACATTATTATTGTTATGTTGGCTCTGATTATATTATCACCTCTTAGACTCCTATATATAGAAAGGAGGTCTTGTCATTTGTATCATCCAAGACTTGCTCATTTATGTAATGTAAAGGAGGTTTCCCCCTCGAAGAGGCTGAATTCTAAGGCATTGATCTATCCTTTATATCTTTTTTCTTGACCTGGTTTCATAACAATTGGTATCAGAGCTTTTGGATTCTAGGGTTTCGCTGCTCCAAATAGGTCATCGTGGCATTTTCGCTATAAATTTTTTTCTATGAGGTTTCAAAAGAAAAAAAAACCCATTTGAGATGAAATCGCACTGAACCTCGGGTCCAAATTTCAGAGCTTTTCGCGCTATATTTATGGAGATATGATCTAAGGGAGTTGGTCTTTTTGTAGACTCCTGAATTACATTCCAAACATGTGACTTGGAGAAAATAGTCATAACTTTCTCTCTCTGCATCGGATTGAAATTTTGTAAGAAGGCACAGAAAGAGGATGGAATGTAGTTTCTTGTAAATATTTTTCAGAGCCAGAGATCAAAATAGTGATACGTGGCACTTCATACAAGTTTGCTCTTCTGGAAAGGTCTATAATTAGGTCATCTTGGAAGATTTGGCATAACGCTTCCTTGGAGAATCTAATTTGGATCAGACTGGTGGCATTAGAAAGAGGATGCAGAGGGCTAATACCGGTTGCAATTTTAGAACTTAAAGATCCAAAAGTATAGAGTTATAGTCGTTTCAGGGTCGAGCTCCTAAAATCAAGAAAAAGCAAGATGAGGAAGTTTGATGGCAAGGATCTGATAAATTGGATACTTCAGATGGAGCAATATTTTGATCTACATGGTGTACCACTATTACAAAAGGTATGTATTGCATCTTCATATTTAGAAATGGATCAATTTTTATGGTATAAAGGGCTTTGTTCTTGTAAAAAAACTTGTTACGTGGTCAATTTTCACAGAGGAAATGATAGCACATTATGAGGATACAAAGAGCAACACCTTATTTGGAGCAACACCACAACAATTAGAAAGAGTAAAAGAGCTTTGTTACATAGTCGAAAGTAAAATTATGGCATCAAGAAAGTCTACCCCTCACAACCATAATAATGGAAGTATTTTTTCTCCTAGCCTTTCCTAACCTACAAGGGTTACACCACAACAATTGGAAGAAAAAAGAGAAAAAGGGCTTTGTTACAATTGTGATAGAAAATGCACTATAGGTCATAAGTGTGCTGAGAAGAAATTATTTTACATAGAGTATGAAGAAGAGGAAGAAAAGGATCAAGAAACATCAAAAGAAGAGGATAGACTCCAGGACCCAACCCCAGAGAAAGAAGAAATGAATCAAATCATATCTTGTAAAGCATTGGCAAGAATTACCACTCCTCAAACTCTCAAGATAGAAGGACATATCAAGAAGAAAAAGGTGCAAGAAGTGAAAGATCACATCGAGAAAGAAGAAATGAATCCAACCATATCTTGTAATTCATTGGTTGGAATTACCACTCCTCAAACTATCAAGATAGAAGGACATATCAAGAAGAAAAATGTTCAAGAAGTGAAAGATCACATTGAGCATCAAGAAATTAGTCAGACCATATCCTGTAAAGGATTGAAAGAAATTACCACTCCTCAAACTCTAAAGATATAAGGACATATCAAGAAGAAAAAGGTTCAAGAAGTGAAAGATCACATCGAGCATCAACAACAAGTTCTCCAACTTTTAAAGGATAACCCCACTTTGGTGCAAAATCGAATGAAACAATCGTTAGATCAACATCGTAGTGAAAAATGTTTTGATGTAGGTGATTGGGTATTTTTACTGCTACATCTCAAGCAAGCTATTTATGAGAAGGAAATGTTGGCAATACTACATGCACTTAAGAAATGGCGACCTTACCAAATGGGAAGACACTTCAAGGTAAAAATCGATCATGATAGTCTTAAATACTTTTTAGAACAACTATTATGTTTAGAAGAACAAAAAAAATGTGTCACAAATATGTTGGGTTATGACTTTGACATCATCTATAGAAAATGGAAGCAAAATTTTGTTGCAAATGCACTCTCAAGAAAATATGAGGATGTGGAAGCATTGTTTTGTGCTATTTCTATTATCCAACCAGAATGGATAAACGAAGCAAGGGATGAATGGAAGAAGGACTAAGAAGTATGGCCACTTATTCAAAAGTTGCAAAAGATCCCAATTCAAACAATATTGCTAGAACTTGAAGAGGAAGGAAAAATCATATTGGAACCTAGAGCAGTTACAAAAAAAAAGAACTCGACAACTATGAAATCGATCAATTTCAGAGTATCTCATCAAGTGGAAGAACTTACCTATTGAATATTCCACATTAGAGGACAAATTTTTTATACAGAAGCATCAAGAACTACTCAAGCATTGAGGACAACAATTTTTGAAGCAGAGGGGCATGTTAGGCCCCTATACTACTAGTGTAACCCCTTATTGTTATGAGTACAACCCCTTTATTATATTGTTGTACCCATGTAGTCCTCATATTGTTACTATTGTGCCCCATGGAAGCCCACTATTGTTATTATTGTGCCCTTACATTATTATTGTTATGTCGGCTCTGATTATATTATCACCCCTTAGACTCCTATATATAGAAAGGAGGTCTTGCCATTCGTATCATCCAATAATTTCTCATTTATGTAATGTAAAGGAGGTTTCCTCCTTGAAGAGCTGAATTCTAAGGCATTGATCTATCTTTTCTATCTTTTCCTTGAGCTGGTTTCATAATAGAATTCAACATAATAAAGTTCCTGCATTTACATTTATTTCCTTTCATGACCCAATGCAAGCATTAATGGAACGTTATCATGAACACACATTGTCATATATCATGATCATAGTATTACTAACATAGTAGACAATATTGCTGACAAATATCCTATGTAATTTGAAAAACTATCTAAACTGAGCCTCAATGGATGTAATTTTCTTCATAATGCATAGTGCATAGCATAGATAACTTACATAGTAGTCTCATGCATTAAAACATAATTATTCAACTTACATATAATTTCAAGCATTAAAACATAATTATTCAACTTACATAGTAGTCTCATGCATAATTATTCACTATCGTAAAATGAGATGAGATATCACATAAGTTTAAAGATGTGGCAACATACAATTATTGCATAAAAACCACATATTATGTTCCTTCACTAATTTTAACTTGGATTAAATTTATATACAACAGTTGTCTCATGTGCCCATATATGACCATCTCAAGAACCAAGTTAACACATGCAATTCTACTCATGCATAGTGGTCACATGCAAATTATTCAAGCATCTCTTAAGCAAAGACAACCCAAGAAATTTCTATCATGTGCTTCTAGAATTGACAATATATAGAGTAAGAAGCCAACATACATAACATCCCATGCAAAATAGATTATCTAAAAGAATGTTACTTGGAAAAGCGTGCACGCCATCTAACGTAGAATTTCCTTCCTTCAGTTCACCCCAAGCCAAGAGTTCTTGCCATGCATCAACTGTCTCTTGTTAATCGATTCAATGTGTATTAAATACCCTGTTTGATGATATGGTTTTTGTTAGCAGCGTTCAGCTTTTATGGATCTTTTTTATCCATTTTCCTATGCTTTTCACAGAAAATGTTACCTTTATCTCCCCCGAGGCTTTTCCTCATAAAATCTTGCCTTTATCTCCCACAAGGCTTTTATGTTTTTCTTAAACTTAGTATATTTCTCCAGCTAAGTAGCTTAATGGATATTTATCTCCAAATCCATTAATATTATCTAGAATTGGATCTAGAAGTCTTAACATGAAAGAATTATCCATTCTCATCCACCGATGGGATTTTGTTTGGCAAGAACCTCATCTCTTGGTGTCTCGTTTTCCAAGAATTTTACATTATCTTTATTTATTTAACAATAAAGTGTTTAGTTTCATTGTTACATATTGGACCTAGATTTTCTTAGCTTAAGTTAGTAGGGTGTTACATACAAAGGAGGGGTGTTACATCACATTGTGGAGTAGTCAGCGTACCCCAAGTCTGAACAATTGGGGGAAAGAGGGAACCTACATGAAAAACTAAAGAAAGATTGCATAAATTATGGAGCCATCCCAATCAAAGTGTACAGATGTAATGAAGGGGCATGTTTGCAAATAAATTTCCATAAAAATATAAGAAGCTCATGAAGGGGAAACACAAGTCAGAGGACAAGTGGGAAGTCGAATGAAAAGCAAGTAGGAAGATGAAGGAACGAGCGTAGATTCCAGAAGAAAAGTTTGAGGAGCAAGGCAAAAGTTGATGGAAGGAAAAGTAACTTGATGTCTATGATCACGTAGAAGTTAAGCAAAGGAAGTAGTTGAACTGAGAATGATCCATGTTAGGTAAAAGCATAACCAACATATGGTTGATTGAGGTGAATAAATTTCTCTTTGTGCTTATTTTGTATTTTGGAATTATATTTTGTTGATATCGAACCGTTATCTCGGGTTTGATGTAAATTATGATCTCTTGTAAGAGCAAAATGCTAGAGAACTATTTTATATAAAAAGTTTGCATGTATAAATGTATTGCTGAAAGTGAAAATAAGGTAGAGTGACAATAAGATTTAATTGCAGTATATTGAAGGGTAATGATATTTCACTATGTAAACAATAATATAGAGATTATATAAGTAACCTTATTCTAATGCGTAGTGCGGGTGAAATAACTTTGCGGTACACTAGGAAATTACAAACTCGCTCAAGCTGTTGTGATGAACCAACCAAAATCCTTATAAACGTAGGACCCCATAGGATCATGATATCCATAAAATAAAATGCATACATAACTTTTAGTTTAAACTCCCTTCTCTACTTTAATAACATTTATTAAAGAAAAAGTTAAGAATGCCACGATTTATGTGTTGAATTTTTATTTATTTTTATTGTTGTCAAAAAATTATAAAATCTTGTGTGTATTGTTTGAAGAGCTCAACATTTCAGGTGAAGACTTCAGCCATCAATTCAGCTTCCCACCCCTGAAGATGGGTGAAGTGTTAACCAGAAACGTTGAGCTCTTCAAAGAATACAAACATAACTCCAGAAGTTTTGAACAACAACATGTTACTTACTATAGAAACATAGAAGCTATTACTTTATAATTTTTCAAAAATTTCATTCATAAATATTATTATAACATTATATAATATGTTTAACATGTTTATAATAATATTAAATAACATAAACCAATATAATTAATACTGTATAATATTTTTACACAAAAATATTATATAATATAATTTTATATACGGGATAAATCACTGTAATTAATATCACATAACGATTAGATGCAAATTTATTATTTATGTAGCATGTTAATGGTTAAAATTATTTAATCAAAATTATGTTTTAAAATTTAAATAACTCATAAATTAATAAACCACATATACCTTAATTTTAATTAAATAAATTTAAAATCAATTATAATTAAATTTATTTTTATTTCAATCTTAATCTAAAATTGAATTAATTCTAATAAACTTATTAATAATTTCAATCTTAATCTAAAATTGAATTAATTCTAATAAACTTATTAAACATAATAATTATTAAGTTTTATTATTAATTATTAATTAATTTTTTCTAAGACATGGTTAGCTACCATCATTCCTGTTCCATCACTATCGCATACTTCTATTTATTCATTCCATTGAGATCTATCTTATGCAATTATTGATCTATGGTGATGATGAGGCACGGTGAAAAACTCAAAATATCAATTCAAATAATAAAAAAACTCTACACATAATATAATACAAAGCAGAAGCTTCAAAACAATAACCTAAAAAACACTTAATTTTTTTTGCGGAAATATTTATAAAGTTTTAATTAGAGGATTAATTGATAAATCAAGGAAAATTTAGAAGAGAATCTCTATCCTTGTATTTAAAATTGTTTGCTTGTTTTTATATTCATCCTCGATTTACTTTAACAACCTTTGTCAGGTCCACCGTGAAAAAAATTATATACACTCTTTTAATCACTTAAATTTATTAAAATTTCGTTTAAAATGCTTTATTGGTTTTTATATTCGACTCCGAGTTAGTCTAATATCCTTTGAAGTCCACTGTGAGAAAAATTAGTATTCTCTCCCTTTACTACTAAAAGTATCACACTTACAGATATCGAAACAATAAATATGAAAATTTTAATCAGCACCAAAATATCCATCCTTGTTGCATTATGTCCAACCCTATTACCTTTCATGCTCCCTTCGCCACTCTAAAACAACGGAATCTTCAGTCAGACATACCAATGACGGTGAAGCATTCCTCTTCCTGAAGGCTCTCGCTAAACTCACGGATGTAGTATGGTCAATTCAACCACATGAGCATTGTAATAGCTTCTCTGGGTTGACAATTAACAAAGTTGAGTCAGACATTCCAGCATTAAAATCCCTGACGACAAAGGCGATTTGTAGGAAATGCCAAAGAAGGAAGAAGACTCTTCCGTGTTCTCTACGAAGGAAGACTCTTTCCAAGGTCCATACTACAATTAATTTCAATTATAATTAAATATTCAGATTGATTGACCATGTAAGGTCTAGAAACTCTGAATTGCCTCCGCTCTTCATTTATTTATAGACGATGCCTCCCTCTGAGTTGTGTATCTCTGAGTTGTGTATGTGTAATGAAATATTTTATTTGCAAGTGAAATAAAAGATAAACATTGTTGGAAAACAATGATAATTCCAACCACTGCCATTAATGCAGTAGCTGGCCACCTCTAGAGAATTCAATAGGTAGTTTCTAGAATTCGGCGGATACATTGACAAATGGGCAAGCTTCCTGGAGAAGCCACCGCCCCATCAAACTCGAGAAGTTTCTTTGTTGTGTTTAAATAGCTATTTTCCATTGAATAAAGGCATGTGTTTTGAGTTCTGTGTTTTGATGCATGATCTCTGATTTGGTATCAGAGCACGTGTGAGGTTGAGTTGTGAAGAGCTGTGAGACAACTCAGTGAGTGCTGGTAAAGAGCCATGAGCATGGGTGACAGAGTTCTGTTTTCTCGTATGTGTGAATATTGGTGAGGCTACTTTGTGCTTGTTGGCCGTCAGATTGGTCCGTTGGATGAAAAACTGGAAACTGCAGACCATGTGTAAGTTTTTGTTTCTGCCATAAAATCTTTTGCTGTCGTAATGTTGTGTGTGTTTTTCTGTTTTGATGTTAAGAAAACATTGAAGGAAGCAAGGTGTTGAAGAAGTGATTGTCTCAGACCTTGAGGGGCACTGTGGGTGAGATTCCTGGAGTTGGGTGATATTCCTGGAGTGAGGAGGCAGTTAAAATTCAAGATATTTTTTTTCCTTAGTGAATTTTTGAATCAGGGTTTTACATTTTTTTTATTTTGTATCAAGTTTGGATAACAGTTTTTTACATTGGGCAACTGTTTAAGAATTCAGGGCTGAGAAAAAAGAAGTCAGCTCCATGAGATTCGAAAGTTGTGATGCGGGCTTTTGAATCTATTACCAGCAAATGCGATGAGAATAATATATTTTCGAGTTAGCGTAGGTTGTGTTCTTAGTTTTGTATTGAGCGAGCGTGTTGGCTACTACTCTGTTGGAGAGTAGCTCGCTGATAGGGGAGACCGGAGATATGTCAGCATGTATGCTATGACATTGTATGGTGTTTGGAATATTGTTACGTTAATGACATAAATATTTGCTCTGTTTAAAAAAAAAAAGTGTTATTATTGGTGATATTAAAAAAAAAAAAAGAGGGTTGTTATTATTGATTAAGGAAATTAATTATTGAAGTTGTGAAATTTTTTTATCTTGGTGGAAAAGGATTTATAAGCTTATTTGACAATGGCTAATATATTGGCAAAATCTTATTTATCTGAATCTAACAAGTTAGATGGTGAAAATTATGCAAATTGGAAGTTTAAGTTGCAGACTTTGATGGAAGGCAACAATACATGGGCGATTGTGTCTGGAGCTAAAGTTAAGCCAGTGTCCCCTCAAGCCATAGATGCGGCAATTCAAGATTGGGAGTGACAGGAAAACAAAGCAAAAGTGCTTTTGCGGATGACGGTTAAAGACAACATTATTCCACACATTAGAGAGTGCAAAACATCCAAGGAGACATGGGACACTCTAAAAAATTTCTATGAGACGAAGACTACAAATCGAATATTGTATTTAAAGAGTAAGCTTATTTCAATTAAGGTGGAATAAAATGAAAATGTTAGTGATTTCATTTCTAGAATTAAAGATCTAAAGGATAAATTAAGTGACATTGGTGAATCAGTATCTAGTACAGACTTTGTTACTGTGACATTAAATGGAATGCTTGATGAATATCAAATGTTTATAACTGGTCTTTCAGTTAGAGAGAAGGCTCCTACTTTTGATGAGTTGGCAGGTATACTTATGCAGGAAGAAGAACGAAGAAGAAGCCCTAAACAGAAATCTCACAATTCAGATTTGGCATTGATGGCCAAAAGGAAGCAATCCTTCAAAGGCAAACAGCGGGAGAAAAATAAAGGCAAAAAGCCACAGGTAAAATCATTTCAAGGTACCTCTTTACCAAGGAAAAATGCCAAATCAAGTAGAGATGATGTGTGTTATTACTATGGAAAACCTGGTCATTTTGCTAAGAATTGCATGAAAATGAGGTCTGATCAATTTAAACAAAGAAGGCATTCAGGAAATTATGTTGATAGAGATGAAGCAATTAGTCAAGATGTTAGCAATCTTAAATTGTTTGTGTCCAACACTGCTTTATCAGCAGAAACTGATGATGATAATACTTGGTTTATAGATTCTGGTGTATCAATCCATATGTCATGCAAAAGAGATTGGTTTGATACTTATCATGAGATCAATAATGGTGGACACATCTATTTAGGAGATAATAGATCACATGAAATTAAAGGATATGGTAATATAAGTGTTATGATGCCTAATGGACAAGAAAAACAAATTCAATATGTGGTGTATGTTCCGAGATTAAATGAAAACTTAATTTCAGTCTCTACTATCACAGATCAACATTTAAAAGTTGACTTTATGAAATCACATTGTTTGGTAAATGATGTGCAGGACAACTACAAGGTTGTTGCAAAAGGAATGAGAGTTGGAGGCCTATACAAGTTGGATGTAATGAAGAATGGGCATCAAGCTTTGGAATCAACAGGCATGTCAACTATAGAGCTTTGGCATCAAAGGTATGGGCACTTAAATCATAATGACCTAATGTTACTACAAAGGAAATTGATGCTAGAAAGTCTTCCAATTATAAAGGGTGAACACTTTGAATGTGAACGTTGTGCACTAGGAAAACAACATAGGGAAGAATTTCTGGTGCATGGAAATAGAAGAAAACGTGAAATACTTGAACTAGTGCATACTTATGTATGTGGTCCAATGCAAACTAAGTCACTTGGTGGAGCATATTACTTCCTTATATTTATTGATGATAGTACTCGATACACCTCGATATACTTTATAAGAAACAAAAGTGATGTGTTTGAATACTTTAAAGAATTCAAGAATATGGTTGAAAAGCAAACATGAAAGAACATTAAAATTCTTCGATCAGATAAAGGTGGTGAATACATTTCAGGAGCTTTTATCAAATATTGCAAACAAAATGGAATTATGCAACAATTTACAGTACCACATACACCTCAAAAAAATGGAATAGCTGAATGAAAGAATAGAACATTAGTTGAATGTGCTCGAAGCATGATAAAAAGTAAAGGACTTTCTAATAGTTTTTGGGCTGAAGCCATTAATACAGTTGTATATCTTAAAAATAGAAGTCCTACTAAGTATCTTGAGCACAAAACACCATTTGAAGCATTTTATGGTTTTAAACATAAAGTTAGTCATTTAAGGATATTTGGATGCAAGGCCTTCGCTCATATTCCTAAAGATGATAGGAGAAAGTTAGATGCCAAAGCCATCAAATGTATTTTTATTGGATATTGCACTGATCAAAAAGCATATAAAATGTATGATCCAAGTACTCACAAGGTCTTTGCAAGTAGAGATGTTATATTTCATGAGCATATAAATAAACAAATAAAAGAAGATGAACATAATACATGGTAGTATTCTTATGAAAGCTTTAAGGAAGAAGAAGAAGTTGTGGAATCAACCCAAGAACTAGAACACATGGACATTCCAAAAGACACATCAAGGAATCAAAGTCCACAAAGAAATAATGAAACCACTCCACAGAGAAGAAAAGTAGAAGGTACTCCACAAAGTAATGAATGTCTAAGAAGGTCAACATGACAGATTCAAGCCCCCATCAGGTATAAAGATTATGCCTTAATGTCTCAAGTAATGACTGTTTTTGAGCCCTTAAATTATGAACAAGCCAAAAATCATAAAGAATGGATGGAAGCTATGAAAGAAGAGTATGACTCTATAATGAAAAATGAAACTTGGGAATTAATAGAATTACCTGAAAATAAAGTCCCTATAGGATCAAAATGGTTGTACAAGACAAAATTTAATGCAGATGGTAGCATAGACAAGTATAAGGCAAGATTGGTTGCAAAAAGTTATTCACAAAAAGAAGGTATAGATTATGAAGATACCTTTGCTCCAATTGCAAAAATGAATACAATCAGAATAATGATAGCATTGGCAACTAAATATGATTGGAAGTTACATCAATTAGATGTAAAGTCAACTTTTCTAAATGGTGACTTAAAAGAAGAGATTTATCTTGTTCAACCAGAAGGATTTGTAAAGAAAGGTCAAGAACATCTTGTATGCAAGTTAAAAAAGGCCTTATATGGACTAAAATAGGCCCCTAGATATTGGTATGAGAAAATCGACAAATTCTTCTTCCAGCAAGGATTTAAAAGGAATAAAAATGATCCTTATTTGTATGTCAAGACAAATTGAAATGGGGATATAGTATTACTTTCTATATATGTTGATGATCTAATAATAACAGGAGAGTGCTGATAAATTAATCAAAGATATAAAAATGAAGTTATCATAGGAATTCGAGATGAAAGATCTTGGTGAGATGCACTATTGTATAGGTCTTGAAGTATGGAGAAATGATAGAGGAACCATAATCACACAAAGCAAATATACAAATGAAGTACTAAAGAGATTTCATATGAATGAATGTAAAGCAGTGAGTACTCCACTGGAACAAAATATCAAATTAAGGAGTGATGATGGAACAAAAGAGGTGAATGGAACATTGTATCGACAATTAGTGGGAAGTTTGAATTATCTCACTACCACCAGACCAGAATTTGCTTATGCAGTAAGCATACTTAGTCAATTCATGGCTAAGCCGCATGAAAGCCATTGGATAGCTGCAAAAATGGTCCTTCAATACTTAAAGGGAACTATCAAATTTGGTATTGAATATACTAATGCTTGTAATGTTGAATTGACAGGTCATTCTGATTCTGATTGGGCTGGAAATCCAGATGACAGGAAATCCACCACTGGATACGTCTTCAATATATGATCGGGAGCTATATCATGGAGCAGTAAGAAATAGGCAACAATTTCCTTGTCATCAACTGAAGCAGAATAGAAAGCATTATGTAGTGGCACCTGTGAAGCTATATGGCTTAGAAGAATACTTGAAGATGTTGGTGAAGGACAACAAAATCCTACAGTGATCAGATGTGACAATCAAAGCACCATCAAATTGGGGAACAATCCTGTATGTCATGCAAGGTCAAAACATATAGACACACAATATCATTTTGTAAGAGAAAAGGTCCAATCAAAGTAAATTTCTCTAATGTACTATAATACAAATGAGAATGTAGCTAACATATTCACTAAGCCTCTTGGGAAAGAAAAATTTGAGTTTTGTAGAAGTAAGTTATGAGTTGTAGAAAATCAAGATTATGTTGTAAGCCTAGCTGAGACTTAGACCAACAGGCACAACAATTAAGAGTATGTTTACAGTGTCTTGTATATTGTGCTATAGTATATGGTTGGAATTAAGGGGTAGTGTTGGAAAACAATGATAATTCCAACCACTGCCATTAATGCAGTAGCTGGCCACCTCTACAGAATTCAGCAGGTAGTTTCTTGAATTCGGCAGATACATTGACAAATGGGCAAGCTTCCTGGAGAAGCCACCACCCCATCGAACTCCATAAGTTTCTTTATTGTGTATAAATACCTATTTGGCATCAAATAAAAGCAAGTGTTTTGAATTCTGTGTTTTGCTGCATGATCTCTGATTGACATAGTGTTTCCGCAATAGCGTTACTTCCCCGATATTTGGAAATCCTCCATCATCATTAAGCACCTTATCAATCCGTTGTCATTCCTTGAATATTAACAACACCATTGACATTGCTCATGAAAATGAAAGCCACTATGTCTGTTTGTGTAGTTGCTGCGGTCACCTTGTCCGCGACGATGTTCTTGTTTAATGGAGCCTCCGCCACATTGAGGCAAAGACAGATGATTATAGTTAATGGCGTTAATGCTCAGTCTTCCGTCGAATTGACGGCCACAACGGAAGGTTTAGCGCGATGGCAATCACTTCAAGATGGTCAACCAAACATCCATTTTCCAAAACCACCACCACCACCTAAAAGCAGTAATTCCTTCTTTGAAGCGACGGCAACAGGAGAATCTCCGGGACCTCAATGCGGCAATCATGTTCCGACATGCCCACCCAGTCAACAAACAGAGGAGCAGCAGGTGAAGATGAATGGCAAGGCAAACATGATGACAAATTATGACTTCCATTAATGCTGAAAAGCACGAATCGGCGAATGATAGTCACTAACGTCGCATTTGGACGCGGCTGCTTTGGATCAGTTCTAAAACCCATAACCCTCACACGCGTATATTTCGGTCATTCTACGATTCTCTTTCCTGCTCGTATGTTAATGCAATAGGATTTCAATAAAAGATAGGTGCAAACAACCATTCCTGAATATCTAATGTGGCGAGGTGGAAAACTGTTGATAGCTGATTTATTTTTTGTTAGTATGTTGCATATTTGTTACGAAGTGCATCCAAGGTAGCTGCGGTGTGCTTTTGACTCTTAAAATAAAAACTCAGAGATCCACATTATTCATATTAAATATATTGCTTCCATAGCCATCTCTTTGTAGACCTTATTGGAATGATATTTAATTGATATTACAATAATATTTCTTTAATTCTTAAAAATGAATATTGCTAAATATATTTATTATTTAACAAAATCAAGTATATTTTACATTCGGTAGTATATTTTTTATCAAAATAAATTAAAAATAATACAGTAATTTAATTTCCTCTTTAAATTATGAAAAGTAAAGTTATGATGAAGTAATGTACATTATATAAAAAAATAATGTTAAAGAAAATAGGATTTTCTAGAATAATATTAAAGAGAATAAGATTGTTAAATGGTTCTGAGTGTAATCAAAATGATACGATATTAGCATAAGTATATTATATTTTTGTTGAATAATCTAATAAATAAGGAAAATTTTAATAATAATAATATTAAATATATTATTCAATTAAATTTATGATCAAATTATAGTATAACAAAATTAAAAAAATATATTTTAATGATCAAATTATAATATAACAAAATTAAAAAAATATATTTTTATTAAACAAATTAAGAATGTGATTCAAATATAATATAAAATAGTAAGAATGTTTATTTCTATGATAAAAAATATTCATCTATTTCAACTTTGTTAAATTAAACAATGTCTAACAAGCTCAATATTGAAACATGGCATTCCAAATTTTTAAAATCTGAGTTTATCATGTTTATAGAACATTGAGGTTTAGAAATGAGAAGCACTTCCTTTAGTCATTTTTCTCTATAATATCAGAAGATATGTTATGATACTTTGTAGCCTTTTAAGCCGTCAAAACTAAGATAATTACCAAATTTAAATATGCTTTTACTAAAACATTCAAGTATATAAATAAAATCTTAGAAATTTCTTTCATTTTTTAAGTTCATCAAAGCCAAGTTTTATTTTAATAAATGTTATTTGTCATCATTATTAAAATGAATAATGAATATAACTATTTCTACTTGTAAATTAAAATAGATCAATTTAGACACAGATTGGAAATATATTTATCGACCATAGATCAATTTAGACACAGATTGGAAATATATTTATTGACCATAGGAAGAGATCAAAATTTTTAAGGAGAATTTTCCTTATCAGTTAGATCTATTTCATGCATTGATTGGTTTCTATTTGATGTATTGATTGATTTCTCTATAGTTTGTATTATTCTTTTGAATTTGAAAGTCATTATCTTATTATAGACAACATAGGTTCATTTTAACTCTTGATGTAACAAGCATGACAGGGACCAAATTTATCATGATGCAAACCCTTTTTGAGTGAGAAATAGAAGGAAAAAATTTCAACCCTGGAAGGTTGATCCTCTTAGAGAGTGGGTACATTTTTATCTATGTCAAATTAGTTCTTTATAATATTATTTATGTTATAAATCAATTTTTGATTTTTGTATATAAAAATATTCTTAAATTTAGTAAAATCATATATATATATATACACACACATAGGTATGAACACGTCCTTTTAGGTTCCTGTCAAGTGAATTGAAACATCAAATTTCACATCTTTATAGTATTTTGAATTCTTCATGGTTGTGGAATGTTAAGGTTGGAATCAAATTACATATTTTTGGTTGGGCACGAAGTATTGAAAATATATACAAAAGTCATGTTTTATTTTCTATTTCACTATAAAAACCATATTTATATACTTTGAGCAATATAATTGATTTGGTACTTTAGTCGAGGGCGTCCACCATCTAAAATTAATTTTCTTACATATGACATTGGTGATTATGGAAGAAATAATTTAGTTAATCTTTATTTTCTAATATGTTATGGTGGGAGACATTTTAATCAAACTGAAGGATGGATAAGATATGTTGTTGGAATAGATCAGGCATATTCCAAATATCCATATGAGCTTGATATCGATAAAAAAATTAGGCGATGATGGTTTCTCCATATGCTTTGTTAAAGGTGGTTAAAAACTTAAGAAGCGTTCATTGTTTATACCTAGATGATTCAAGATATGAGCCTTGTATACACTGAGGGGAAAAAATACCTATTAGATGTGGTTGTTTTTATGAAAGAATATAGATTTGTGGATTTATAACATAATTGCTTAGGTCACATGAGTGAAAAGTGCCTAAATGTCCTTTTAGGAAACAAATGCTTTTAGGTTTGATGTACTATGAATTTTAGCTGTGTGAGCACTTCATAGATTATAGGAAAAAAAAGTTTCATTTATGAGAGGTGGCCATGATAGGAAAACCAATCTATTAGAATTGATACACTCTAATGTTTTTTGGGTAGTAAATATCAAGCATTTAGAAGGAGCCTCATATTTTGTCGCATTCATCGATGATGTTTCTAGGAAGGTTTAGGCCCACCCCATGAAATAAACGGTGAGATGTTTTATTTATTTCAAAAATTTCATGTTGTTATTGACAAAACGATTTACAAATGTTTGAGGTATTTTAGCACATGTAACTTTTGAGAGTACGGTATTTAAGCACATATAACCTTTGAGAGTACAGATCTAATGGATTCAAAAATTATTGTAATAGGTTTGGGATAAAATATGGAAAGATTGTTCTTGGTAATCCTCAACAAAATGGTAATCTAGAAAGGATGAATCCCACTATTAGAGAAAAGGTTAGGAGAATATTATTAAATTCTATATTGCAAAATCATTTTCGGGTGGAAAGAGTAACAATAATGTGTTACCTCATCAATCAATTACATACTACAACCTTGGATATTGGAATTCCCGAAAACGTTTGGACTAGTAAGGGGGTAAACAATTATTTCCTAAAATTATTTCAATGTGAAACATTAATGAATATTCCCAAAAATCATAGAACAAAGTTAGATGAAAAATCATTTAAATGTATTTTTCTAGGATATCCAGATGAAACCAAAAAAAATTAACATATTTATAAGATGAAACCAAAAAAAATTAACATATTTATAAAATAGGAAAAAGATATTGGAAAAAACATTAACATATTTATAAGATGAAACCAAAAAAAAATTAACATATTTATAAAATAGGAAAAAGATATTGGAAAAAACACTAGTCCATAGATTTGGGAAAATCACGGACAACCAGTAAAAATGATGGAAAGTAGAAAAAATAAATGTTCCGGTAGCCACTACAGGAGATTCAACTAGAAATAATAAATAAATACATAAATAACACTACAATTTGTTTTCAAGTCTAATACGATTCTTAAACCCTCCGACACATATTCACGCTTAGAGTATATTTTGTTAACTAGTGAAGGTAAAATATTGAATAAACATATAATCAATACTAATGATGGTTATGAATACTAATGATGGTTTTCTTTGCATCATCGTGTTCATATTTTGAGATGGGAATTAAATCTTAAAGGAATTTCACCATTAAATAACAGATAAAACTAAGTAAAATAATATAGATTTAAAATGTTTGGTGTAAAAATATGTGTTACAAGAATTTTATATGTTTTAATCAACACCATCACTTATCAAACCTAGATATTTATCTATATCACATCATTTATTTTGTAACTTATGTTGATAATTCTACTATTAGTTATGATGTTCTACTATTAGTTATGATGTTCTTGAAGTGATTTAATATTGGAAGTTACAAATAGCCTAAAATGAATATCTTAATAACAAGTTTATATAATTGAAAACTGTTTAGTTATAAACAAAATTGATGAAAAGTCATATTTCTTTCCACGCCTTTACTTTTGCTCCTTTAATTAAGAGAAACACATGTAATGTAATCCCCTACCTTCAACTTCCAAGCCATATGGATAAATTGAATCTTTTTTTTTTTCTCATCTCAAATACTCATATGTAATTAATTACACTATTTTTCAATAGTTTTATTATATTTCATTCATAAAAGATGAGAACTTTTAGATGACCTTTTGAATTAAATATCATATATTTTCTATAAAATTAACTCTCAATTATTCTTACTAACATTTTCATGCTATGGAGATAATAAATGAGGTATGATAATTGAAAATAATGTAAGTGGAAAGGGAAATGGAAATTTAGATATTTAGGGGAACTTTCGAAGCTGTAAAACCATAATTCAACTACTCTTAAGAAGAAACCTACAACTTCTATGACCTTGTTAATATGAGATTTTCTAGTAGGATGTTGTTTTTCCTTTAAGCGGAAGGCATGTCAGAATGTAGGTGTGACCCTCATGCTACAAGTGGTATCGATGATCTTTACAGTGATAAACTATGTGCCTAACCTGTTGATATTGAATTATGAGTAATAGATTGACACAATTGAGAGGATAAACATCACACACGAAAGTATCTTGGAAAGGGTCGATAGCAAAGGTCATGACATAATGTTGGGAGATGGTAAAACAAAGGCTTCCTTTTATATCCAACTTAGTTGATATGGAGATGGTTGTGGAGTGGTGGGATGGTTAAGGGTTGAGCCAAGTCTTGATCCATAACATTCTTTTTGACTCCTATTTTCATTGATAAGAAAAGCTAATTCATGCTTAATTTGAAAATAGTGGCTAAAAGAGGTACAGTGGAGGTGTCATCCTTAATAGAAATCATGAGGATAAGATAAATTCCTACTTCAATTAGATTGTCGGGATAAATAAATGCAGGAGAGAGAGGGGAATATATTTGCTCCACCTCAATAAAAAGAGTGTTTTTGGAGAACATATTTTTATTTACTAAAAAAATAGCAAAAGTATGTGAATTTTCTGATGAAAGGTACATAAACAGGTATTTCAAGGTGTGGAGG
Source organism: Pinus tabuliformis (assembly GCA_031772625.1). Taxonomy (NCBI): domain Eukaryota; kingdom Viridiplantae; phylum Streptophyta; class Pinopsida; order Pinales; family Pinaceae; genus Pinus; species Pinus tabuliformis. The sequence continues at coordinate 834,254,673 of CM062811.1, read as the reverse complement.
ATGAGGCATGGGTCACATTAGAATGATCAATAGGAAAATGACTAGTAGGAGAGGTCATTATGGAGTATCTCAACTTCCAAGTCATTTGGACATTTAAAAAGAAATTTTAAGTCCTTGACGTAAACAATCATATTTTATAAATTGATAAATGAATTTTTGGATATGCTAACTCATAGCCTAGAAGTTTTTTGCAAAGGTAAGATTGTGTTGATAAGTTAAAAACAAATATTCCTTGTGAATCATAATTTTAGGGATAGATCGAGTGACTTATGGGGGATTTATGGACTGAACATAGGATCTAAAAAAAATTGTGATGTTTCTAAATTCTATCTATTATAAGCCTATGGGAAATAAAAAGAGAGACTAGGTATGAGAAAAGGAGTGTGGCCAAATAATGTGAAATCATTCCATAATAAGTAAGGAGTGGTTATAAGTAGATAAATGTACCTATTATTTTAATGAAATGATGCTTTCATTATACAATTTTTTCTGCATGATTTTTGTAATTCAAATTTGAATGTATTAATTCAAAATCAATGGCAGATAGTGAAAATATATTATACAAATGAAGTAATTCTTATAATGGGATTTGAGGTATTGAGTAAGGGAAAAATTTGGTAGATGCGGAGATATTTGTGTGTGTTTTAATGGAACTTATCTACAACATTGAAAGAGAAAGGTTGTATTGGCATCTTGATGACAATATTTTATTGACATCGCAGTTGTAGAGAAGTTAGAGATTGGAGGGAAAGTATTTTTTTCCTACATTAAATGTTATAAGAGCGGGTATGCTCTTTGGAAAAGGAGTTAGAACTAGGTTTGTATGGAATTCTCTCTTTGGAAGAGTTCTCAGTTGAAAATAGAAAAGGAGGTTCTTTGTACATATAAAGTGAACTAGGATTCATAATGAATAATTCATTGTGTGAGGATCAATAGTTCTCTCCATGAACTTAACCCTACAAAGTGAGAACGATAACTCATTATTGACTAGATGCATGTGTGTGCTAAAATAAGAATACAAGTCCTATTGAAGACTTAAAGGAAATGATTTCATAGTAAAATAGAAATATTGGATGTTGGATCATTAATGAAGGTGTGGTAAATCCATGTGATCTAGAATAGACCCAAATGGACAATCGCTACTATTTACAAGTTTGAGATTCTAGAAGAAAAAACACCCTTTGAGATGGCAGGTTAGGTTTTGGAATAAACTCTCCATAAAATGGAAAATAAGCCTCGGAGGATGGTGATTGAGAGGAAATTGTGTTTACTTTACATTCATGTAAATTTGTGATATGAATATATTATCAACATATAGTAAGTCACTCCTCTACAAATTCCTTCATTTTCCACGAAGGAAAATATCCATAGGTGTTGGATGATCAGGGATCCAAGTGTAAATGTTTTACTTAAATATATGCCATTTACATAAGTAGAAAAGTGTGATACCCCTATGTTTTCTTTAAAGAACTGACAATTTTTAAACTATTGTTATCTTGTTTGAACTTAATGGATGCGGAATCTATGATTGAGTTGATCGATAATGTAATTAAATTTTATATTATGAATAAATGTTTTTTTGGGAATTGTATGGGAAAGAGAACATGAGTAAATATACTTCTTGATATTATATAAAATTATTAAATATTCAATTTCAAATGGTGGACCTTCCAAAACCTTTCTCCTAAATATTCCAAGAGAAATTAATATTAAGAAAATAACATAATTGGAGAGAAATATTATGCAAAATTAATAATTAGAAAATAACAAAATGGGAAATAATGTTTACACCAAAAACTTGGCTCGACAGAAATGCTAAGTTTGGTGAAAAGTGAGAAAAAACAAGGAGGGAGAGAAAGATGTGCTTTAAAGGAAAAAAGGAAAGACTTTTTCCTAATTAAAAGAAAAAAAAAAAGTAAGTAATTAAAGGGTTGTAGACCTTAAAAGTAGGATATTGTTAAGGAGAAATATTTAGAGAAAAATTATAGAAATACCACTAAGGAATCTAGAAGGGGATTTTGAGAGGAAAGAAGTTTAAGATTAATGGGAGTTGCTGGTGGCAGTTCGTTGGTCAGGATGAACACATTCTCTCCCAATGTTTTCCTAATAGGCTATTATGGTTAGATTATTTTTCTTTTTTATTAAATGATATGAAGCCATCTAAGTTTTCCTTTTAGTCTCTTATACTCATGTTATTATTAGATATGTGTTTTTCTTAGGCCTAACTTATATAGACATCTAGGAAAGTTTTACTTTTTTATTCAAGTAAGAGGTATAAATGGAAGAAACTCAATATCTAAGTAGTGTATGAAATCACGAGGATTGTGTTTTTGACAAGATAAAAAACTAACCATGGCATGTATATGTGTAGGAAATGTAAAATAATGAATGAATTTCTGTCAAATACATAAGTACAAGAGACATGGAAGTATGAATATTAATAAAAAGGAGTGTAATTGCACTTATTATTAGAAGCCACTAAAATAAATTAAATATTAATTACACCATGCATGTAGAAATCATTGAAGAGATAGAGTAAATCTGTTATGAAAGAATCATGTCACACTTGAAGAGTGATTAACTAGAAATTTATATTCGATTGTAGGCTACTTTATAAGGAGATTCTAGTTGTACTATTGATCGAATGGTGGAAATGATTACATGTAAAAAGTGCAATAAAAATGTAATAATCCATTAGCCAAATTATTGAAACAAAGCGAATTTTCATTAATCTTTTCTTCCAGTCTGATAGATATAATGAAGGGTTGAAGCCTCCCAGATTATCCATATAAAGAGTAAGGAATGTGAAGGGTCTCCTTTGGAAGATAATCTAATATAAAAACTAAAAAAAAGAAGAAATAAATGTATGTAATTTGCTATTGGTTTAACCATCGTTGACTATAAATTTTCATCAGAAATTTACACTATGTAAACTAAATAAACACGGATTCGACTATGTGTAGGTTCCAACCAATGAAATAAGCATCTACTGGCCAATACCTACATGAGCCATCTTCCTAGCTCAGTGGAAAATTTCCATACCTATAATGGGTTAAACAATAACAAATCAGAAAATGAATTGATGGGTTTATATACAAAAATAGAAGATAGAATTATGGAGGAAGTTGTGGCTTACCCGTGAATAATACCTTCCACAGGAACCACTCAATATACCTGCAATGAGTAATAGATTGAGGTTAATAGTAATATTCATTGCATATTAGCGAAGCAATGATAACAAATCTAGCAAGTGGAAAGAAATACTCTAGGAAATATCGAAAACCTGGTAAGAAAGCTAAACTCTGATAATAAAAATTCAAGGGGAAATCTCAACTATGCTCAACATTTAAGCATCAGCATAAGAAGGGGTAAACATCATTACGAAAAAACTTGAGGAAGGTGAAGTTGAAACAATGAATAAAAGTGGGGAAATTATAATTCGTAGAGTGGGGATTTCGTCCAAGTAAGAAGCAACGAAATCAATGAGAAAGTAAAGAGGCAAGGAACATAAATTACTTGGATTATCAATAGAAAAATATCAGATATAGATGGGTATGTGACCAAGAGAATTTTTAGGGAAGAGTGATATCGTCAGAAAATTTAAAATAAGAAATAGAAAGAAATTTAGAAACCTGATTTTGAAATTTGGAAAAGATGTAAATAATTTTTAATTAAGGGTGAAATGTTGAATTCAAACCCTTAATATTCATAAAATACATGAAATCCAAAAATCCAAAAGGTGCAAATAAGCTAAGATAAAAGGGTTCCATGGAATCTGACACTCAAGCATTATTACCTTGAAATAGAGAAATATGAGATAGATTAGAAGTTATTATGGTAGGGAAGGAGGAAAAAAACTATGGAAAAAAGAAAGGAAAAAAAATGTTGGAGACAAGTAGTATAAGTGGAATTAGTCTACCTCTTAAATCCAATAAACTTAGTCACATGGAAGAGGAATTATCTAAATAGAATGTAAGAAAATAAGATTCCAGTTGTCTCCAGAGTTTAGAAAACACATCCGATCTATCATAGGCATGATACAAGCCTCTACAAAATAAAAACCCTCGTGAAGAGAGAAGGAACAATAATCGAATGCAAATGAGGAGGGAGAAGACCTCAACCCTGGTGTTGGGTCATTCAACAACCAAATCAGTTAGATCGTCTTAATTAGTCCTCTTCTTGTAATGTGATTATCATGTGAACAAGACGCATTGGCTAGTTACCCAACGTGTGGCCTTAGGCGCCCTAGTAATATGCATGACGGGTTAATAAGCAAATTTTTATATATAATATTAAGGCTTTCCACCTGTTAAAATGGTTTTAAATGTACAATTATTTACCCATTAGTTGACATTACAGTTACACACTCATAACCAATTCCATAGTAAGAATAAAAGAGATTGGATGGCATAACAGCTATATGAAAAATAGTGTAAATAATTTATACAATAACCACCTCATACAAATATTCATGATCTAAGACTATATATGATAAACCTTATGGTAAACTAGTATGCGAGATTAAGAAGAGTAGTGAGAAAAGTGAGTCCCCATAGTAGACTTACGAGAAACTTATCTGTGAATAAGCCTCAGATACAAATTAAGAATAACAATCACATAAAAATTTTAGATGTCAAAAAGTAAAATGTAACCCTTGTGGACTTCAAATAGGTACCATATAATATATAATTGTATCTATGTCAACAAGATTTTATTTTTGTTTCCATAAATAGGTACATTACATATGGTATCAAAGTTGTAGGTTCAAAGCGAAAAATCACAATTTAAATTTAATATAGTAATTGTTGCATCTCTAAAAAATAATTAAATTGTTGTTGTGATGTTAATCTGAAATAAGAAGAAAAGAATACAACAATGGAAATTTTTTTTACCAAATCTCTAAGTGGAGTTGTGTAGATGTGGTCATGTTAGGAAATGAAACTTCACATCCAATAATTGGATTACTAGAAATAGAAAAAGACATGAGAGAAGAGTTGGCCAATATCAAGGCCATCAGTGAGCATTTGATGAAGGAAAAGTGCACAGTAGGAGAAGCTCAGTAGAGAATAAAATAAAAATTCAAATCAGATACGTCTAGATATGGAGGTAAGCGATGGAGGAGAGGACACCTCGAAGAAAATAAATGTAGATGGTAATGGTCAAAACTATAAGGATAATCCTTGAAGTGAGGAAGAGTCATATAAAAAATTTCCTATGATTTACCATGATGCGAAAGATATACTTACATTGGAACACATAGATGGATGCATCTGTTAAACTTGTAACTCCAAATTGGTAATTATTGTTAATACTAACTATGGAATAATGTAAAAAAAATCTAATTAAAGATAGTGTTAGAGCCTAGATGTACCCCAAGCTAAAGGAAGGCAGGTCTAGGGTAACATAAAACCACGCTTAACCTGGTAGCTAGCCCTACTAGTTCGGGAGAGGGCACTCTCCTTATCAATGTCAATTAGGATATTGGCAATTAGGGATTCAGATGACTGAATTTAGTGTAGATTTTAGGCTAGGTATAGTAGCTCAAGTTTTTTGTTGCTTTTGAAGGTTTGGTTGCTAGATCTAATGGAGCAGGCAGCTTAGGTTAGGGAAATCCAATCAGCGATGCAGACATGTTCTGTGGGGCAAGGTAGAGAAGGGTTTATGTAGTAGCAACGGATTGAGATGGTAGAGTAAGACAACTGAGGAGTTGAGGAGGGCATAAGAAACTATGAATCCTCTTCAAACACTGAAAACGTTGAAAACCAAATGCATTCCCAAGACAAAGCACTGTAAATTAGTGTATTTTATCTATTCACCTTGAATCATCTAGTTTAGAAGAAAGAGACAGATTTGGATACATATAAAACATCAAATAAAACTCATTACAAAGAAGAAACAATACATAAACTCACTGTCACAAGAATCCCACAAAAATAGTTATGAAACATGGTTTTATTCCTTGCCAAACTGCTGATACAAATGTTCAGTGAGTCCAACACTTCTACCAAAGTCCAACCTTTACACATGAATAAAAAAGTACATAAAATAGGCAAGGAAACTACTCAAGCTAGCTATAAGGGTCGAATCCATGAGAAAATGTGTGGCTTCAACCATATCTAAACTAAGAACAGGAATACAGGCAGTGGAACAACTTGCCTCTAAAACCAAGGAAACCAATTCATTACAGCTCAAAACCACTTGGAATTTAATGTATCTACCGTATGAAGTGATTTTCAACAATATTACATCAAATTCATCATTTACCATGCATAAATTTACCATGAAAAGAAGAAAAGTCAACCACAGAAGAAACTGGGCGAAATTCTGATTTTCTAGGCAAAATTGGCAAAAATTTGCTTGATGCACAGCGCCGTGAGGCTGATGCATAGCCCCACTTCAGGGATGCATTTAGAGGCCTTACACTTCCAAATAAGGGCCAAGATAGCTTGTTGGAAAGCTCTACCTATTTAGTTTCTGGAACACTTTGAATTTTCTAATTTAGAGTTGATTGGCCCCTTCAAAAATCATTTCTCCCAAGACTGCTTCTTGTGTGTCAAAAAAGTGGCAGAGAGGGCATTTTTTAGGTGTTTTTTGCCCTTTAGGTGACCCGGGTCTTCTCTAAAATTTATGAAACTTTCTGGGTTTCATTGCTTTTCATGCTAAATCCAAAGCCATAAGCCATTTGGCAAAAGAGTGAGCCAATTCAATCCACAGCGCTAGTGGCACTGCACATCAACTGAAATTTCCTGTGTTTGTATTTACAAAATTGAAAAATGACAAAAAGTTCCCAAAATTTCCTTAAATTTGGCAAGAGGCAACCTCATTAAGTTCTTTTCTAAGCTAATGAAGCTTTAGCCAAGATTTTTAGTTTATCATGTTCTTTCTTCGCCCTCAAGGCTCTCCTTAGCTTTTAGCCTCTTTACCCTTGTTTTGCAAATCTTGTTCCGGGTTAGGTAGTGATAGACCATATGGCACAACATTTTCTTCTCTTTGTTGGCTTTCTCAAGCATCTTCTCAAGGTGAATGTTTGCTCTTTCCAACCATGATTCTCGGTCATCCTCAATTTCTTGCTCAAGGGATGTCATCTTAATCTTGCTTCTCTTTGCCTCTTGCCTATTTTCCCTAATCATTTGGAGCTCCATAATAGCTTGTTTATTTGTCAGTTGCTTGCTTTCCTACTCAAGAAAGTTGATGATCCATTTGGCCCTCTCAAGGTTAAGTGATGAGGCTTGTATTTCAACCTCCTTCTCTTTGATAATAATGTCCTTGAGTCTTGAGCTTTTTGAGCCCAAATCAGTGACATCCTCTTCAATCAAAACAAAATGCCAGTCTTTCCCTTCAGGAGGGCTCTTCTCATGCATATTTTGCTTTCCTTTATCTCTGCCCTTTGACTATTGGTCAACCTATATAGCTCGAGAAGAAGGCAAAGCCCCTTTCACCCCTGATGAAGATAGTATTTTCCTATGGCCTGGTGAAGAAAACAAGACCCCTTCCACCACTGGTGGAGATAGTACTCACCTGGTTGCAGCAAAAAGCCTCCTTGAGCCTCTCCCATAGGTGACAAACACAAGAACATGAACCTCCTCTATTTTATTTTCAGGCTCTTTTTGTTCCTGGAAGGTTCACCTTCATCTTGAGGATCTGAAAATATTTGTGGCCACTTGAAGTACTCATTGGCAATGAAAGTTCCCCATGGAACTTCCAACTGAGTGAGCTGATGCAAAACAACAATTTTGATAATAGAAAAATGATAAATTCTATTGAGCTACTCTGGATATGGTTTTATTTCTGCAATCGCTGTCATCCTCTCTATGTTTTTTCATATGAAATAAGGGATGCTTATCATTCTAACCCTGGTGAAATGCATAAGCAATTTGATATGGTAGGCATAAAGTCTGGAGAACCTACCCTCACATGTAAAGTATTTGATGATAAGCTTCATGAGTGGAACATACCGGTCCTCCAAGAATTTAAAAGGAAACACCCTGCGAAGTTTACCATGGTACTTGGCCTTGATATAAGGCTCATAATGTTGGTTACTAATATTTTTCCTTTTGTTCCACTTTTCCCCTACATCTGGAATTCTTGTGGCCTCTGCAATGATAGTTGGTGAAAAAGTGATGTTGACCCCGGCAAGATGCACCATATTGTTATCCATGTTTATCACAACCTGCCTTGCTAACGCATGGTGATATTTGACCCTCTCAACCATTTCACAAAACTCAAAAAAAGACTAATATCTGAAATATGTGGTGGTTAGTGGGAAAGCAAGGAGTTCACTTATGCTAATAGGTTCGTACCTAATGATTTTTCCACCTTTGTGAGGCTTCTTGACTGCACATTTCTTTCCCTTGAGCTATCACTAAGTGTGTTCTCTTCGAAATCTGATTCACTGCTTCTTTACATGCTTGTATTAATGATGTAATGTGATGATGATATGGTGAACAATCATAATGGGTAGGGACAACGAAGATGAGTATGAAGAGATTTTGCAAATGGAATAATAGTGATGAAGTGGAGTAGGGGAATGAAGGGAAATATTTTGGAAACTATGGTTTTGACTTATGGACATAGTGTTTAATAAAGGGAATTAGTTTCTTAGGGGAATAGGGAAAGGGAAAATGGTATCAATGGGTGATTTGAGTGCAATGAAGTTTAGGAAAGGGGACAAGTTTGGCAATGAGGTGAAATTTTTGCAGTGAGGTGAAAAAGTATGAAGGAAAGCTAGGGTTTTGATTTTCGGAAGCAAAACTCATGAATAAAACATGAAGAAGAATTATTTCAACTCAAGATAGATGAACACTTACTTGTAGGAGATAAATGCAACATTTGAGATAATTTGGGATGAAATCGAGTGAGTTTGGAACCTCCCTGGCCAATGCGCAATGCACTACGCCCAATGCGTAGCGTATGCCTGATGCGAAGTGCCTGTGTAATTTAACACAGAGAAAATTTGTCTGATGTGCAGCGCCGGTCTGATGCGTAGCACCAACCCTCTGATGCATAGCGCCAGGCAAACTTGCTGCAAAAACCAGGTTTTCTTCCTCTTTTGTCCAATTTCCCTTCAAAATGCAATTTTGGCTCTCCACTTGATGTTTTTCACAATGAAATGAGTAGCTAGCATGAATTTTCTTTATATATGATGCATTTTAATTTTTCTTCATTGCAAACCTATTTTTATAAAGTCTTAGTCACTTTTTCTCAAAAACTTTGTTTTTCATTTGAAGTTTGACTTTTTCTTGGCACTTTGATGAACTAATGTCTTGGTGCTTTTGTTTTTGCAGTGGCAGGAGTTGGTAAGGTGACCAGGAAAAACAACTGAGCTTATTACATTTAGAAACACTTAAATTACATGAAATTTTTACAAAAAATGGAAAAACTATGTTTTCACCTCAAAACAGAGTTTTGAGGTAAAAAGATTTATTGAGTATATTAGAAGTAAATTTATGATTTTATGAACCTATTTATCCTCCTCATGTGCCTGCTGACCTTTTTATTCATTTTTGGATGACCATGATGACAAACCCTAAAACCTAGTGAAACTAAAACCTAAAACTGAATGAAATGAACTGGAATGACTATAAATGACTGAATTTTTTTTGAACAGGCCAGCAGCGATATGACATGAGGGAAACTGAAATGAAACCACTACCATCAGTTGATCCATGACCTAATGGAATGCAGATGATCGAATGAGACACCTAATATGCGTGCAAAAGAGCAATTTGATCACTAATGGAAGTGTGAAGACACTGACACTAATAGATAGCACATGTTGAATAATACATTATGTTAGTGTGTGAATATAAATCAAGTATATAGGTAGAAATAGTATGTATGATTACCTATAATAATGAATTAAGTAGAAAAAGAAAAGAAATAGAAAAAAATCAAACTACAAGAAAACTTTTAAGGACCTAAATGGATAGGTACTTTTGTAAATAGGTCAAATTACATGCGAATCTATACAAGGGTACATGATTTAATTTTTTAATGAAATGTAACAGTGTATACACGTTCTAGCAAACCTAATAATTGATATGGAAAGCACATAATAATACCCAAGTACATATTCAGATCTAAGGAGAATGCAATAACACTGTACAATACATCAGAAAGAAAGATGCAATGATTGTACTAATTCATATCCAAAATTTACATACAGATGTATTTACTGCGTAGCACTACAAACTTAGTTTAAAAACTTGTAAAATGACATGAAATAAAAATAGTACAAATTTCCAAGTACAATAACACAATAGCATGATTATACCCATATATGAAATAGCTATAGAAGTCTGACATCCTCTTTATACCATTCTGAGCTCGCAGGTGCAGCGAGTAAGGTATATAATAACTAAAGAGATGATTCCAATTATGAATCTAAATGTAATGATAGTGAGAAGAACCATTTAATAAAGTTTTTCACGAAAATTTGAAGAAGGTAATGTAAGCTAGTAATAAACAGACTACCAATCACAAATGGTAGGAATTTATACCTAAACTCCAACAAAGGGCATATAAATGGTAGAAGTGATAAGAAGGTAGTATAAATAGTCTATTATAATCTACAATATTTATTGGTACACAAGATGGAACTGCTTTACATTTGAAATGCAATTCGAAGTCCTATATTTAATTGTCAAATGTTACTATATTTTATGGCTCAGGTTGATGTACGACGACAATATAAGTATGATGGGAATTTACCTTTCTACTATTTTTATTGTATGGAGTAGTCTATGAGATTTTTCCACTTAGTATTATTCCTTTTATTCTCTTTACCAGGTTGGTATGTCTAACGGGTAAGGGATTTAACTGAGGAGAGAGGTTCCTTAGGTATTAAATCCAAGACCTCTATAAAGAAAGAATGTTATTGAATGGTTAGTAGGGGTTAAAGAGAGAAGTACGGAATGAAAAACCTGAATAACTTGGAGTAAGTATTACATAGGAATTTGTGTTAATTATATTTTCCCTAGATAAAACATAGATCTTTTTTAGCATTAAAGTGTTGACAAAGGATTTTATGTGATATTGTCAGAAAGTCTCACAAGGATGTTGAATTAGTTTACCATTTAACACTATAATCTATCACATAAATAGAGAATGTTGTAGAAAGTGAAGAACCTGTATGGAATAGGTACTCATTGGGTAAATTAGGCTAAGCATAAAGATCATCATTTTCACTCCTTACATGGTAGTGAATCTTAAAATATGGAGTACTAAGGGGAAAACCTCAATATTAAAAAAAAAAAGGAAACAATGAACATGCAGGAATTAGTTGTCCAAAATGCATGGATTTATTGATATTCAATGATAACTAAGAAGGTATGTAATTTTTCTAATAACACAATTATTTATGGATAAATGAAAATAGTAAATATCTATGAGGCTTAATATATGGGTGCAAAGAGAATATATCCATGCGTATTCTCAAAATAGATATCTAGAAATTCAAGAATTAAAATGATGAAAAGAGAAAATAGAATATTTTATGTACAAATTATCTCCAAACCATGTTGTGAATGCATACTATGGATATCCATTGGACAATATTAAGGCGCATGAAACCATATAAAAAGGGTTTGAAACCATGGAACTAGTAGTATGCTCCATTGAGACGGTATACATTTTTAAGTATAATAAGCTACTTTGGAAAAGAGTATGGCAAAGGACATTTTCCATGGGAAAAGACATGAGAAAATAGTTAATTGTGTGATAACAAAGAGTTATTTGCATAAAATTATTGTAAAAACCAACAAAGTGTTAGTAAGATGGGATAGAATATCAAAGTAGATTGTGGCTAAGAGAAAATTAATCATTGTAATAACAAAACAAAACAAATAATGTGATCTTTTCATTTAAAAAATATTTGATAGTCATAAGGGATTTTTTTTTTTTTTGAAGATACTGAAAAAGAAATGTAGTTGAAAAAAAATGCTGGAAAAGATTTAGAAAATGTCAGATTTATGAAAAATTAAGTAAGTGTTAATTAGTCAAAGCGAAAACAGGAAATTCCAAAAAAAAGGAAATTATAATGGACCTTAAAAAGGACAAATAAATCCTTAATTTGGCATAAAATTGAAAGATGAAATTATCCTTATATATGTATGGAATTACACAATTTATTTTTGATTCATTGGAATTTTCAATGACTAACTTATATTACAGAATTGTCCCTTAGAAAAAAAAGAGCTAAATATTTCTTGAAGAAGAAGGACGAGAACAATTTCTTAATTGAAATGATAATTAAATGAAGATTAATTTGAGTTGATGTGATAAGATGAATAGGTGGATGTTGATGATATTGTTTAGTGTATTCTATGCTATATTAGTAGTCCAACACCCTCATGTCAATATTGGGTATCGTAAGCTTTGAGGCGCAACACAATATGTGATAGAAGGAGACCTCGAGTACCTGCAAATCTTACCTTTGTCCTGCTCTAGAAATTGTGTACCAACACTTTCATATTCCTATAAGAAAACGTATACGCCCCTTGAAATATATCTCAATCTTGCAATCCTAATGTAATTTATTAAAAACAAATCCTAACTACTTGTCACATGAATTTCTAAGCTTTGGATCCTAAATGGTTGAGCAACTTTTTGTGAAGTCTATTTGAGCTATCTAGAGGACAAGGGATTCATAAACTATAATGATCTCCACACTTTCAAAACAAGAGAGTAAGTCGAGATCCTACTCCTAGCTCCCTATTGGGTTGAGCAACTTCGTGGCAAAGCATATCCAAGTTTTCCAGGTGACAAAGAGTTATAACTCTCATCACACCATCAAAGGAGGAATAGAAACATAATCAAATTCATTCTCCTAAGGTAATATAAAATACTTGTTGAACAAATCATGAAGGACAATAAATCCAACTTCAAATCCTTACAAAGTCCTATTTTTCATTCATACCATGATAATGAAAACGTACTCATAAAACAGAAAGGATTTTAGACCTACATCACCACTAATTCCAAATGACAATATTTTGTTATCTATTAATATAAGGTGTTACACACAAATAAATAATATAATCACTCATATTTAAACTTCATTTTTCATCTAATGTGACTTGTGCATGCACTTTTAACATATAGATCAAATCAATACCAGTCCTAATTAGTATACAATCTCTAGAAAAATATGTTGACAAAAATCCAAAATAAAAAATAATGCCACCAAAAGTGATCGTTGTATAAGACCCTTGCAATCACAAGAGTTTAAAAGATATCTTGTTAAAGTTTTAAATAAATACTACATGTCATTAGCTTCGAAGTTATGCTCCTTTTCAACACATTTCTATGTGATGATCCACACATTTAACTTTGTAGAAAAGAAGGCAACACATATATATCTATATCGTGATATCATTGAACTATGGATCACATTCTTCTTAACATAAAGATTAAAATAATATAAATTCTAATAGATAAGAAAGCTCTTGAAAAACATACTATGTTCCAAGATTTTACAAGAGAAATAGATCAATCTCAAAGTATTGATACACACATAGCGTGTAGTTGCAATGGTTCAAAAAATAGCTCAATAATTTCCCGAATAAAAGCTACAGGTTACTACTCCAGGATCACACCCCTCTTCAAATCACTCAAACATAATAACCCATTCATACAAACTTACAAAAAATAGAGTAATCAATATTTAATTATCAAACCGGTATTGATTTAAAGTTTTCTAAAATCGATTCGTGAATGATTGCTTAAGAGAAGTGATATACCATGGTTTTAATCCTCATATTCTCTAGATCCAAGTGCACTCCACTCAAGCATATGATAAAAATTTGATCCCAAGAAATAAAATATCAAATACTACATTCTACGAGCACAATACCACTAATATATGAAAGCTTTAAGGTCGATTAGCACACCACAACATGCAAATAAAATAATGCACACACACATCTATATCCTACATCAAAAAATAAATAAGAGAAGAGGACAATGACTAAGTTGGCATGGCCATCAACTAGCTTGTTTCCTTCTGAAAAGGTTAAGTCACAAAGCTTATTATAAACACAAGTGATGACACATAAAACCTTACATAGCCTTACTATTGAAAGTACTCAATCTTTTACATAGCACAAAGGTATAACAAAGTCCAGTGACCTTATGGAGCAATCCCAAGAGCCATGGTAGAACATATAGTTAGAACATAATCGTTGGGTTCAATGAGAGCCATAGCTAGACTATTATAATAGTTAAAATACATTTTCATGCTAAAACTAGCTAGAGCAGCTATGAAACAAAAAACATGAAAATCACAATAATCCATGAAGATATAAGTGTGGTTGTGCTTGTTTTCCAATCCTAGTAAACTATAGATCTGCTTGTAGAGGGAGTTGGAGGTTGAAGCCCCCAAAACTCAGGTGAATGCCAATCTGAAAGTTCAACAATGTGCACCCATTGTCACCTAACTCTACCAATGAATTTGATAGAGTGTAAAGGTATCCATCTGTCACAAACCCACATGCTGGTCTTCACATATAAACAACATACATGCTCCTTTTCTTTTGCTTGCATGGACCTATGGAAGGTGTGGGACCTACATACCTATCATTAGCAAAATTTATAGATAACAATTAAACTTTATAATGCACTTGAATGAGGGAATTTTGACATTATTAAAGAGCTATGCTATAACTTTTAAGGATATGATTAATTTGGGCATATCTAGCTAATGTCACACCAAAAGGTTGTGAGGATATGGAGTAGAGAGATCAAAATTGGTAAAGAGGAGGGTAAAAGGGGGCATTAAGATAGTGGAAAACTCTGCAATTTTTAAGACATACATCTCCCCCATCCCTATGAGTATGTGTGTCCTCGCACAAAGAATATGGCTACCAGAATATTATAATCACTCCGATACAAAATGCAGCAACATTGAAGTCTTCATGTGTTGATATCCCAATGTGATCAAGTTTTTGATGCTCTATCATGTTCCAGTAATGATCAAATTGTAAAATTGTTTAATTTGGAATAATTGGATGCTACACAGTTTTACATCATCCCCCTTTTAGTGTGATTATTATTCTAACACCATATGTGTCATGCCCCTACACCTGCGGTGATCTTCCAACCGCTTGTAGCGAGGTGCGGCACCACCGAATGCTTTCTTTTAACAATACTAACATCCGTGGACTATGCCTACTTCAACATGAACATACTTAGTTTATGTTTTATAACCAAGTAAAAGCATTATCCTTTATACTTTAGTGAAGACCATTCTCAATCATTAACCATGTACAATTAACCGAGAACATCAACAATAAGCAAGTGCGAAGGGAGGGGAAACTCCCAGAAAGTCTGCCCAACAATATATCATAACAACTTCTTCAATATTACAATACAAATATGCTTGGCAAGCTCCAAGCCAATACTTAGAATAATTTTACAATCAAGGCATAGAACAGCCTTTTACAATTATGTGCACCTTTGCACAAAGTGGAACACTCACCCGAGCCACCTATTTCACCTTGTCAAATCCTGCACACAATTATCTGCATAACCAACCTTCACATCTCAACCCGGGTCAAAATTCCACTTCTGCACATTGGAGGAACTACGCATAACCCATGCGCATTCCACTTTACCCCTGCGCAGATTTGTTTTACCCCTATGCGTTGTTTTGAAGTGCGAAGTTGTATGTTACAAATGAGGAGCAGCCACCTTTATTTATACGCATCTCAACTTGTATATAACCTTTGGGCCGACCTCTTAAATTATACCATGAATGCCCCCACGTTATATTTTATGATGTCGGCTTGGGTGTGTTTTAATGTCCATCCACCACCGCATATAAACTAATGCACGCCCTCATAACATGCGTGCCCAAGTGATGATACTTAGCCATTTTTCCGCACGCTCCATATCGTCGCAAGTTCGTCACAATGTGACCGCACATCGTCGCACACCCGTTCAGTACACGCCCGTCGTGCGCCCGCGCGCCCTACCGCGCGCCCTCGTCCACGCCTTCGCTCGACGCCCATCGCACAATCACCCGAAGGCCTTACAATCTCCCCCACCTGAAATCGTTGTCGTCCTCGACAACATACCATCATCCATGATGTTGTCTCCTCCACATAAGGCAAACATCACTGCAACATATGTAGAACCACTGTCATCTGCAATATGTTGTCCACGTGTGTGTCTCCTCCAAAGTGAAGAGATCATCTCATCAACCAACTCTCGATGTGCCCCATTCAGGTCCATGAAGTCCTCTTCATCATCTGCAATGTGCCATCATCAATCATACCTGCTCCATGTACTTGAGGACTCACTGCCATGAGCAGCTAACAATGAGCCCACCTCCTTACTCATCTAAGAAGATGTAGAGGGAGTAGAGCCTGAAGGCTCTCCCTCACTAATCAACTCAATCCATTTATCAGGATTCTCAATCTCCATCCTTTGTAGATAAGCAACCCGATCTTCCTTTTGGACATCCGGCCTTACATATACCTCATCATCATCATCATCTTCCACTATCTCTAGTCTCCTTGTCAAGTCCAAGATGCTATCTGAAAGTGTTCTAATGACTAATTACTGCTCCACAAGCTTTGCCTCAACAGTGGACAACCACTTGTTCACCTTCTCCTTGTCCTCCATTTGCATTGCTTCTACTTTACAATCAGGTCTTATTGCACCAATGGTAGGCACACCAATGGGTAGATCTTCCCTTCCATCATAGATGTAGAGCTTCTTCAAATGTGGTACAATCATGGCATCGAATTGTTTCATAAACTCCATCCCCAATACAGCTTCGTAGTCATCAATCCGCACTATAGTGAAGTCCACTTTCTCAGTCCATTCACCAAGTGTAGTGTCCACCTTCTCAGCTATGCCAATAATGTCCATAGGGGGAGAATTCACTGTCTTCATTTGTGCCTTTGCCGGTACAAACTTCAGCCCAATTCTTCTTACAGTATCTTCTCCAATGAAGTTGTGAGAAGTCCCACTATCCACCATAGTGAGTATATTAGTACCTCCAACCTTCATTCGAACATACTCTAACTTGTTTCTTTCCGGGTCTCTCTTAGAGACTACTTCTGTAGTAGCAGAAGCACCAAGTATCTGCATCATCCCCACAGAAGCATCATTACCCTCATCATCAGATTGTGCAACCGTAGCCACCTTTAGTTTAGAGGGGCAATTCTTCACCATGTGTGGTCCTTCACATAACCAACACTTCAAAGGTTTCTTCATCTTTGAACCATCATCTGATTTTGGAGTATCATCATTCTTCTTCTCTTTTGGCTTTTTGGACTTCTTCTTCTTGTCATCAGAAGTCTCCTCAAAGTGATCCACCATCCTATCAACTGCAACAAAAGCTTCTTCAAGTGTGTTAATCTTCTGCCTCCTTACCTCATTGCGTGCCCAAGGCTTCAATCCCATAATGAAGTTGAACACCTTGTCTTTTTCAGCCATGTCATGAAGTTCCAGAGCTGCACTTGAGTACTCTTGCTGGTATGCTTGTAGGCTTCCTGTTTGCTTTATGTACTTGAGTTTGGTCCTTGCTTCCCATGTGTCATCCTGAGGACTAAAGTGGGTCTGAAAAGCCTTCTTCAAGTCTTTCCATGAAGTGATGTCATTAGCATTGCCATTGGCAATCTGATCCACCCTCCTTCGCCACCACATCTTAGCATCCTTTGTCAAGAACTGAGTAGCTACCTTGACTTGGGTCTCACCATCAACCAGGTTCAACCGCTCCAAGTACTGCTCTATGTCCCACAAGAAGTTGCCAAGAATTGTTGCCTTCCTTGTTCCATCATAAGACTCCGGTTCCTTGACCTTCACATGAGGCACTCCTCCACCTGAGTTATGCCCCACGACCTTCTTCACAACCGCAAGCTCATTCTTTGTACCTTCAAGAGTCTTTTTCAAGTTCATGATCTCTGCAAGACTTTGATCTCTTGATTCCTCAACCTCTTTGATCCTTTGTTCAAATTGTGCACACCTAAATTCAGTGTACTCATTTTGTGTCTTGAGCTCATCATTCTGTATTCGAAGTTCATCGAGTTTCTCTTCAAAAGAAATCTCCATATTTTCTACCTTTACCAACACCCTTTCAATGAACTCCATAGTAGTTTCTTTGCCTTCATGACTAGACCCGGCTTGAGACCTAGCTGCCATCTTGACCAGCTTCTCCTTCCTTTGTGATCTAGTCTTGACCATTCAACAACTCTACCGAGTATCCTGCAACCTGAACCAACCCTTGTTTCACTTCGTGTGAAATGACTTCCTTCACCTGCAAGTACCCTTGTCACTGTCACGAGCAACCTTTGCTCACCAGCTCCAACCGAGCTCTGATACCAATTGTCACGCCCCTACACCTGCGGTGATCTTCCAACCGCTTGTAGCGAGGTGCGGCACCACCGAACGCTTTCTTTTAACAATACTAACATCCGTGGACTACGCCTACTTCAACATGAACATACTTAGTTTATGTTTTATAACCAAGTAAAAGCATTATCCTTTATACTTTAGTGAAGACCATTCTCAATCATTAACCATATACAATTAACCGAGAACATCAACAATAAGCAAGTACGAAGGGAGGGGCAACTCCCAGAAAGTCTGCCCAACAATATATCATAACAGCTTCTTCAATATTACAATACAAGTATGCTTGGCAAGCTCCAAGCCAATACTTAGAATAATTTTACAATCAAGGCATAGAACAACCTTTTACAATTATGTGCACCTTTGCACAAAGTGGAACGCTCACCCGAGCCACCTATTTCACCTTGTCAAATCCTGCACACAATTATCTGCATAACCAGCCTTCACATCTCAACCCGGGTCAAAATTCCACTTCTGCACATTGGAGGAACTACGCATAACCCATGCGCATTCCACTTTACCCCTGCGCAGATTTGTTTTACCCCTATGCGCTGTTTTGAAGTGCGAAGTTGTATGTTACAAATGAGGAGCAGCCACCTTTATTTATACGCATCTCAACTTGTATATAACCTTTGGGCTGACCTCTTAAATTATACCATGAATGCCCCCACGTTATATTTTATGATGTCGGCTTGGGTGTGTTTTAATGTCCATCCACCACCGCATATAAACTAACGCACGCCCTCATAACATGCGTGCCCAAGTGATGATACTTAGCCATTTTTCCGCACGCTCCATATCGTCGCAAGTTCGTCGCAATGTGACCGCACATCGTCGCACACCCGTTCAGTACGCGCCCGTCGTGCGCCCGCGCGCCCTCGTGCACGCCCTCGCTCGACGCCCGTCGCACAATCACCCAGAGGCCTTACAATATGGGTGTGACACTCAACATTTTATGACATATCTTAGTATGAACAATATTGGGATACTTCTTCTTTAATGTGTTTTACATTACCAAACTGATTATCATTAAAATAATTTTGAGATATAAATAATATAGTTTTTATATTTCATATAAGAAAGTAAAATAACATGTAGAGTGTCTCAATAAAATCTTAATATAATAACAGATTATCTCAAAAAAATCTCCTTACTTCCTAATATTGATTCCATATATTTACATTATTCGTTAATTAAACCTAAAACAATATATATATATGAATGAAAACCTAAAATATATCAAAATAAGCCAAATATGAACTATATATTATTTCTAAAAATAGCAATAATATTTAATTTATGAAAAAAAAATACAACAAATTTATAACATTATTATATACTATATCTGTAAAAAGTATTGTAAATGCTTTCATTTTCACATTTAAATATCCTATAAAAAGTAAAAAGATAATGCACCCTACTCCACAAAATAAAATACGTACATAACTTCTAGGTTAAACATCCTTCACTACATTGAAAACAAAGAAGAATGTTAATTTTCAATCTCGGCCACATATTTCTAACTATTTTTAATTTTTTTTATTTATAAGTATTCTCATAATATTATATTTTTAACATATTTCTCATAACATCACACAGTATAAACCAATATAATTAATATGAAAAGTATTATATATTCATCTCTATATTTATAGATATTATACTTTTTAATATAATTACAATAATAATGAGAGACAAATGTATTATATATTTATTTATTTATATATATATATTCACAATTAAGATTACTTATTCGAATATATATTTTAATATTCACTCAATTAGGTAGAGTTTAAAAAAAAATTCTGCCTTTTCATTTAAAACGCTTTACTTGTTTTTATATTCATCTCCGATTTAATTTAAGAAGCTTAGAGGTCCCCGGTGGAAAAAAAAGGTTATATTCTCTTCTGATCACGTATTAGACTTACAAATATAAAAACACTAAAGTTAAAATTTTAATGCCCCAAAGCGTTATCCCTGCTGCATTATATCCAATCCAGATCATCTTTTATAATAATGCTGCCATCCCCATTTTAAACGATAGTTCATTTAAAACAACCCAGAATGACTTCGAGACATAGACTTCCAGAAGGAGACTACGAAATCCTTGGTTTATCTAGAAGAGATCTTCAGTCAGACATACCAGGAACGGTCACGCGTTCCCGTTCCTGAAGGTCCTGCCTACAGTCAAGTCAATAACATGAAGATTCAAAGAGTGTTTGTCGGTTTACGATTAACAATGTTGAGTCGGACAGTCCAACATTCAAATCACGAGTTTGAGCGCGAAATCCCTCTGGCCACAGCGATTTCTAGGAAATACATCTATATATGTTCCGTGTGCTCTACGAACGAAGACTCTTTCCAGGATCCATAATACAATTAATTTGAATTTAATTCATTCTTCAGATTTATTTGCCATTTCAGATCTAAAAATTCGGATGCGCCTCCGCTCTTACACTTCTCTGTCATGTATTTATAGAGTATGCCTCCCTTTGAGTATTGTATGTGTGCATGCCATATTTCATCTGCAAGGGCGAATTAGCCAGACAGGGTTTCGGCAATAGCTTTCCTTCTTCAATATTTAGAAATCGTCCATCATCATTAACCACCTCATAATCCACTGATAACCTATTTAGGGCATAAAATTTGTCACTTCTCCTATACTAATAATACCATTACCATTGCCGATGAAAATGAAAGCCCCTGCGTCTGTTTTTGTAGTTGTTGTTGTTAACTTATTCGTGACGACATTGTTGTTTAATGGGGTCTCGGCCACACTGAGGCAAAGACGGATGATTACGGATAAAGGCGTTAACGTTAAAGCTGGCCAACCCAACAGCCATGTTCCAAAGCCGCCACCACCACCAAAGCCTAAGCCTTCCTCCTTTGAAGAGACGGCAGCGAGACAATCTCCCGGACCTCAATGCGACAATCATGTTCCAACATGCCCACCCAGTCAACAAACGAAGGGGCAGCAGGTGAAGATGATGGCAATGCAGAGATAATGAGAAATTATGACTTCCATTAATGCTGAAAAGCACGAATCAGCAAATCATAGTCACTAACGTTGGGTTTTTTGTACACGGCTGATTTGAATCCCTTCTAAAACCCAAAAACCTCTATCACAAATATATATTTTGATCTTGCTAGCATTTTCTTTCGTGCTCGTATATTAGGATTATACGATTTCAATAAAATATAGGTACAAATAATCATTCCTTGATGTCAAATGAGGCTAGCTGGAAAAGTGTGGACAACTGATTACTTTTTAGTTAATACATTGCATAATTGTTGTCAAGTGCTTCCACGGAAGCTTTTCTTAGCTTTTGGCTCTTAAAATAAAAATTAAAGATGCTCATTAAATATTTTTTCTAGTATGGCATATACATTATTCATATCAAACATATTTTTCTCGTAACCTTATGTTTATAGAAGATATTGGAATCACATTTAATTTATATTATAATAATAATTTTTTAATTCTAAAAAATGAATATTGCAAACAATATATATTATTTAATAAAACCACTTACACTTTACATTTGATGATATAGTATTTTTATGGTAAGATTGTATTACCTCACCTAAACAAAGTTTTCACTACATAGTTGAGCCAGCCACTTTCTTCCATTTTTATCATATGATTTCATTGTGCCCATTGTGAAAGTAGCATTTTTTACAATGTACATGCAAGTCTAAAACTATAGAAAATGAAGCACTTGCAACATAACTAAAGTATCTATAGAGACATCATACCATAAAAGGCTTACAATAAACATCTAGCACCTATGAGAAAAAAGCGGTAAGTAGTGTCAGATTTATCGCGCTAGATTCTAGGGCAAATGAGGTGGCTATGCATGGGATATGGCGCTTAATTTGAGCTAGACAAGCCTCCTTCATTTCCATGCAGAAACTCATATTTCTTCATTCTTTTTTCATCTCCACAAGGTTAACAAATGCATTATACGACTCAGCCTGTCCTTCCATCATGATCCCTTCAACCAGTGTCTCATCTTCGAGTACAAAAATAGAATTTAAGGTACTAGTTTTTTCGATCCCTATGTCCAAGTCTCAAATCATTTTACCAAACTCCTCCATTAACTGTGAATCATGAAATGATTTCCTATCTCTCGCTGTCATTTTTTCAAGTTTTTGAATCTCACTAAAAATATTAATGGAGACAATTGATTAAAAAACATCAACAACCTCTTTGGCTTCCAGTTAAGCTCTATTATCATTGATGGAGGTTAAACCAAATACCAAAACATAATAGAGGGCTCATTAAATGCAAGAATTTAAATACCATCTATGCAGACCTAACTACGACCAAAATTAAAATAACAACCAAGAGAAAATAAGAAGACACACAAGGCCCTACCACCACACTCAATAAGCTTCCTGAGTACTCAAGCCTGGAATGAGAATGACCACAATGGTCCCGATTAAAAAAAATATTTCAAACAATGAGTCGGCTCACACTATATACGTAAGGATATAAGCAATTTAACAAGCCAAACTATGTAAAAGAAAGTGACTTCGAGATAAAGGAATCTAAGATACTTTGGATGGGAGTAGTGCTCCACAAGATGCATGCAGGGAATACTTGTTGCTATCAAAGGTATGGAGTGATGGCCACTAATAGACCCCTATCCTCCTATATCATCTCAAACTATGGGTTGTGGTCTCATTCCTTTCTCCCCAATCCTCTTAGCTTCATGACAAGACCAGTTGAATCCCTTCTAATGAAGAAATGTGCTCTATAACTCTGGAATGTGAAGACCTTTCTCAACTTTGGAAGGCTACCCCAATTTCCAAACTAATTGAAGGTTACCCCATTGTTCGAGCCACTTTGTTTCTCGATTACACACCAGAATCTTCTAACAATGGTGACTGACCATTTCTCAGGTGAGAAGTGGGTCCTTGTATCCACTAAGTGTCTTCTGGAGGACCATATTAACTTCACTTTGAATGTGATTACATGCACAAGGTGCCTATGCCACCCTAGCCTTTAATGTATTTCATTCTCTAGTTTGTGAGGGTGGTGGGATCAATTACCTACCCTACCAAAAACATCGATGGACACCCCCATCAGAAATATCATATAGTATTTTGAAAAATAATATATGATATAAATATTTTAAAATAAATTAAAGATAATATAATTTATTTTAATTATCTAGTAAACATGAGTGCTTCCATTATCAAAAACAAAATTATAATATTAAAGCTAAATTTTTTATTTTTTTTAATGGTTTAAAAGTCTAGTAAAAAGGACATGATGTTAGCTTTTAGTCTAATTACTCACGAATTAAGAAAAGGTCATTTTGTAAAATAATGATAATATTAAGTATATTATTCATTTAAATTTAAGGATAAACTGTAGTGTCACAATAAATAAAAATTGAAAAAAGGAACACAAAGGAAAATAATAAGGTGATCCACTATAACCTAAAAAACCAATAATGTCTAATTGTAAGATAAAAAATGTTTATCTATTTCAACTTTGTTAAAATTAAAAAACAAAAAGGGTCTCACAAGGTATTGAAACATGGAATTGTAAAATCCTCACATAGGTTAAATTTAAGATAAAATCATGCTAGATATCAAGAAGTAAATTTTTCTCGGGGGTTGGGTCAAAAAATGAATAATCTTGCAGAAATATATGGGCTTCTCCTTCGCCTCCATTTGATCAAATATTGCAACATCTCTTGCATAGTCATCATGGGGGATTTCCCCATCACAATCCAACACCTCCAATCAGGCTCCCTTCAAAACAATAACCTCCTCTCCCTTATCCTTCAAAGAACAAATTACATCATAGAGTAATTCTCGCATATTTACTACTTTCACATCCTTCGTACCAAAAAAAAAGAAGAATATATTGAAGAAAATTGTGCCTGTCAGCTAGAAGAAGCTCATTGTCATGTTAATTGATCCGTTAGTTGGAAGTTTATATGATGACATCTACAAAATATGTTCCTAGCTCCACCTCTGTTGTTACAATCGATGGTTTAAATTAGAAAAAAAAAATATGAAATGGATAATGGTAATTGCCTCCCTCCTATGCCCTTAATGCTCGGCCCCTTGGGGTGTAATTTTATGTTCAACAAGTCGTATAACATGCATATCATTTCATATGAGGTGGCAGCCTATTTGAATGAAATGCATGAGAGAGTTTACTTAAGGCATGCAAAATTAATAGAATACAGACTCCTCTGCCTCTTTGCATCCTTCTTCGTATAAGGCTCAATAGCGAGAGAACGTGTTAAATTTATGAATTCTACAATGGTGTCATTCCTTGAAGTGTGGGATCTACATAAAGTTTAAGGTGAATTCATGGTGGATGATCTCGTTCTTATGATGTAGGATTTGGTTTCAAGTTATACATATTGGAGTCTTTGTGACCGACACTATATCTGGTGGGTTTTTGAATCTTTCAGTCCATGTGATGAGATTATCCTTCCAATCTATTTGAAGTCCCCTCAACCTTGTTCTG
The DNA here is from genome assembly GCA_031772625.1 of Pinus tabuliformis. NCBI lineage: Eukaryota > Viridiplantae > Streptophyta > Pinopsida > Pinales > Pinaceae > Pinus > Pinus tabuliformis. The sequence goes on along the minus strand of CM062811.1, from coordinate 834,229,820 downwards.
CTTGAAGGATTAGGTTAGGGATTACCTTTCTCTTTGACAACTTTGGGATTTTCTCCATTTTTGTAAAATGCTAGTATAATTTACCAAAAGATAAAGTAAGGGAAACAAGTTTTCTCGAGATAGTAAATTGGGAAATTTTGATTGCATTAGTCGAGGTTTCCAATTACACTCGAATGTGTACTCGTTTTCCCTAGGCTCTCAGTGTAACAAATCCAGTTGACAAAAGGTGACATGTACATGGTTCTTTATCTTTATACGCATTATCTCTAGTCGGGCTTGTCCTTCAGAGATATCTTCACCTGCTTAGTAGTTTTCTCTTCTAGCATTATGTCTCATTGAGTGTTGCTATTTGAGGAGCCTCCCTTACCCATTCTTCTTCCCCTCCCTAAGGCATGATTGGTTCACTTTGAAGTCCTAGATACAAGAGACCAATCAATAACAAATATTCTCACTCCTCTTTCATTTATAACATCAGTCCTTCTAACCTTTGCCTGCACCTCCCAATTGATAGGTAGGATGAGATTGATGACCTCCACTAGTAGATTTGTCAACAGTCAACCAATATTATCTTCTTGAATAAGGAAGTCCAGACACAACAAGGCATGATCAATTAGCTTCAAGATTATATTAATTGGATTCACCCCCAACTTATAGACTTGTAGGACCCGAGAAATCAAGATGAAAATAGAAGGAAAACTAGCAGTGCCCTTGGTGTCCCCTTAGATAATATTTCAATAAATCCTCCCCTCTAAGCTATGTTTGTTCCATGTAAATGCATTTTTTTTATATGGCATGCTTTGGCTAACCCATAGTAGTAGTAGTAATTATTAATTTTGTACTAGGTATGGCTATGTTTGAAATCTTGTTGTAAGTTTTGAATTTCATCTCCTGATTCTCATTGAAGATCTCATATCTTCGAACATAATGTAAAATTCCTTGTGTATTTTTCTGCAACCGGACGCATAATTTATTGAAAATTTTCTTCATATTTGTAGAAAAAAAAAAATATATATATATATATATATATATATATATATATATATATATATATATATATATATATTTAAAAATCTTCCATAAATAAAAACTATCCAATTATAAAAAAAATACTTATGTAAAGACATGTATTTCTACACCTTCACTCTTTTTCCTTTCTTTAATAGAATAACATGTAACATAATACCCTATCTCCAAATTCTCAACAATATGGATTGTGATAAATATATGTTTCCATTCTCATGTCACTTATGCATATGTAATTAATTTACACTATTGTTCAATTGTTTCAGTATATTTCAAAATAATAGAATTGTCGTAATCACTCATAAATCTTTCATGATGAGAAAAATAAGCTTTAAATAATATTATGCTCTAAAATAACTTAGTTATGGATCACTTATTTCATGTGATAGGTGTCCACTTACATTTAATGTGATTCTAACAAATCTTATAATAAATTTCCTAATTTGATTCTTAAATAATGTCACTTCCCTAGAAGTAAAATCTATTATAACAGATAAATATTATATGAATATCATATTACTCTAAATAATAAAATATTAAATTATGTACTTTGGATCATATATCAAACATTCCCCCTTTCGATCAAAAGGTAGATTACAATAAATATCAAGTTCTTCCTTGTACTTCGTAAATTTGATCCTATGAATTGATTTTGTCAATATGCTGGTGATTTTATCTTCTGAAGGAATTGGTTTGATGATTTTCTTTATAATGAGAGTGCTAGTGTATTGATATTTCATGTCAACATGCTTTGTTTTGGAATTAAAGAATGGATTTTCGGCAAGCTTAGTGGTTGACTAACTGTCAATCAACAATGAAGTGGTTTCTTGGTGATGAATTCCCAGGTCCTATAAGACTTTGAGTAATTAGATAGTATCACATGTTTCTTACCATGTTGAAATATATTTTTCCTTTGTAGAAGAATTTTCCAATGTAGTCTACCTATTACAACCCCAAGAAACCACTGTTGATCCTATATTCATGAAATATTTGAATATTTATGCCCTATCATCAACATTTGCAGAAAAATATGCATTTGAATAACCAAAAAGTACAAAATTCATATTCTTTTTGTATAATAGGCCATAATATTTCCTCCCATGGATATACCTAAGTACCTATTTTTCTACATTCCAATGGTTTTCATTTGGTTCTTGCATGATTCTTGAGAGAATATTGACTGCATATGATGAATCTGGTCAAGTAGCGGGCTCATTTCCAACAATTCGTATCATAGCAGGCGATGGGCCCCAAAATTGTCTATTTTATTTGGCCCATTTGATTATTTATAGACACTTAAAACATGTATTTGACCTGATTACTCGCACATCATACAGTTAAGTTGTACTATTAATGGGTCCTTATGAAATTTGTTTATCCTTGCTTATTATGTGCCTAATGTTACTTATTTTTATAGAAAATTGTGAGAATATTGGCCAGATTATGAAGATTTGGAGGATAAGATAATTTAGGGACTTGCTCACTGATACAGAAGGATCAAGATTGGATAATAAATCATCAATATGTTATAAAATTATTGTACAAATTCTGGAGCTCCAATGATTGAAAAAATGTAAGAATGTGTTTGCTATCATTTAATGAAAATTCCTAGTGTTGGGAACTAGGTCCACTTTTTGAGGGATTTTTGAGGGGAAAGGTGCCTCCTTTCAAGGATAATTCTTTCTCATAACTTTGTATAAGCACCAATTTGATCTTTTCTCTAGAGATATGTATTTATTAGTCTTCCTGTAGAGAAAACTTGTATTTTCGTAGTTCCACTTTCATTTCTAGCAGGGATGTACTTGGATTGATTCAAATAATGAAGTTTGGTGCCATTTTTAGCCTCTAAAGCTTGGTACCCTTCATAGGAATCTGAGTATCCTTCGGCTTGGCCACCCCATGAGCCCCAAAGCCATTTTGTATAAATTTATGTTCTTATTTTCACTTCTTATTCACATGCATCTCTTATTCTTGTTTTTCATATTTCTGCATTTAGTATTGATGCTTCTTTTGTAGTAGGATTGGATTAAATGATTTAACTAAGTTAATTTTCAGGTTATTTACAGAGTCACAAGCATTATTCATGCTTAGAAAAACTTTGAAAAGTCATCTTCATCATTGAGCTACTTGGATTGCCTTACTAGTTGACAATCTAGAAGTTTTGGAAGTCCCTTGTAGAAAAACAGTAGTAATTTTATGCTAGTTTTTAGAATGTTTTAATGTGTTTAATTTAAGTTTATTATAATTTTATCAAGTCATAAAAAAAAATACAATTTAATAAAAAAATACCCCATTCCATTTTCACGTGATTAGGTCAGGCATTCGATAGGTTAACTAGCTCACTAGTTTTTGAATTTCCAGTTTGTAGAGTAGTAATCTTCTGCTATCTTTTAGGATGTGTTAACAGGGTATTTTGGAGTGCTTTCATTGGAATTGAGACCTAAAAAATACTAATTAATAACAATTTGTTTTCCATCCCATTTGAGTTTGATTTACTTGGGCATTTAGCAATATTCTTGTTCATGTAGCATTACAAGCCTCCTCTAGGAATCTCTTGTAGCAAACTTGTAGCATCACTTTCCTTCACCATTTTTTATCCCCAATGAAAATTTGAACTACTATAGATGAGTAATGACCTATAAGATATAAATGCATGATTTGGGAAGACCAGAGACCATTTAGAATTTTCCTTTTTACCAATGCAACACATCTCAACAATTTGGGTTAATGGACAACACAATAATGATTTCCTTGATTTCCACATGAAGTATATAATGAACTTTCTCAATGGATATAACCTATTTGGAATGAAGTGATTGATTATATTCTCTTTCATTCATGAATGTTATATTAGTTTACTTTGTTTATTCTTAAGTTAGGATTAGGTTCCCTTTTCAATGCAACTTTCACACCTTGCAATTAGTCTAGTGTTTGATTTCCATTTATGTAATTAGGATTAGTGTTTAGATTTGAGAAAGTAGCATTTCCATTGCCAAAATTATTTTAGGTTATATTTCATGATATTCAATGCATTAGATCAAATCAATGAAACAAGGACACATTGTATGTTTCACATATATTGTTGACACCTCTTAAGTTTGTACAAAGCCCGAGTTGAGAATTTACGTTGGTAGTCTTTGGAGCCACAATATTCTTTTTGCAATACTGAGGCTCATCACTTTTTGGCACCATTTCTAAGGTTTCAAAATATGCATTGTTTTTTTCCCTATTTGATCCATTTCTGGAAAAACAAAAAATTTCATTAGGAATATTTCATTTTAGAAAATTGCATTGCATTACCATTCCTATTCAAAAGAATTGTAAAGACTTACTTCTCCAACATCAAACCTCCCCACTTGATCACGTGGTGTAGTAAGAGATACATCACCATCCAATTTTGTATGTAGAAGAAAAAAAGGTGGCAAAAAGGGTAGAAGAAATGGATGGAGATGATGACAATGAAGAACATCCTCTTGGATTTCCCATTCAAGATATTGATATCAATGTTCATGTCAAGAAAATCCCTCCATCCATCCCAACTTCCATAGGATGAGGTCAGAGGATCCAAAAACATCTCTTTTAATTTGAAATCCTTTGTAGATCTTCTTGTTACTTAATAAACACTCAAAAGTTGAGATTATTTTCAGCAACATTGAAGGATAGACCTCTTAAATGGTTAATGAGTTTATGGACTAGTTAAATAAGATCATGGAAGGACATGTAAAATATGTTTCTAGAAAAATATAAAGATCATGATCTTAAAGAATAAATATTTAGAATCAATAAAAAACAACATGAGAGCCTTGACTATATAATAGATATGTTGATGTATAATGCTAGAAGGGAAAAACTACCTCATTTAGGATCTCGCACACTAAAAACACTCTTACTTAGAACAATTAGGGATGAGTAGATTGATCTCCTTGATCTCGTGAGTAGAGGTGATGTATAGAATTATCATTTGAAGAAATTTGTGGAACATGCAAACACATATCAAGAGGAAGGGAAAGAGTAAGTAAAGCAACATGAAGATCGCCAAGTCAAACTCTTGGAAATTTGTCTGATGACTTTAAAACAAAAATTCTTAGAAATCTAGTTGAACAAGTAGAAATTTTAATAATGCAAGATTAGGAAAAATAAGATGTTGATATTTTTGTTGTCCATACATAATCACATTCTATTAAACATTTCCCATCATTACCAAGGTTCATGTAAGTTCACCAAGAGGACAATGGAGCAAGTCAATAACCAAAGTGATGAGCCTCATCATTGGGTAACTATATGGACCTTGATACACCTCCAATATTATTTAAATCAACTCTTATCATAATTTCTTAGATATCTTGATTACATTTTTCTTAATGAGATGAGTAAAAGTGAGATGTTATGCCTAGTGGACAAATATGCATTGATTGCAGGTTTTTGACAGAAAATCATGGCAATTTTGGCTGATTAGGGGCAGAAACTCGAATGAGACAAGGAGGAGATATTGTAGGAGATAGATCCTCCTCCTTTAATCCTCACTCATTCGAATATTCCTCCATCAAATAACACTAGCTCGAAGTTGCAAGCAGCCTAGTCATGAAGATCAAAAGGCAATTGAGCAAGTGATAGTCAAAGAGCCAATTCATCTTCAGTTTGGGAGCCAAACCTCCCTATATTTAAGGAATTCGTTGGAGACTTCAGTTGTATAAATAAATAGCCCTAGAGCCTCATTAGGATTTGGATTTTTTATGTAAGAGCACTGAGCATTTTTCAAGTTCAAGACTTGTGGAAGACATTGTTATCTAATTTTCTGATATGATAATGAGAATGAGCATTTCCTTGATCCAGTACTGAGTTGAATCAGATGGATGAAGCTCTTGGGTTAGGGCCCAATCCTAGTAGAAAAGGCTCCTCTTCTTGTATTAGTATATTTAGTTGATATCATAGATTAATGGTTGAATTAGTCTTAGCATTATTTCATTGCAAGTAGTTGTGGATTTGATTAGTTTGCTTCCATTTGTGCATTGATTTAGTAATAGCTTAGAAAGATAAAGGAATACCAAAATGCTGATAGTAGGAAGGTTTGGCCTGACTCCTCCCTTTAGGGACCATGTATTGAGGAAAGAACTCCTATGCAGGCCGAAAAAAATAGAATTATGATTTTTTATGGAATTTATTGTTTTCTGCTGCTTAGGCCAACATCTTTTTAGTTTTCAAGAATAGGATTTAATTTTCATTTATGATATCATTAGCGTTGGATTAGATCTCATAAGGGTTTCACATTATTCTGCAAATTTTTCCATGCAAGAAATAGGCAACTAGATAATGAAATTTATTTTTCTTAGTTGATTGAAATTCTTTCTCATTTAATATGATTCATGGATAAATGCGAGTGATTGATGTAGCGCAGGAGTTTCAATAGTGCAGGGATATCTCATGACTAGTAACCCCAACCTAACTTCATCCATCCATGATCATCAAAAGCCACTAAGTCCCTCACCCAATCCATCATTCCATAAGAACAACTTTCTAGGGTTGTTGAGCAAATCCAACCATCTTACAAACTTTGTTTTGAGCTCTAAAGAAGTCCTAGTCACTATCTTGCCTTATTTCTCCCACCATTCACCTTCCCTAAGCCCTACACCACTTTCCAAATCACTCTTATTGCTCTCGACTGGATCCTATAGGAATACAGGGGATCTTGTAGGAGCATTAGGACATCTTGTAGAAGGCATTAGGACATCCTATAGGACGACTTGTAGTGGCCTGTTTTGAGGGCGAATTGTGGAAAAAGAATTTGGGAAGGTAGTAGAAGACCCATACTTGCCTCCTAAGCCATTTAACCTTCCACCACCATTTCTAACCCACCTGACGCATCAGCAAAAGGATTTAACATTCACATTTTCTCACAAAAAAAGACAGAAAGGAAAAAAGAGTTATTGTGTTCATTTACATGCACAACAATAGAATGTTTGGTTATTTCGTATTGCATCCCTAGGAAAGGAGGATTACACACATGTTAACTTAGCATTCTTTTGAAGAAAAGCCTCTTAGTAGTTAGTTAGATGAATGGTGTGTTTAAGCATTTGATTTCAGTCTTTCCTTACTACAGTAGACAAGATTTCAGTTAGTGAAAAATTCTCTTTTTCTTATTAATAATCAAGCTTCTTCTGAATCAATAGAAGGCTGGTTTGAGAAACCATAGTGGTCTATCACCAGCTTAGCAGTGACAAAGAGTGGACCCATTGCATCTTCTTGTGTATATATCACTGTTATCTCTATGTTTGCACGAACCTCGGGTTGAAAAAGTAAACTTGGTAGCCCCAAGAGTTGCAACATTCTTGCTACAATACTGGTGCTCATCACTTTTTGGCACTGTTGTTGGGGAGGTGTTTGAGTAAGATGTCATTTATGATTTATTTCTTCCATTTCTTATCTTTGACATTCTGCTATTAGCTTCATTTCTGCAAAAGTAATTGTAAGTTGTTTGCTTTCTTTTCCATTCTGCAAGATTTCATTCAGGAAATTAGTTGTCATTCAGTTTGTTATTTAAATTCTCCAATTAGTCTCAAAGCTTGGAAAAACCACAAAACAAAACAAAAACACTTATTTCATGCCTCGTAGGAATAGGGATAACTTAGGAAAATTTCTACCAAATACCCCCACAACTTCAAACAACCGACCTTCAGTCTTCTTCGGTGGCTATGAATTGGACGCACCCTTAGCCGAACAACCAGATATTTTTGAAGAGCCTCCAGGGGGAGAAGAAGAAGGAGAACCCATTCCAACTCACCTAATGGCTGAAAATAGAAATGACAGAGGAGATAGAGAAATATTTGAGGGTGCCTTTGCCATTAGAGAAACTAATGGGGATACTAAGACGAATAACATAAGCCCCTCTGCTCTTCCTCATTTCCATGGTCTGACCTTAGAAGATCTAGTACTTTCTTATTTGGGTTCGCTGTTATATGCAGAACTTATTATTACACCACTAATGAGTAGAAGTTGAAATTATTCCCATCTACTCTCAAGGATGCAACTCTATTCTAGATCATGGGTTTAGCTGGGGATAACATCACAACCTGGGCTCAGATGTAGGAAGCCTTCAACAACAAGTATTGAGACTACTGTAGGTCCAAATACACTAAAGAGAAAAATTTGAGGATGACCTTAGGGAATGATGAATTCGTCGAGGATTATGAAGAAAGATTCCAACATAGCTACAAAAGGGCGAGGTGCTAGTCCTCCTCCATCACTAAAGATGGTGAGCTCCAATATTGCAGCAATAATGATGCAACTCCTGGGGCTTCCTTATTTACTTTTATCAACCCGATAGTTCGTAACAAACTTGGAAGCGATAGTGCTATATGCATAAGTACTAGTTCTTACTGCAGGGTGTCACTTAGTCATCTGGCGCAAGATCGCTAGGAGCTTAAGCCAACTTCTATGAATTCTCAGAAGAAGCTTTTAACTGTAATGAAAGAAAGCTAACTCTACAGAGGTTATTCTATTTGCAGAAAGAGAAGGAAAACTGAAATGAAACGCAAACCCTAGCAAACCCTAGTTCACCCACTAACCCTACTTTTGCAAGAAAAGAGATGGAAACTAATGAAATGAGTGCTATTGACTACTAAAAAGGTAAATTGCATTTATTCAAGATACTTCTGAAGAGAAATGAGAAGAAAACATCTTTTTGTGCTTTTGAGTGTTTTTATGTGAAATTATTATGCTTGTGATTTATCTGGTTGTGATTGTGCAAAGGTTTGGTAGCAAAGGAAGATGGAGTTGGCTTTTGCAGATGGTGAGGAAGGTGTGGAGAGGTCCTTAGAAGCCCCTAGTACCCTTCTAAAAACTTTCATAGTGATCGGACTTCAAAAAATCACTCACAGGAAATTCTACAGGAGGCTGCAGGGGATCTAGAGGAGGATCTACAGGAGGATCTACAGGAGGAGGCCGACAACTATTTTTGGAGTTTTGAAGGTGGAAAAATGATGGGAAAGAGGAACTGAAGTCTATATGAAGGTGTTGACGTGTCTAGAACTTTTCAAGGAAGATCAATAAAGAACGTGATGGTTGGACTTGTTTAAATGGCAAGAAAGCAACTTTATGGAGAAAAATGCAGAAATTAGGGTAGACTGGTGAAATGTTGCGAATGACTTGGGAAATCTATGAGAAGTGAGTTGGTGCTGGCTGTTCTATGGATGTATGGTGAGATAAGATGTCCTGCAAGACATTTTCACATTTACTTATCAAAACTGACCAAAGAAAGAACTAATTATACCATGAAAACATAACTTTTTCTAGCTTGACCTAATTTCTGACCTACAAACAGAAAATGTTGAATAGTAACCTATGAATAGAAAAGAATGCAAAGAGAACTATGGTAAAAGAATAGGAAATGATCTAAGAAACTAAATCTGAACCAATATATCAATCTTTCCAAATCAAGTTATCACACTAGCAGTTGCATGGAAGAGCAAAAACTGTGCTTTTGGTGGCAGCAGAAGTGCCTTGACCTCAAATCATAGTCCCAGGAAGGAAGAAAGGAGATTAGCACCTACTGTTGGCCTTTTTGAATCTTATTTTTTCATTGCAGTAACCTACATGAGCAACTGAAACAAAAAAAACTATACTAACAATCAAAAGAAACCTAATCTAACAAAGTAAAATGAATCTATGCAATAGAAATTAACTCATGAACTGAAGAAAAAACTTATAAGTACACAGTAGGAGGTGATAGGTAGCTTGGGTTGGGCCCTAAACGAAGATCTTCAGCCCTTTGAAAGAGATCAGTGCTGGCTCAAAAACTGTTTCATCTTCATTATCAAAGATAGCAGTTACATTACATAAACTCTTCTCAAAAAAGAACTCAAAAATGAGTTGAACACAATTCTGCACAAAAGTATGAAAATCTACTAATAACTAGATAACCTACTGAGGCTCTAAGCCTCCTTATTTATACAAATGGAGTCCTCGAATAGTCCTCCAAAAATCAAGGAACTCGGCTTCCTAGAACTAGAGATAAACAACAGTCCTTCTTTACTTTCTCGACTGCCCCTTGGAATCATCAATGTGGACCTTTGTGCTCCATGTTGTTGATGGAGGATTCGAGGAAAGGGGTCATAAATGAAGGAGAAACCCCCCTACAAATCATCTTCCCTATTTTCCTCGAGTTTTGGCTGCCATTTGTTCGTAAATCCCTTGACTTTGTCCAAAATTGGCCTAAAAATCTGCATAAAACATACATTAGACTACATGGAAAAGGGACTAACCCAATTCACTCTATTAGCATAAATATATTCAAAAACATGCAATAAACTAATGAGAATGGTGGATTAAGTCGAAATAAAAGGCAGGATGAGCCCATATAATTACCCATTTCTGGGGCTCATCATCACCCCCCTATTGAATGGGTTGCTCATCCTCTGAGCAACTAATCTAACTCTTCATCCTTGATGGCTCTGATAGATTCCCTGACATCCCATGCCTCTGATGTGATATCTTCCTCTTTATCATGGAAACCTGCCTCCCTATCCACTTCTTCCCACTGTTTTTGTTCTTCTTCTTCTCTTACTCCTTCTAGTAGTCCTAGCAGCAGTGGAGGATTGAACTTAAGGCCAATCCAGTTGGCCTTCAAAATTTTCATTGAGTGCTTATACATGGGCACTCTCCTCATGGCTTCCCTCATCCTATTTTGGGAGTGATACTCCCTGATCCTTAGGCTTTGTGGCAAGGTATTCCACCTTCTCATGCAGGCATGAATGTAGTCATCTCCGAACAATCTCTCCATGTCCTCGAAGTGAGAAGTAGACTTGGTCTGCTTATCAACATAGTCTGGGAACGCTTGAGGATTAGTTGTAAGGTGTTGGTGGGCATAGATGAGAGCGAAGGGGTCTGCTTGTTTTTCTCTAATCATCAGGGGCTCACTCAGCTCTTTTGCCATAATTTTTTGGATTTCCACTTCCCTTTTTCTTCATGGCTCATCCAAGATTCCATAGCCATTAGCTACAAGTCTCCCAATGTAGCATTTAGATCCCATAAGTTCATGTCAGTAAGTGCCATGTTGTGCAGGTAAAATTCTGCTAGCTTCACTTTATCCTCAATTGAACTGTGATCACATAAATGCATGAATTGGCCATAATCCTGAAAAGGTATTGTGCCCCTCTGGGCCAGTGTCTTAATCTAAAATTGGAGCCACTGATCCTTGAGGTATAGTGCATATGATTTGGCTAGCTGCCTGCATTGTAATGCCTCCATTGCTTGTTGGCCATGCAGGCTAACTGGGCTTCCTTTTTCTGTAGCTGCCTTTTCAAAATCAACACTTCATTTTCTGCCTGGGATTCTTTTTCCTGTTGCTGTTTTAGTAATGTCTCACTGTCTACCTGGGGTTCCTCTTTCTGTTGCTGTCCTTTTAAGATTGACAGCTCATTTCCTCCTTGAGGTTCCCTTTCTTGTAGCTGCTTCTTCAACATTTCATTTTCTTCTTCCAATTGAGCTCTTCTGATGCTTTCTATATGCCTAACCATGCTCAATTCTTTGCCCATCTCTCTCAACTTGTTTTCCATGTGCCCAATGTCTTCTACCCCTTTTGATTTTGCAATCTGCATCCATGTATGGGTCCTGACTCTTTCCTTTTCTAGTTCGAAGAAAAGAGGCACTGCAAACTTTTGTGGGATGATCTTCCCACCTTCTAGACGGTTGTAGTAGGAGCCTAAGTTAGACTAAGGTCCAGGCTCTGGTATATCTTTTGCCTTGTCTCCCTCCTGGGTCTATTCTTTTGCCTTCTTTTCATTTTTTTCAGTTTCTTTGAGCTTTGCCAGTGTCTCCTGTAAAGAGGTTTGTGCCTCCTATAGGACTGCTTTAGAGTCCATTAATTTTATCCCTTCTTTCCAGGTAGAGGTCTTGGGACTTCCTCTCTCATAAGTGATGGGCTCCTTTCAAGGCGACTGAGGCTTTCCCATCTTGATTCTGGTGCTCTTTCAAGCTTTGAAGTACATAGATGGTTGTCTCTTCCTTTTCCCTTTGGGCTTGGCTAGAGTACTAAGTGCAGCAAGAATAGCTATTGCTTCTCTTGCTAGTGTCTCAGGAGACACTTCTTCTTGCTGTTTTTCTTCTTCTTCTTCTGTTGTTTTGCCTCTTTCAGATAGTTTTGTGTCTGTTGTCTCCGACTCTATTTTCTCCTCTGCTTCTGAGTTTCTACCTTTCCTGTTGCAGCCTTTTTCTGAGTTGTCTTGGGTTTCTTCTTTTCCATTCTTGTCCTCTTCCTTTTCTCTGTTGTGGTTTTCCCTTTTTCTTCTTTTGATGTTGTTTTCTTCTCTGCCTTAGGCTCATCTATGGTGGTGTCATGTTTCTCCTCTCCTCTCTATTTTTCTTCTTTTTCTTCTTCCAATTGAATGTTTCGTTCTTCTTCATGCATTTCCTTCTCAGCTTCCTCTTTTTGTTCCTCCTCTTCACTTCCAGATGGACTAAGGTCATCAATGATAGTTTTTATGTCATCTTCTTTAGTCATGTTCCTGAAAATCTCCCAGGCTATAGGGATTGTGTAAGTGTGGAGGGCATCCTCCACCAGTAATTTAATGAGCCCATAGTGAGCCAGTTGGTCTAGAACCCCTGCATTCAATTTGGTGCCACACTTTATCAAGGATTGGAGGATAAAATATGGAAGACTGAGTTTTCTAGATGTAGGTAGGTCCATGCCATATCTTAGTTCATGTAACAGTCTGAAATGATAACCATAGACTATATTGTATCTTCCTTCACAGGAGATATATTTGATGATCTGATAGCTGACCTCACCCCATGGATAAGGTATACTTTTCCTCCTGATCCCATTCTTATCCTCCATGATATGTTCATCAGGCTGGAAAAAGGTCTTGTTAGCAACCTGTCCTAGTGGTTTTTCTTCTTTTCTCAAGGGGAGCGCAAGTGGAAGACTTGTAATTCTGTTGATGAACTCTAGTGTAAGTTCTATGGTTAGACCCCTAAAAATGACTATAGCATGGGTTTTTGAGTGGGGTTTTAAAGATAATAAAAATTCCTCTGTAACTTCCCCATCATACCCATGAAATTTCTCAAAGAAAGGCATCCAATTTGCCCTGGTAAAGAGGGCCACCACTTCTGCATATTCATGCAATTTAGTTGGATTCAAAGGCTACTTCCCCATAAAACCCCTTGTCATGATGTTTAGAGACTGTTGGAATGTTTCAGGTGAGGAGGAAGGCAGCAAATTTTCAAACTCGAAAACAGAGGACCGGCTGAGGTTTTCTTTCTGGGACCAGAGAGAGAATTTTTCGTGTTCTTCCTCTTTAACAACAATAATTTGCAATTTTCCATCCCTTCAAACTCTGTTCCAAAAATTAATTTACTTCTTGGTTTGTTTGGGGGAAACAATACCTTTTAAAAAAAACAGAGAGTATACAAGGCAATGTTTTTTCTTTTCACAAAGTAAGCAGATCACCCAATGCGAATTAACTGTTTTACAGGCTCAATTTCCTATGGTTGCATCACTTATTTACACAAGAAAATACCACGGAGGAGAAAGAGACCGAATTTCAGTGCATGGAGTAAAATGGAGAGACTGTATATATTTCAAAAAGACACACAGACAGACTTTTGTTCTCACTTTTCCTTTCTTTTCAACTCAATACTTCACTTCAAATCCCACCACCTTTTGTAGATATATAAAATGCAGAGTGGGTTTTACTGAGCCTACCTTTTTCAGCCTTGAATTTGGCATAAAATCCTGAATTTTCCCTCTGCAAAGCTGCTCACTAGCCTTCCTGTAGAAAGGCTCCTGTAGACTGTGCTTCCGCTCCTGTAGAGTGCGATAATGCTCCTGTAGAGCCTGATAAGCACAAGGGTTTTCAAACTAACAGAGATTGACTGTTTGGAGGCTATGAAGGTGGTAGGTAAGTTTTTGTAGTTGAGAGCACGATGATGCAAATGAAAACAAAGGTGATGACGGCATCGACTGCAGCATACTTAAGCTTACGGGAAGCTTACGGGCGTGTTCTGCGGTGACGAGGTGAGATGGCAGGAAGGGTACATTGTCCCCATCCAGACCGTGTTGGCATTATGGTTCAAGTGTTGTCCTTGATGGCAACTCACTCAGTGGATGGTACAGGTGCTCAAAGGTTAGTACAGGTGATGGCAACTCAATCAGAAGACAGATCTCAGTACAGCATGGCAAGAAAGCTCATACACGCTCTTTCGTTAAGCCCAAGTCGCGTGTACACGCAAGTTAGATTCAGAAAAAGCGCGTGTATGTGGAAAGGTTCCTTTGGTTCATGGTGGTTAGACCTTGGAAGTTGTGCCTATGATTTCGGACCATTATGTCTCGACGGGCGTGTCGATCCCTAGTTTTAAAGTTGATGGTATTGTGTTACTATGGTTTTGGCTCTTGGTATTGAGAAAGGCCTAAGGCTATATAAGGAGAAGAAGATCATTAGGCAAACATCATCTTTCGACAAGGCATGAATATCTAAGAGAGAAAGAGATCTGATATGCAGGTTCTGAGTTGGTTGATCTGAGCTAAGGAGAGATCTCATCGGGTGATGGTGAACTAGATCTAAGGAGAGATCGGGATCAAATGGTTTGAAATGCACTATCATGTTGATTATGCGTATTTCTAGATCTGCATATTGTCGCAATGTTACGTTCTGAGTCTAACTAATATCTGGTACAGCTGCAAGTTGAGAAAGTTTATTTTTAGATCTGTACGCAGGTTGGCTTCGGTAAAAGCGCGTGTATACGCGGTTTCTGCTCATTAAAGTAGCGTATATCTTTTGAAGCTTGATTTGGGTTTACAGTGGGATCTGACTGTTATTACAGAGTTCTGTAGTCTGCTCTGTGTTCTGGTAACTGGTGATTGACAGGGTTCAGTGGTTCAGTGATTCAAAGTTGGTTGTTTTATGCTTCAATGATCTGTTGTGAAAATTGAATGAATTGTGGTCTTCAGATTGTAATGTTGTGCTTCAGGAATATCCAAGTCTGAAAATGTATGAAAAGTGATACCTGGAAGAAGTAAGATTGTAGGTCAGCACCTACATACTAGTATCTTGGCTAGTACAAAAGAAAAGGGGGTTGGAGCTCCCTTCCAAGGAAGTTTGGAGAACGAGAGAAGGTTGAAGCCTTCTGCAGGTTGTAGCCTGCGTACTGGTATAAGGCTGCACCAGTACAAAAGATTGTAAACTGAAGTTTCATATTAAGAAAGATAGAGACAACTTGCAGCAGGTGGTTTTCACCCACATTGGGTTTCCACCTTATATCTTGGTGTTCATGTGTGTGGCTTTTTATCTGTTCTGTTATACTGCACATGTTTACTGTTAATATGATGAATAATGTCCTGATGCACTTAATTGAAGAATAAGCCAACTAAATTGTGAGTTTTCTGCTTATACGCTGTTTTACTTCGTCACAGTAGCGTGTACACGCTGGTTCACTTAACTGAAGTAGCGTATATGTTTTGGGCATTTGAAAAGTTTGATTAATCTGATAATACTGATTCACCCCCCCTCTCAGTATTATTTCCAACAATTGGTATCAGAGCAGGTCCTTCAGAGAAGCTTGATCGCTTGAAGGAAGATCATTCATCATGAGCAACTACGAGAAAGAAGCATCAATCAGGCCACCGGTTTTTGATGGAACAAATTTCAATTATTGGAAGGTAAGAGTTACTGCATATCTTCAATCTCTTGGTACAGAAGTTTGGGACATTGTAGAAAAAGGCTATGCTTTTCCTTCAGCTACTCCTACAGATCCAGATGAAAAAAAGGCATATGAAACAAATGCAAAAGCAGTTGCTACCCTATTAGGAAGTATATCTCAAACAGAATTCATGAAGGTCATGCACTTCAAATCAGCAAAAGAAATATGGGACAAAATGATCACTAGCTATGAAGGAGATGAACAGGTAAAGGAAGCTAAACTTCAAACACTCAGGATTCAATATGAGACTCTCAGGATGTATAATGATGAAAGTGTGGCTAATTATTTTCTCGGGTAGATGAGATTGTTAATTGTATGAAAAACTTGGGTGAAGAAATAAGAGAAACTATAGTAGTTCAAAAGGTTCTAAGATCTTTATCCCCCAAGTTTGAATCTAAAGTATCTGCAATAGAAGAAAAAGAAAATCTCCGTGTTCTCACTATGTCTCAGCTACATGGAATTCTAACCGCTTATGAAATGAGAAAGGGAGGTCCATCTGACAGAAGGGAAGCTGCTTTTAAGGCATCAGGAAAAGAAGATTACTATGAAGCAAGCCATGTTCCAGAAGAAGAGGAAGAAGAATCAAATTTTGTCAGAAATCTTCAAAGGGGTTCTGGAAGGTTCAGAGGTAAGCTACCTTTCAAATGTTTTGCTTGTGGGAAAGTAGGTCATTATGCTGCAAAATGTCCTTATAAGGATAAAGGAAAAGAACCTGCTAGATGGAACAAGAAACAAAGTGCAAATAGGAAAAGCTACTACACCCATGAAGATAGTGATGGCTTATCAAACAGTGATGAAGATGAACAAGGTAATAAATATAAGCTGTTAATGGCATTTGAAGATGATGATTATGAGGATGCTATAGATGTGGATAATCTCTATAATGAAATCACTAGACTCAAGAGAAGCATAGAAGAAAGGAATGTGATTATTGATACTTTGCAATTTCAAATTGATGAAAAGGAAAAACATCTTGAAAAACTAGAAGGTGAAATTGTTGGTCTCAGAAAAGAAATTGAGAAAACAAAAACTATTAATCTTAAATTTGTCAAAGGATCTGAAACCTTGGATGAGATTATTAGTGTGCAGCGGTCTCCTCTAAACAAAACAGGTTTGGGCTATAATGGAGAAACCTCTCAAGCATCCACCTCAAAAAGTTATCTTGATGCAGCAAAAGGAAATGAGCGGAAGAACAATGAAGATAATCAGGTAAAGCAGGGACGAGTTACAAACAGAAACTATCAGGGACAATCCTTCTTAAGGATGAACAAAAGCTACAACCAACCACAGGTAAAATCTTCTCAGTTTGGCTCAAGAATAGATGAAAATAGAAATTACAATCAGTTGGCTGGTAGATTCAATAACCGCAGAAGCTTCTTCAATGGACAATGCTTTTCTTGCCACAACTTTGGTCACAGAGCAGCTCAATGTGTTGCATATAAAACAATCATGACTAGGGAAGCTCAAAAACAAAGAAGTATGACAGGGATTACAAAAAGGACCTATAACAACTTTTCGGTGCTTGAAAATGAAGTTGAATGTTCTATTTGCAATAATTTTGGTCATAAAGACTCTGAATGCAGGAGCAGGTTTCAGGAGAAAAAGGAACAAGCCACAAGCACCAAAACATGGAGAATAAAGGAACCTCAAACAGAAAGATGTGGGATAGCATTTTATGCAGAAGGACAGGAAAATCTATGGTACATTGACAGTGGATGTTCGAAACATATGACAGGTGATAAAGAAAAACTTGAATCTTATTCTACTTTAGAAAAGGGAAAGAAAGTCTCTTTTGGAAATGATACTCCTGCTACTATAAAAGGAAAAGGTATTGCTCCTTTAAAAGAAAAGGTCAAGGCTGGAAATGTTTTGTATGTTGATGGATTGAAACATAATCTTCTAAGTGTCAGCCAGATGTGTGATCAAAAAACAGAGGTTATTTTCAGATCGAATGGATGTCTTGTTCGTGATCTTGATACAGGTAAAACAGTTCTCAAAGGCAAAAGAACTCCAAATAATCTGTACATATTTGAAGAAGAACAACAACAATGCTATCTTAGCAAGGATGAAGAGCACTGGTTATGGCATCGAAGGTTGGGACATCTAAGCTTCTCACAAATAAGGAAAGCATGCAAATATCAGGCAGTTCGCGATCTTCCAGATATCAAAATTCCAGACAACACCATATGCAAATCTTGTCAGTTTGGAAAGCAGACCAGAACTAACTTTCCAGAGAAGGAAGGATCAGCTAGCTTGCCTCTTGAGCTAGTCCATACAGATGTATGTGGTCCATTTAGGAAAAGGTCACCTCGAGGAGAAGAATATCTGATATTATTCATTGATGATTTCTCAAGGTTTGTTTGGTTAGGGCTTATGAAGCACAAAGATGAAGCATTCGAAAAATTCAAATCCTTCAAAGCATTGGCCGAAAATGAATCAGGACACAAAATCAAGTGCCTCAGATCTGACAGAGGTGGGGAGTTCACATCAAATGAATTTTTTGATTTCTGCGATGAACATGGGATAAGAAGAGAATTCTCTACAGCTAGAACTCCTCAGCAAAATGGGGTTGTGGAAAGAATGAACAGAACTATCCAACAAATGGCTCGTGCTATGCTCGATGAATCAGGTACTCCTGCAACCTTCTGGGGAGAAGCCGCACATGCTGCTGTTATCATTCTTAACAAAACAAATGTCCGAGTAAACAGCACTCAAACACCTCATGAGCTTTGGAGTGGTAAAACTCCTTCCGTGAAGCATTTCAAAATCTTTGGGAGCAAATGTTATATTAAGAACACTGATGAGCAACTTGGCAAACTTGAACCTAGAGCAGATGAGGGCATTCTTCTTGGTTATTCTCCACATAGCAAAGCATACAAGTGCTACAATAAAAGACTTGGCAGAATTGTTGACAGTATTGATATAGTGGTTGATGAGAAGGGATATATTCCTAGGCAAGTTCATCATGAAGAAGATGAAGGTTACTCTCAAAGGCGAAATGATGAAGAAGAAGAACCTCAAGAAGAAGAAGAATCTCAAGAAGAACCAGAGGAGCAGACAAGAATAGAAGAGAAGACTCCATCCAGATATGTCCAAAAGAATCATCCAGAAACTCAGATTGTGGGGCAGAAAGAAGCAGGAGTACAAACAAGAAGGACACTTGCAGAAGCTTCAAGCTACTTGGCTCTACTCTCCTCCATTGAACCACAAAATGTGAAAGAAGCATGCAAAGATGAATGTTGGGTCAAAGCAATGGATGAAGAACTTGAGCAAATCGAAAGGAACAACACTTGGGAATTAGTTCCTAGACCAAAAGATAAGAATGTAATAGGAACAAAATGGGTCTTCAAGAATAAGTTAAATGAAAATGGAGAAGTAATTAGAAACAAGGCCAGACTTGTTTGTAAAGGGTATGCACAGCAAGAAGGAATAGATTTTGAAGAGACCTTTGCTCCTGTGGCAAGACTAGAGGCCATCCGAATGTTCCTTGCTCTCTCAAGCTTTCAAAACTTCAAGGTATTTCAAATGGACGTGAAATCAGCCTTCCTGAATGGAGACTTAGAAGAAGAAGTATATATTGAGCAGCCAGATGGGTTCATTCTTGGGAATGATCCAAACCTTGTATGCAGATTGAAAAAGGCTCTCTATGGGCTCAAACAAGCCCCAAGGGCTTGGTACTATCGGTTGGACAAATATCTTCACCAACAAGGCTTTTCAAAAGGATCAGCAGATAGCAATCTCTATATAAAAGTTGAAAATAACAAATTGCTAATTCTTGTTGTTTATGTAGATGATATTATTTTTGGCAGCAATGAAGAGACTATGAGTCAAAACTTTGCCTTGGTTATGCAGAAAGAATTCGAAATGTCACTTCTTGGAGAATTGACATATTTTCTTGGATTGCAAATCCAACAAAATGAAGGAGGTATCTTCTTGTCTCAAACCAAATACCTCAAGCAGATCTTGAAGAAGTATGGCATGGAAGAGTCAAAACCAGTATGTACACCCATGGTTACAGGATGCAGCCTCAGTGCAAATGATGAATCAGCAGCAGTCCACCAACCCACTTATAGATCCATGATTGGGAGTTTGCTTTATTTGACAGGTACTCGACCAGATATTACACATGCAGTAGGAATGGTTGGAAGATTTCAAGCCAACCCAAAGGAAACTCATCTTCAGGCAGTCAAAAGAATCTTCAAATATCTTCAAGGGACCCAAAACTATGGCTTATGGTATCCTAGAAATACTGATCTCACTCTTCATGCTTACACAGATGCAGATTGGGCTGGAAGTGTGGATGATAGGAAAAGCACAAGTGGAGGTGCTTTCTTCATGGGTTCCAGATTAGTATCTTGGTTCAGCAAGAAACAAAGTTCGATTGCCTTATCTACAGCTGAAGCAGAATATGTAGCTGCAGCATCTTGTTGTACACAACTTCTTTGGATGATGCAGACCTTGCAGGACTTTCAAATCACTTGCACTCCACCTGTCTCTATCTTATGTGATAATACAAGTGCAATCAGCATTTCAAAGAATCCAGTCATGCACTCAAAGACCAAGCACATACCAATCAAGTACCATTTTCTTCGGGAACAAGTGCTTGAACAGAAGGTCAAGTTGGAGTATGTTCCTTCTAAGGAACAAGTTGCTGATATTCTCACAAAACCACTGCCCAGGGAAACTTTTGAATATCTCAGACAAAAGCTGGGAGTAGTTAATGCTTCATCCTGTTGTTGAAATTTGTTTGTTCTACAGAAAAGTTGGTATACGCAGGTTACGGAAGTAATAGGAGCGTATACACGCGGATTCATGGTGGGAAAGTCGCGTGTATGCTGGACGCTTGTTGCAGAAAGAATATCCGCGTACATACGCTGTTTTATACAGGAGAAAACGCGTATGTAAAGTTCTGAACAGCAAGGGAAAACTCTGAAGTTCTGAACAGCAATAGGAATGTCAGAATTATTCAGGCACAGTTTCAGGGAGTGCAACAGGCACAGGTTCAGGGGGAGCAGCTCAAAAGTCTCATAAAGCATTGTTGGCATTCAGATGTTTTTGGTTGTTGGTTTCAGGAGAAGGAGCTCAGAAAGAAATTCTAGTTGCTGATCTAACAAGATGTTTATCAGATGCTGCTGATGTCTTTCCTAAGTCTTGGTCTAGATCTGTTGTCTCTATGTCATGTATCTCTCTTGTCTCTTTTATGGTGTCAAGGTCATGTAACGGCCTTTGTTGGTTTCCCCACTATGCCTGGGATGAATGATGAAATGTTCATGTATTATCATGGTTAGGTGGATGAGTCAATATTGATGTATCCCCACTTGGTTGGGTGGATGAGTCATTTTTTTTGTATATCCTCACTTAGTTGAGAAATGGATGTATGTATGAGTCTTTGGTGATAGGAAGGTCTTTTATGATGTATAGAGTCATGTTCTTCTTGAAGAACATCTTTTGCAGATCTTGCCTACAGTCAAGGGGAGCATGAACAACACTTGGTGAGCAGGATGGATAGATTGGTACTCTTTGGCATTCACAAAGGGGGAGCACACTTGGAGATTTCAGCATGTACTCAGGGGGAGTATGGACAGCAGTATGGACAGCAGAAGGATTACCAAGGAAGAGAATATCTTGGTCCTCCCTTTGCCCTTGATGTCAAAGGGGGAGAGTGACACTTGGTGTGGTGTGTGGTGGTTGCCATCAAGTCCAAAGGGGGAGATTGTTGGCATTATGGTTCAAGTGTTGTCCTTGATGGCAACTCACTCAGTGGATGGTACAGGTGCTCAAAGGTTAGTACAGGTGATGGCAACTCAATCAGAAGACAGATCTCAGTACAGCATGGCAAGAAAGCTCATACACGCTCTTTCGTTAAGCCCAAGTCGCGTGTACACGCAAGTTAGATTCAGAAAAAGCGCGTGTATGTGGAAAGGTTCCTTTGGTTCATGGTGGTTAGACCTTGGAAGTTGTGCCTATGATTTCGGACCATTATGTCTCGACGGGCGTGTCGATCCCTAGTTTTAAAGTTGATGGTATTGTGTTACTATGGTTTTGGCTCTTGGTATTGAGAAAGGCCTAAGGCTATATAAGGAGAAGAAGATCATTAGGCAAACATCATCTTTCGACAAGGCATGAATATCTAAGAGAGAAAGAGATCTGATATGCAGGTTCTGAGTTGGTTGATCTGAGCTAAGGAGAGATCTCATCGGGTGATGGTGAACTAGATCTAAGGAGAGATCGGGATCAAATGGTTTGAAATGCACTATCATGTTGATTATGCGTATTTCTAGATCTGCATATTGTCGCAATGTTACGTTCTGAGTCTAACTAATATCTGGTACAGCTGCAAGTTGAGAAAGTTTATTTTTAGATCTGTACGCAGGTTGGCTTCGGTAAAAGCGCGTGTATACGCGGTTTCTGCTCATTAAAGTAGCGTATATCTTTTGAAGCTTGATTTGGGTTTACAGTGGGATCTGTCTGTTATTACAGAGTTCTGTAGTCTGCTCTGTGTTCTGGTAACTGGTGATTGACAGGGTTCAGTGGTTCAGTGATTCAAAGTTGGTTGTTTTATGCTTCAATGATCTGTTGTGAAAATTGAATGAATTGTGGTCTTCAGATTGTAATGTTGTGCTTCAGGAATATCCAAGTCTGAAAATGTATGAAAAGTGATACCTGGAAGAAGTAAGATTGTAGGTCAGCACCTACATACTAGTATTTTGGCTAGTACAAAAGAAAAGGGGGTTGGAGCTCCCTTCCAAGGAAGTTTGGAGAACGAGAGAAGGTTGAAGCCTTCTGCAGGTTGTAGCCTGCGTACTGGTATAAGGCTGCACCAGTACAAAAGATTGTAAACTGAAGTTTCATATTAAGAAAGATAGAGACAACTTGCAGCAGGTGGTTTTCACCCACATTGGGTTTCCACCTTATATCTTGGTGTTCATGTGTGTGGCTTTTTATCTGTTCTGTTATACTGCACATGTTTACTGTTAATATGATGAATAATGTCCTGATGCACTTAATTGAAGAATAAGCCAACTAAATTGTGAGTTTTCTGCTTATACGCTGTTTTACTTCGTCACAGTAGCGTGTACACGCTGGTTCACTTAACTGAAGTAGCGTATATGTTTTGGGCATTTGAAAAGTTTGATTAATCTGATAATACTGATTCACCCCCCCTCTCAGTATTATTTCCAACAGACCGTTGGTGCCTACTCCAGTGCCATTATGATACTTCATGTCGCCTCACTGCAATCACTTCCATCATTCCCATTATACGCTGCCACCACTACCTGTTTTGAGTTTTTCTTCCCAAATTGACTGTACACACGTGCTGATTGCACCCACTGAACACTCTTTGAATTGGATGAGGGTGGCCAGTTAGTTAGCCACCGATTTCATTTAATCACAGCCATCCCAATTGTTCATGTAGTTTCTAAATTATACTCATGCAACAGAGGAACAGGTTTCATCACTTACCTGTTAGTCGCTACCGTGTTGTTGCATGCTCAGACTTTGGCACTTTGTTCATGGATTGCTGCTGTTGTTGGTGCTCGTGGCTTCTGAACTGGTGGCTTGGCTACCTCATGCTGGTGATCTTTGATCAGGACCGGTTCCTTGCATGTTTTATCATCTGTGGCTGAATTGACCCTGCCTCTGGAGCTCAATTTTTAAGGGGATCAATTGTTACACGAATCCTGCAGTATTTCCTGTAACTGCTTCTCCCTCTAAAAATTTTGCTGAGGCTTGAGCAGGGACTAGAGAGATGGCTAAGGAAGGTTTTGAAGGAGAAGGAAAAGCAACTGGCATGCACTAGGTAAGCATTAAGTTCAAGGTGCTACTCCTTTATTATTCATTTAAAAAAAAAAAAAAAAAACAAAAGAAACAGGATTCTGTCTTTTCTGTGCAGGGAGGAAAGAAGTGAGTGGAAATGCAGTGGTGCAGGTATGGAATGGAGAGTTAGGAGGATGAATGGTGGAAGGGAGGTCCACAGGCCTTCTGAACAAATTTATAGCCCTCTAATCCTTTTCTGAACTTGATTTCGAGCTCTCTGTGGTTTCTACAAGAGCTTCTTGTAGAATGCACAGAGCTTCCTGTAGGATGCATAATTTCCAGAACAAGTGAGACCAGGGCCTGGGAAAAGACAATGGTGATAGCGAAATGATATATCACGGGTGTATTCAGCCTAGGCATGTCCCTTTTTCTTCTATGACCCTCCTGCAATCTACAATGCATTCAAAAGAAGTTAGTTTTTCTATTTTTTTCTTTTTTTTCCTCTGTTTTTTTTTTATGACATAGTTGGGGCGCCTTGAGGAGGTTTTCACCTTCACTGCCTACCCTGGCTGCCTCCAAGAGGTTTTCGCCTGAGGATCTTTTATTCTCTTTTTTTTGTTTTCTTTTTTTTTTTTTTTTTGGGTGTGTATGGAGTGGAGGCAGAGACCTGCTCCACTACCAAGACTGTTTTACTCGGATTCTCAATAAATTCTTGCTTGGAGAGGGGCTTCCTATAGATCTTCAACCTATGCCCATTGACGAGCATGGGGATGGCTTCTTCATCGATGGTCTGAATCAGAACTGAACCATTGTCATTGCACTTTTCTACTATGTACGGTCCCAGCCATCTTGTCCTCAGTTTGCCCTTGAAATCTTTATATCTTGAATCATACAACAATGCCCAATCACCTTCCTGGAATTGTTTCTCTTTGAGGTGTCTGTCATGCCATATTTTCCTTTGAAGCTGGACTACCTCTCAGTGGAGAAGGGCCTGCAATCTTTGTTCATCCTATCCATTTAGATGAAGTATCCCTTCCTTCTGTGCATGGCTGAGATCTAGGTCCAGCTGAGCTACCATCCTTAGTGTGTTATATTCAAACTCTATTGACATCAAAGCCTTCTTTCCATAGACCAACTCATAGGGTGTGAACCCTGTGGTGATTTTCTAGGTGGTGTTCTAGGCTCAGGTGGCCTCAGCCAATCGATCTACTTAATCTTTTCTGCTGCTGCTCACTACCTTGGTCAAAATCTCTTCCAAAGCTCTGTTAGTGACTTCCACCTGTCCATTTTCTTACGGATGATAAGAGGTGGAAGTTATGTGCTTAATTTTGTGATGTGTGAACATGTCTTCGATCATATTGGAGGTAAAATGACTCCCTTTATCTTTAACTAATTCTCTTGGATAGCCAAACTTGTAGAAGATATTCTCTCTCAAAAACTCAGCTACTTTTTCTTCTGTTGCCGCCTTGATCGCCTTTGTTTCTTCCCATTTTGTCAGATAATCAGTGCACACAATGATGTAATATTTCTGTTTTGAAGTAGGGTTGACAGGACCCACAAAGTCCATGCCCCACTTCTCAAATGGCTCGAAAGTCACTTGGGGTTGCATGGGCATCTCATCTCTTGTAGTAGGTTTCCCCATCTTTTGACATCAGTCACATTGGCTGATATATCTCCTTACATCTTGATGAAGAGTGGGCCAATAATAACCTGCTTGCAAAATTTTGAAGGCAATCCTCTTTGTTGCAAAATGGCCCCCACAGGACCCATCATGACAGGTTAGGAGAATGTCAAAAACTTCCTCCTCCCTGACACATCTCCTCAAAATCTGATCTGGGCCATGTTTGAAGAGATTGCCCCCAATCCAGGTGAATGGAGTACTTTTCCTCATGATCTTGCTCTTCTCTTTTGAGGACAGGTGTGTCGAAAACTGTGCTGAAACCAAGTAATTTGCTATATCAGCAAACCATGGAGAGAGTACTGAGATAGAAAATAGGTGTTCATCTGGAATTTTATCATCCACCATTCCTTCTTCACTTGCAGGCAGATCTATTCTAGACAAAAAATCAGCAACAACATTTTCCTTACCCAGCTTATCAACAATGGTTAAATCAAATTGTTGTAATAAAAGTAACCATCTAATAATACAAGCATTTACATCTGGTTTTTTCATTAAATACCTAATTGCAACATGATCAGTGTGTATGAATGTTTGATAGCCGGTGATGTAGTGTCTAAACTTATTTAAGGAATGGACTACAGCTGGGAGCTCCTTTTCAGTTACAGTGTAGTTTAATTCTGCCTTTGACAATTTTTTACTTACAAAATATATGGCATAAGGCAGCTTGTCATCAATTTTCCCTAAGGCTGCTCCTATCGCTTTGTCTGAGGCATCTCTATGAATGTGGAAAGGTAGGGCCCAGTTTGGACATCTCAAAATTGGGGCAGTCACGAGTTTGCTTTTCAACGTACATAGAGCCTCCTGACAGTTGTCAGTCTATATGAACTCAGTATCTTTTCCCAGAAGGCCAAGCAATGGAGAGGCTAGCTTATTGAAATCCTTAATAAATCTTCTATAATACCCTGCTAAACCTAGGAAGCTTCGAACATCTCTTACCTTTTGAGGAGGTGGGACCCTTTGGATGAGGGCAATTTTGTTGGGATCCACCTATAATCCTTGCTGAGAAATTGTATGACCTAGCACGGTGCCTTCAGTCATCAAGAATTCGCATTTTTCAAGACTGAGGGACAAGTTCATTTCAATGCACTTGTCTAAAACTTTTCCCAGGTTATTCAAAGCTTCCTGGAAGTTAGAACCATAAGGGGTAAAGTCATCCATGTAGATTTCCACTGAATCATGAACTAGTTCAGCAAATATACCCAATACTGCTCTCTGGAAAGTGGTTGGAGCATTGCACAACCCGAAGGGAAGGACCCGGTATGCAAAGGTACCCCAAAGACAAGTGAAAGCGGTCTTATATTGGTCTTCCGAGCTGATTTGGATTTGGTTGTACTGGCTAAACCCATCTAGGAAGGAGAAGAACTTCTTCCCCGCCAGGCCATCTAACACTTGATCTATGAAAGGAAAAGGAAAATGGTCCTTCTTGGTGGCCTTGTTTAGTTCCCGATAATCCACATAGATTCTCCACTTCCAATTTTTCTTCAGCACTAGCACCAAAGGAGAGACCCATTCATTGTCAAAGATAGTGTAGATGAATCCTGCATCTAGCAACTTTTGCAGTTCTTCCTTGACTATGTCCTTAAGGGCTAGATTCATCATCCTTTGAGGCTGCCTGACTAGTTTGCAATCTTCCTTAATGTAAATGTGATGAGTACAGACTGAAGGGTGCACTCCCTTCATCTCCTTATAGCTCTAAGCAAAACCATCCAAGTGGCTTTTCAATAAGCTACACAGTTCTTTCTCCTGAGAGGTAGATAGGGATGAGTTGATCTTCAAGGTTCTTTATGGGCCGAATCCCACATTCTAATCTTGGGGAGAGGTTGGATCAGCCACACAGAGATCAACTAAAGGATTTGCTTGGGTTTCTTCCACCAGCTCTTCTAATGGCAACACAATGGGGGGTGGATTCTGAATCAAGTTTTCAATAAGATCATCCTCAGTTTGTCGGCCCCCCATGGTAGCTTCTACTTCACACAATGATGTAGAATAGACTTCATCCTCATCTTCCTCCTCCAACCAGAGAGGTAAATCATGTTCTAATGGAGGTTGGGCAGGAGGATATAGGACTAGCTACTTGGACATATGCCCATTCTTGATTGTCATGTTCCCAGCTCAACAAATAATGTAGGCATCTGCAGCAGCCAACCAAGGTCTTTGCAGGATGAGAGGATATCCAGTGCACTTTGCCTTTGGTTGGAGAACCAGGAAATTAGCAGGGTACTCCCAAGAATCGATGGAGACCATTAAATCTTCCACAATCCCCTCAGGGATCACGCTGGAGCAGTCTGCTAACTGTAGTACTGTTGTGGTCTTTCTCAGGGAGAACTTAAGTTTGAGCTTGAGAATAGTGTCCTTGGTCATCACATTAATGGTAGCCCCTAGATCAATCAGGGTATGGGGGATTATGGTGCCATTGATGTGGACAATGACTACAGGACTTCCAGGGTCTAGATATTTCAGACATATTACCTGCCCCAACATCAGGTCGGACAATTATCCTATGACATTGATAGTTGGAGCATCTCTGTTGCACCTACCTGGGTGCCTGAAGCACTTCTCCTTGATCATCTTGTTGTATATAGACACATCATTTATGTCTTGGAGAAGTGGTATCTTTACACATAACTGTTTTGTTCTCCCGGAAGTTCAGTTTCTTCTGAGGTCAGTTGTGTGGTTCCAGTTAATCTCTCAGGAAAGGGTGGAGTGGCTTTTGGTTCACTTTCCTATTTTTCTTCCTCATCCGCCGTAGGGGGAGGTTGGTTATCTAGGAGAGCCTTCCAAAATTGTAGGTTAATCTCCTGAATCTCCACAACATAGGTCAGGCATGATGTTTCTCCACTATATACCTGTTGGGCCTGTCTGTTATTGGGGTTCGGGTTCAGTTGAGTAGGTATTTGAGGTTGCCTCAATGGAGCAGGAGGCAATGGTTGTGGTTGAGTACGTGGTGGAGGGAAAAGAGCATGAGGAGAGTTGTACTAGGGCCTCCACCCCTGATGAGGTGCATTCCACTAAGGCTGTGACTGAGCATAAGAGTGAAACGAATGAGTATCTGGTTGAGCATGGTATTGAGATGGATATGACCAAGCAGGGGGTGTGGACCAGGAAGGATGAGCAAGAGAACCCTAAGAAGGCATGGAAGTGGCTTGGTTGGGGTTGTAATATGTCTGGGATGTCCCTTGCATTCCCTGCTAGTAAGGTCTGGGCCCATGTGGCCTCCTTTGGTTTCTGAAATAGAGTGGTTCAGTGGCTCCTTCGGCCCCTTGATATGGAGTTTTAAGTCTAGGCAAGGAAGGGCACTGATTCGTGGAATGGTTTTATTCACAAAATGAACACACTTCTGTAGAGTTTAATGGACATTTGTTCCTAGGATGCCTTTTAGTGCACCTAGGACAAAATATGGCCAAAGCCATCTCGGCTTCCTCTTGTTTTCTTTTGATATGCAAGGTATCCATTTGCATGGCAAGATTCTGCCTCATCTCGCTCTTGAAATATTCCAACCGATGCTCAAATTCACTTCTAAGACATGAAGTGGATGAGGTTGTATTGGCTAAAGGTTGACTTCCCCTACCTCTCTTTCTCGCTGCCCTAGAATGGTTTCTAAACATAGTCTTTATGTCATCATAAGGTAGTTGGTAGATGTCTCCCCCAGCCAGCAAATGGAGGGTGTCTAGAAGGTCTTCCGGGACCCCTCTGAGTAGGACCAACTTCATAAATTCGAGGTCAAGTGTGCACCTGGCCCTTTTATAACTGAGCTGAAACCTCTCTTCATAGTCTTCTAAGGATTCATCGCTTCCCATGGTCATTCGGAAAATCTCTTCCTTGGTATCCTTTTACCTATAGTAGTCCCAGTATTTGTTGTTAAAGGCTTGCTGCATCTGAGCCCAAGTTGTGATACTGTTGCCAGGTAACCCCATGAACCAGCGCAATGCTACATCCTTGAGGGTAGAAGGAAACAGTTTCAACTTCTTCTCATCTTCTGCATAGTCATAGGTTCGACAGAGAACAACAAATTCAAACAAGAAGGTATCAGGATCTTCGGTAGTCAATCCATGGAAGTGGGGTAAGGTTGAAGGACTTATGTTTTTCATTTTAGTGTCCCCATTAGTATCTTGGATGGGAAAGGTACCCTCTACTCTTTCCCCATTTCCTCGAATGTTTCTGTTTTCAGCCATGGTCTCAGGAGGAATGGTTTCTTGCTCTTCTTCTACTATAGGATCTTCGTATATGTCTGGTGGTTCACCTATAGGTTCTTCTAGATCACTACCACAGAAGAAGAGAGAAGGGTGACTGTGTGATGTGGTGGGTGTGTTGGGTAGGAATTTTGTTGAATTGTCTCTGTTTCTATGAGGCATGAAAGGAAATATCTTTTTGGGTGATTTTTGTTTTTTTTCTGCTTGTACCTGCAAAACTGAAATGGATTGAACAACAAATTACAACTACTGAAATGAACTTGCTGAAATGAAATTGCAGAATTGAAATAAAAGCAAGGAAATGACTAGTCTACTTTGCTGAAATGGAAATTGCAGAATTGAAATGAAAGCAGGAAATGAATAATCTGCTCTTGCTTAAATGGAAATTGCAGAATTGAAATGAAAGAAGGAAATGACTAATCTACTCTTGCTGAAATGTAAATTGCAGAATTGAAATGAAGGCAGGAAATGACTAATCTACTCTTGTTGAAATGGAAATTGCAGAATTAAAATGAAAGTAGGAAATGCCTAAGCTACTTTTGCAGAATTGAAATTGCAGAATTGAAATGAAACAACTGCTCTACTTTTGCTGAAATAAACTACTTAGCAGAATGTTGCAGTAGAAAATAGAAGAAAAACAATAATCACAAAACACTCTGACGCTTCCTCAGCAATAGCACCAAAAAGGATGGTGAGTTCTAGTATTGCAGCAATAATGCTGCAACTCCTGGGGCTTCCTTCTTTACTTTTATCAACCCGGTAGTTCGTAACAAACTTGGAAGTGATGATGTTGTATGCACATGTACTAGCTCTTTGAAATGGGTAATTATATGGGCTCATCCTGCCTCTTATTTCGACTTAATCCACTATTCTCATTAGTTTATTACATGTTTTTGAATATATTTATGCTAATAGAGTGAATTGGGTTAGTCACTTTATGATGTAGTCTAATGTATGTTTTATGCAGATTTTTTGGCCAATTTTGGACAAAGTCAAGGGATTTATAAGCAAATGGTAGCCAAAACTTGAGGAAAAGAGGGAATAGGATTTGTAGGGGGGTGTCTTCTTCATTTATGATGCCTTTCCTTGAATCGTCCATCAGCAACTCGGAGCACAAAGGTCCACATTGATGATTCCAAGGGGCAGCCGAGCAAGTAAAGAAGGACTATTGTTTATCTCCAGTTCTAGGAAGCTGAGTTCAATAATTTTTGGAGGACTGTTGGAGGAATCCATTTGTATAAATAACGAGGCTTAGAGTCTCAGTAGGTTAGCCAGTTATTAGTATATTTTCACATTTTTGTGCAGCATTGTGTTCAACTCATTTTTGAGTTCCTTTTTGAGAACAGTTTATGTAATGTAGCTCCTATTTTTGATAATGAAGATGAAACAATTTTTGAGCCAGCACTGATCTCTTTCATAGGGCTGAAGCTCTTGGGTTAGGGCCCAACCCAAGCTGCCCAACACCTCCTACTGTGTACTTATATGTTTTTTCTTTAGTTCATGAGTTAATTTATGTTGCATAGATTCATTTTATTTTGTTAGATTAGGTTGCTTTTGATGGTTAGTATAGTTGTTTTTGTTTCAGTTGCTCAAGTAGGTTACTATAGTGACATAATAAGATTCAAAAAGGGCATCATCAAGTCCTCATCTCCTTTCTCCCTTCCTGGAACTATGATTTGAGGTTAAGGCACTTCTGCTGCCACCAAAAACACAACTTTTGCTCTTCCATGCAACTGCTAGTGTGATAACTTTGTTTGAAAGATTGATATATTGGTTTAGATTCAGTTGCTTAAATAATTTCCTAATCTTTTACCATAGTTCTCTCTGCATGTTTTTCTGTTCATAGGTTACTGTTTAGCATTTTCTCTTTGTAGGTCAGAAATTAGGTCAAGTTAGAAAAATTTCTGTTTTCATTGTATAATTAGTCCTTTCTTTGGTCAGTTTTGATAAGTAAATGTGCAGATCCCTTGCAGGACATCTTAGCTCACCATACATCCATAGAACAGCCAGTACCAACTCACTTCTCATAGATTTCCCAAGTCATTCGCAACATTTCACCAATCTGCCCTAATTTCTGCGTTTTTCTCCATAAAGATGTTTTCTTTCCATTTGAACAAATCCAACCATCACGTTCGTTCTTGATCTTCCTTGATAAGTTTTAGACACCTCAAAACCTTTATCAAGGCTTCAGTTCCCCTTTCCCATCATTTTCCCACCTTCAAAACTCCAAAAATAGCTCTCGGCCTCCTCCTGTAGATCCTCCTATAGATCCTCCTGTAAATCCCCTGCAGCCTCCTGTAGAATTTCCTGTGAGTGATTTTTCGAAGTCCGATCACTATGGAAGTCTTCAGAAGGGTACTAGGGGATTCTTAGGACCTCTCCACATCTTCCTCACCCTCTGAAAAAGCAACTCCATCTTCTTTTGCCACTAGACCTCTGCACAGTCACAACTAGATAAATCACAAGCATAATAATTTCACATAATTTCAGAAGTAGGCTGTGATTTATCTAGTTGTGACTGTGCAGAGGTTTGGTGGCAAAGGAAGATGGAGCTGGCTTTTGCAAAGGGTGAGGAATGTGTGGAGAGGTCCTAAGAAGCCCCTAGTACCCCTCTAAAGACTTCCATAGTGATCAGACTTCCAAAAATCACTCACAGCAAATTCTAGAGGAGACTGCAAGGGATCTACAAGAGGATCTATAGGAGGATCTACAGGAGGAGGCCGAGAGATATTTTTGAAGTTTTGAAGGTGGAAAAATGATGGGAAAGGGAAATTGAAGGCTAGATGAAGGTGTTGACGTGTCTAGAACTTGTCAAGGAAGATCAAGAATGAACATGATGGTTGGATTTGTTCAAATGGAAAGAAAGCAGCTTTATGGAGAAAAACGCAGAAATTAGGGTAGATTGGTGAAATGTTGCGAATGACTTGGGAAATCTATGAGAAGTGAGCTAGTGCTAGCTATTATATGGATGTATGGTGAGCTGAGATGTCCTGCAAGAGATCTACACATTTACTTATCAAAACTGACGAAAGAAAGAACTAATTATACCATGAAAACAGAACTTTTTCTAGCTTGACCTAATTTCTGACCTACAAACAGAAAATGATGAACAGTAACCTATGAATAGAGAAGCACGCAGAGAGAAATATGGTAAAAGAACAAGAAATGATCTAAGCAACTTAATCTGAATCAATATATCAATCTTTCCAAATTAAGTTATCACACTAGCGGTTGCATGGAAGAGAAAAAACTTTGTTTTAAATTGGTGGCAGCAGAAGTGCCTTGACCTCAAATCATAGTCCCAGGAATGGAGAAAGGATCATGGCTTGCTGTTGGCCTTTTTGAATCTTATTCTATCACTGCAGTAACCTAGTTGAGCAACCGAAACAAAAACAACTATACTAACCATCAAAAGCAACCTAATATAACAAAGCAAAATGAATCTATGTAATAGAAATTAAATCATGAACTAAAGAAAAAACATAGAAGTACACAGTAGGAGGTGTTGGGCAGCTTTGGTTTGGCCCTAACCCAAGAGCTTCAGCCCTCTGAAAGAGATCAGTGCTAGCTCAAAAACTGTTTCATCTTCATTATAAAAAAATAGAAGTTACATTACATAAACTGTTCTAAAAAAGGAACTCGAAAATGAGTTGAATACAATGCTGCACAAAAGTACGAAAATCTACTAATAACTGGCTAACCTACTGAAGCT
This sequence comes from Pinus tabuliformis, assembly GCA_031772625.1. NCBI lineage: Eukaryota > Viridiplantae > Streptophyta > Pinopsida > Pinales > Pinaceae > Pinus > Pinus tabuliformis. The sequence goes on along the minus strand of CM062811.1, from coordinate 834,196,765 downwards.
CTAAGCCTCCTTATTTATACAAATGGAGTCCTCCAACAGTCCTCCTAAAATCAAGGAACTCAGCTTCCTAGAACTGGAGATAAACAATAGTCCTTCTTTACTTGCTCGGTTGCCCCTTGGAATCATCAATGTGGACCTTTGTGCTCCGAGTTGTTGATGGAGGATTCGAGGAAAGGGGTCATAAATGAAGGAGACACCCCCCATACGAATCCTCTTCCCTGTTTCCTCGAGTTTTGACTGTCATTTGCTCATAAATCCCTTGACTTTGTCCAAAATTGGCCAAACAATCTGCATAAAACATACATTAGACTACATGGCAAAGTGGCTAACCCAATTCACTCTATTAGCATAAATATATTCAAAAAAATGAAATAAAGTAATGAGAATGGTTGATTAAGTCGAAATAAGAGGTGGGATGAGCCCATATAATTACCCATTTCTGGGGCTCATCAGAAGCTATACCTCCTCCAAGGGATAAGGGAAGATCTTTTGGATACCACAAACTTGCTTGCAGGAGGGGACATCTACCAGCTACCTTATGAATATATTAAGACTATCCTTAGCAACCATTCTAGGGCATCCATGAAAAAGGGTAGGGGTAGTCAACCAATGGCTAGCCCATCCTCTTCCAACACATCCATAAAAGGTGAAATTGGAAATATGTTGGAAGACCTCAAGAGTGAATTGTTGCAAACCCTTGCCCTATAGATGGAAACTATGCACATTATGAGAAAGTAGGAAGCAGAGAGAGAATCAGTCATCTTCTACCCTAGATGCACAAGGAGGCACCCTAGGAATGAATGTCCATTAAACCTGATCTAAATATGCTCAGTCTGTGAAGAAAACAACTCCACATACAAGTGCCCTTCTCTACATGGACTAAAAGATGTGTATCAGGGAACTATAGGGGTGACTAAACATCTTTTCTACAAAAATCAAAAGAGACCCCATGGGCCTTGGCCATACCAGTAGGGCATGCAAGGGTAATCCCATGCATATTACAACACTAACTAGAACACATCCATTCTTGATCCAGGTGGATGTTGGTGGCCACTTGCCTATCCCACTTGGACCCCCACAACTGTCTCTTTCAGTTTTTCAGTTTCCCAAATTGTAGCACAATTTACTATTTTTTGCAGTTTTTGAGGTCCTAAACTTACGGAGCGGTTTTGAGGCCCTAAATGACGTTTTTAGGGAAAACCAAGGGAAACATGGGATTTGTCTAATGTTTGTCACTCAAAAGTTGTAGTCCTTGGATAGATATTTCTAATGACATATTATGCCCGTAAAACGGAGATGGTGTTCAAATGTTGCGACCCCACGAAGTTGATGTACCAGTTTACCAAAATGGGGACCATAGTTTGGCGCTTCATCTCCTAGGGTTAGGTTTTAGGATGTTTAGGGATTTCCATTGTTTACCAATAATAAATAGGCCTTTGAGAGTGATTGTAATATAGTTTAAAGGCATGTAGCCACCACATCTCTTCTTAGAGATAAGCTACCATCGCCCGAGCTAGTTTATTTCCATTTCTGTTTGTAAGCATATTTCAATATTTTCCATTAATGAAATGAAGTATTATTTTTGTTGCGTCTTTGTATTTATAGTTATATCTATAATTTTTTGTGCTTTTGTTTAAATCGAGATTAGTGGTATCAGACCAGTCTGCTCTTTCTCTATTTTTTCTTTGCATGTCCCCAACGAGGTCAGGATATAAGGAGTTAGGGCTTGAACTGGTCGAACCTTTGCAAGACTAGCCTAGCAAATGTCGATGGCCTCCCATGTTGGAAAGAGAAGAAAGATGAGGGGGTAGGATATGCTATCAAAATCTTGCTCGATGAAGCCCTCGAGCGATAAAGGAACATGATGATGAAAAACATTGGCCAAATCATTCAGGGCTACCCATGGGTGACACATCTACTTCCAACAGCCACTATGGAAATGCCACACCCTTTTAAGGTACAAGTTAATTTTGAAAACTCCATATTCGAGGGTCATATAAATGTAGATGTCGTAGATAAATGGTTAAATATACTAGAAGGGTATTTTTCCATTCATAATTTTTCTAGCCAAGAAAAGATCACTTTTTCACTTCTCAAAGAAACCCCCCACGTCAAGGACTGGTGGGAAACCTAATGCGAGCAAAAGAATGATATTACAACATCATTGTTTTCAGCTGCACCCACTTGGAATTCATTCCGGGATGCCATTAAGGAGTAGTACTACCTTGTCAGAAGCTATGAGAATAAATACATAGAGTGGACAATGCTACAGCAGGGAAGGGACCGAGATGTGCTATATTGTACCAACATTTTTCATACCCTTCGCAGAAACATGGGTATCAAGGATTTTGAGTGGTAGAACATGATGATGAAAAACATTGGCCAGATCCTTGAGCGGCTACACATGGGCGACACATCTGCTTCCAACAGCCACTCTGGAAATGCCACACCCTTTTAAGGTACAAGTTAATTTTGAAAACCCCATATTCGAGGGTCATATAGATGTAGATGTCGTAGATAAATGGTTAAATCTACTAGAAGGGTATTTTTCCATTCATGATTTTTCTAGCCAGGAAAAGATCACTTTTGCACTTCTCAAAGAAACCCCCCACGTCAAGGACTAGTGGGAAACCTACTGTGAGCAAAAGAATGAAATTACGACATCATTGTTTTCAGCTGCACCCACTTGGAATTCATTCCAGGATGCCATTAAGGAGTAGTACTACCATGTCGGAAGCTATGAGAATAAACACATAGTGTGGACAATGCTGCAGCAGGGAAGGGACCGAGACGTGCTAGACTTTACCAACATTTTTCATACCCTTCGCAGAAACATGGGTATCAAGGATTCTGAGTGGCATTTGGTACTCAAATACCATGACTGTCTACACAGATACATCCAGGATGATATGGAGTTCCTCGACATATCCTCGATCGGCACGATGTACCAATACGTTTTCAAGATCAAGCAAAAATTTAAAGAGAAGAAGCGAGACTTTGGATCCGTGAATCTGAAGCAAGGGGAAGGCTTCCCCAAATCACAAAACCAAGGACAACTCGTCCAAGCGGCAAGAAAAGAACAACACCACAAAGTCAAAGAAGGATAAAGGGAAATGGTGTGAGTTCCATAAGAGCCCCACTCACAACACAAGTGAGTGTCGAACCAAGTAGTCGTTGGTGGCTGAGTTGAAGGCTTCAGAATCAGATGCATGTTCTGACCCTGAGTTACAACCTGACAAGAGGAATGAAAAAGGGAAGCAGATCATTGACATGGGGCCCAACACCACTGTTGCCACTGCCACGATCCATAAGAATAAGCCCAAAGGTCTAAAGGAGGGGGACCATCTTTTCCACTCACAGATGTGGGTGAAGGGTTTGCCACTATAATACATTGTTGACAGTGGGAGCCAAAAGAACCTCATTTTAGCAGAGGTCGTGAAGCGGTTGAGCCTACCGACTACACCACACCCGCAACTATACACTATTGGGTGGCTTCACCAAGGAGGACATCTCTGAGTCTGCCAACAGTGCCACCTTTGCTATAGCATCAAGCCCTTCATAGATGAGGTATTGTGTGATGTTTCACCTTTGGATGTTTGTGATGTATTATTAGTCCAACCATACTTGTGGAAGTGACATGCTGTGTATGAATCAAGGCCTTCAGGCCTCGTGTTGTTATTGTTTCTTTGGGTAATTCATTATACAGGATATCGAAGGTAGCCCCACCTACAACCACCTCTTTGATCTCTGCTAAGAAATGTAGCAAGATCATCTCCCAAAGTAGGAAATTTCTTTTCTTTCTGGTTCACTCTCAAAGGAAGGGGAAGATCGTAGACACATCCATGGCCCCCAAGAAGGGTTCCTCCACCTAGCAAAAGTAGTTGGATATGATCATGAAAGAAGACAGGAACATCCTCTCCTCACCCACAGGGGTATCATTGCACTGTCAGGTCCAACATTCGTTCGATCTAACTCCCGAGGCACCTCTACCCAACAGGCTAATATATCGTCGCTTGATTATGGAAAATACCAAGTACAAGCAGAGAAATGATCAAAATTGGGCACCACACAAGTTTCGAGTGAGTGACAAAGTTTGGTTGCATCTACAAAAAGAATGCCTTACAAGAGCCCATTGGAAGCTCAAACCACTCCAATATGGTCCTTACACCATTACCAAGGTTGTGGGAAACAATGCTTTGGAGAAAAACATTCCCCTATTCCTTGGCTTGCACCGAGTGTTCAATGTGGACCGCCCTTCACCATGCTTCCCACCATTGCTAGACACATCAGAGATTGCAGAACAGCTAACCAAAGACAAAGTTCAACAGAAGTTTCCCCATCTCATGGAGCCACTCAACACAATGGGGACCATTGCTTCCTAAGTGGGGAGGAATGATCCAGGTGGATGTTAGTGGCCACCCGCCCATCCCACTTGGACCCCCATAACTGTCTCTTTTAATTTTTCGGTTTCCTAAATTGTAGCACAATTTACTATTTTTGGCAGTTTTTCGGGTCCTAGACTTCTGAAGCCGTTTTGACACCGTAAACGACGTTAGGTCGAATAACTTGATGATTTTGATTACTACTATCTTTTTTGTAATAAACTTGGTAAAAAATCTAGGTAATAAATTTAATAAAGGAAAAATAATAACCTAGGTCATGGAACACATATTCCAAGCTGAATATTGGGAATAAACATAGTGACGAGGATCACTTGTGATTAATTAATGGCTATGGAAATTTGCAAAGGAAATGACAAAGGTTTTGGAGAGGCATGGTGCATTTATTGGCATTTTATTTATGAAAATAATGGAAAATGGGAAAAAATGGAAGTGAAAGGTCACAAGTTGCATTTTAGGAGGAAAATAATGGAAAATTGTATAAAATAGAGTCCTCATTAATAAAAAGGATTCTGAGGATCAGTTTGTAGTTTTTTTTTTTTTTCTGTTCATTTTTGGAGTTCTCATTTTTCTACTCTCTATGTCTCTCATATTCTTGGACACCTAGAGTTTTCTTGGAGAACTCTCAAAGGAGTATAGCATACTTGGGATTTTGAGCAAGAAGGGAAAGGAAGAGAAGGAAATCAGAAGAGGACATCAGGATCGCCAACTATACTGAGTTTTTCTTAGAAGTACCAAGTTGCATGTACAATTTCATTACTATTTTTGGCATGCATGGCATATGCATGTGGTTGCTTGGTTGTGATATTTCATTGGAATGGAGGATTGCCTGTAATGACAATGGTTTTTTGTAGCCTTTCCATTTCCTGGATAAACATGGTGTTGTGGGTTTCTTTCATTTTGTTTTTTAGTTGGTTATCATGTTCCTTATGGTTGCGGGTTGAGTTATTAGTTCCTGGAAGCCTTGGTTGGACACACGCTCTAGAAGCCATGTAATGGCTTGGATTGAGTTACTAACCATGGAAACCTTGATTGGAATAATTCTTTGGATACCTTGGTGGGTTGAGTTATTAGTCTCAGAAGCCTTGGTTGGCCAAACGCTCTAGAGCGGTGAGCTTGACATGAACTGTGGGTTAAGTTACTAGATGTGGAAGACTTAGTTGCAACAAACACTCTGAAGCCTTGGAAAGCTTGGGTAGAGACCGTTATTGTGATAGTTAGTTTTTTCCGACCGTGAGGTGGAATCATTAGTTATGTGCTGAGGTGGTTTGGCCTCTAGAAGCCCTGGTTTGCTTTTGTATAATTTTTTTCATGAGATCCCACATTCATGTCTGGAATATGGCACGGTGGTGATTGGTTGAAAGAGAGATTTTGTTTAGCCCAATCTATGGTCGGGTGGTACGTGGATATCCCCAACTTGGATGGATTTTCATATGTTAATAAAAGCTCGTTTTTCATGAGTAAATGTGCTTTATATTACGTGTCTTTAATGGATGTTTCCTCGTTGATATACCTATAGTTATTTGTTCATTATAAGTATGTTTTAGGACAATTATGATGTATGGCTCTTGTCATGTTTTGGTTAGTATCCACTACATTGCTACTACAGTCTTGGGGAATATGAACTGCATAATTAATACATGGGTGTTGAGTACTAAGCCAACTATGTGGAGAAAGCTATAACAAAAGAAAATGGCCCTGGACCACCTTGCGATCGGTGGAGACGGATGTAGATATCCACTACTGCGATTCATAAAAAAATATTCGGTAATGAACAAATCTATGGATGTCAAATGTATAAAGATTTTTCACAATGGCAAATACTCCATCCAACAACTGCACTTGCCCCTAGAAGGACCTCCATGACATATTTGACTTACTTCCTTTCCATCTAGTATGGGGAATCACCCTTCCTTTAAAGCACATAATTTATTGTAAGTCATCTCTGGCCTCTAACTCGAAAGCCTGACGAGTCATCTTATATAGTGATATTATAGCCAACGCAAAGTCCAATTCCATTTAGGAGATATTATGGTTAGCTATATGCATAAACTTACTCTGATCTCTCTACAGCCACTAAAGACCCACTAGAGTACCAAGGCAAAAAAAAACTGACAGGATGAAAATACATGTGTTATGATCATGACAACCTCAATTATGTTTTGCCTCAGTCTACACCACAAAGAACCGATAAAAAAAAACTAGATAACCATTATCCACAAGCATACTCGTTATGGAAACATCTCCAACACAGCGGATAAGGCGAGTAGATAAAACGACTTTTTGGTTTGAAAGGAATCAATCATCCTTAAAGTGATTTTCTACGACCGAAGCGAAATCTGTAACTTTATCTATCTGATTCGAGTACCATGATTTATATGTTATGTATATCCAATCAAATTTGATTGAATGAATCGATCTACCGAATTCTTTACAGCTCAAAGTCTCAATTTTTATTTTATTTTTACATACCCGTGAGAAAAAATCCAGTTCATGAAGTGTCACTTCTGGCTTATCCTCATTCCTTCGATGGTCAAACCAAACAATTTGTTCAACTCCCAAAATGCCAGAGACAAGTGAAGGGAGGAGCTCACAAGGGCACTACCTTTGTTTAATACAAAATGTTTTAGTGGTTTCACAACCAAGATGCCATGGCAATTTTAGATGTGTACTGTAAAACAACGTCCCTTGGGGGGTTATATTGGCATCTCGATGTTGAGCTTGTGTTGTGACTAGCGATATGTACGTGATTACCATTTCTTGTCTTGCAATTTTAGCACTTATGTTCTTGGTAGATTTGAAGAACAATGGGGCCTTCGACTGAGAACCAAATTGACTTTTTTTTTCTCCTTAATAACCCCTGCAGCCAATGATAATCCCTTGGGCACTTCTCTTTATTTTAATTTACATACTTTTCCTTTAGGTACATGCGGTTTCAAATTTATTAACCCTTTGAAAATCCTACACATAGTTAACTCTAAGAGAGCTGAAAGCCACCGTTCGAAAGTAGACTACAACTTCAGGGATCCATCGTGGTTTTCCTGTTCTATCACCGTAGGCTAAACCACCTACGTCATTTTGTGTTCAAAATTATATTTCATTTCAAGAACTCAATATAATATATATAACATAACATATATATATTATATGTTATTGCTTCAACCTCCTTGTCATAATAAATCATTTTAATTTCTAATAGTTATGGATTCTGAAATATCTGTCTTAGAGTATAACGGAAACCTTCATTAAAATTCATTATTGTTTAAACCTAGTTTAGGACCTATAATTCATTTATATCTTACAAATATCGATTGGCCCATAGGCCGCAATATTGGAACTTAGAGCTCTGATACCATTTGTCAGATACCCCCTGGCATAATACTACTAATTCTCTAGTTTTCTCTACTGGATCCAGGATGTGAACTTTTATCTTCAATTACTAGACTTACATTCTGGATCAACCCGTTTGCATACCTTACAACTCAGAGAAAAGAATCAATAATGAGAATTCAACATAATAAAGTTCCTACATTTACATTTATTTCCTTTCATGACCCAACACAAGCATTAATGGAACGTTATGACAAACACACATTGTCATATATCATGCTCATAGTCTTACTGACATAGTAGACAATATTGTCGACATATATCCTATGTAATTTGAACAATTAGCTAAACTGAGCCTCAGTGGATGCAATTTACTTCATAATTCATAATGCATAACATAGATAACTTCAACCATAGGTTATATAATTTCAAGCCTTAAAAAAAAATTATTCAACTTACATAGTTAACTCATGCATAATTATTCACTATCTTAAAAAGAAATGAGATATCACATAAGTTTAAATATGTGACAACATACAATTATTGCACAAAACCACATATTATGTTCCTTCACTAATCTTAACTTGGATTCAACTTATATACAACAGTTGTCACATGTGTCCATATATGATCATCTCATGAACCAAGTTAACACATGCAATTCTACTCATGCATAGTGGTCACATGCAAATTATTCAAGCATATTTTAAGCAAAGACAACCCAAGAAATTTCTATCGTATGCTTCTAGAATTGACAATATAGAGAGTAAGAAGCCAACATACAGAACATCCCATGCAAAGTAGATTATCTAAAAGAATGTTACTTGGAAAAACGTGCACACCACCTAGCCTAGAATTTCCTTCCTTCAGTTCACCCCCATGCCGAGACTTCTTGCCATGGATCAACTATCTCTTATTTATTGATTCAATGGGTATTTAATATCCTCTTTCATGATATGGTTTCTGTTAGCGGCGTCCCACTTTTATGGATCTTTTTGATCCATTAGCCTAGGCTTTTCATAGAAAATCTCGACTTTATCTCCCGTGAGGCTTTTCCTCATAAAACATTACCTTTATCTCCCACAAGGATTTTACATTTTTCTTAAACTTAGTATATTTCTCTAGCTAAGTAACTTAATGGATATTTATCTCCAAATCCATTAAGATTATATAGAATTGGATCTAGAAGTCTTGTCATGAAAGAATTATCCATTCTCATCCACTGATGGGATTTTATTTGGCAAGGACCTCATCTCTTGATGTCTCGTTTTCCAAGCATCTTACATTATCTTTATTTACTTAACAATAAAATGTTTAGTTTCATTGTTACATTTTGGACCTAGATTTTCTTAGCTTAGGTTAGTAGAGTGTTACATACAATGGAGGGGTGTTACATCATGTGGTGGAGTAGTCAGCATACCCCAAGTCTGAACAATTAGGGAAAAGAGGAAACCTACATGAAAAAATGAAGTAACATTTCATAAAGGATGCAGCCATCTGAGCCAAAGTGTAGAGATTTAAGGAAGGGACATGTTTGCAACTAAATTTCCATAAAAATATAAAAGGCTCATGAAGGGGAAACACAAGTCAGAGGACAAGTGGGAAGTTGAATGAAAAACAAGTAGTAAGATGAAGGAACGAGGGTAGATTCCAAAAGAAAAGTTTGGTAGCAAGGCCAAAGTTGAGGGAAGGAAAAGTAACTTGATGTCTATGATCATGCAGAAGTTAAGCAAAGGAAGAAGTTGAACTGAGAATGATCCATGTTAGGTAAAAGCGTAACCAACATATGGTCGATTGAGGTGAATAACTTTCTATTCATGCTTCTTTTGGATTTTGGCATTGTATTTTATTGATATTGAATCATTATCTCGGGTTTGATGTAAATTATGATCTCTTGTAAGAGAAAAATGCTAGAGGAGAATTTTATATAAAAATTTTGCATGTGTAATTGTATTGTCGAAAGTTAAAATAAAGTAGAGTGACAATAATATTTAATTGCACTATATTGAAGGGTAATGATATTCCACTATGTAACCAATAATATAGAGATTATATAAGTAATCTTATTCTAACGCATAGTGTGGGTGAAGTAACTTTGCATTACACTAGAAAATTACAAAACTCGCTCAAGCTGTTGTGATGCACCAACCAAAAGCCTTATAACCGTAGGATCCCATATGATCATGATATCCATAAAATAAAATGCATACATAACTTTTAGTTTAAACTCCCTTCTCCACTTTAATAACATTTATTAAAGAAAAAGTTAAGAATGCTACAATTTTATGTGTTGAATATTTCTTTTATTGTTGTCGAGAATTTATAGAATCTTATGTGTATTGTTTGAAGAGCTCAACATCTCGGGTGAATACTTTAGCCATCATTTCAAATTCCCACCCCTGAAGATGGGTGAAGTGCTCACCAGAAATGTTGAGCTCTTCAAAGAATACAAACATGATTCTAGAAGTTTTCAAGAACAATATGTTACTTAGTATAGAAACATACAAGCTATTATTTTTTAATTTTTCAAAAATTTCATTCACAAACATTATCATAAATTATATGATATATTCAACAACATTATATAATATGTAACATATTTATAATAATATTATATAACATAAACCAATATAATTAATGTATAATATTTTTACACAAAAATATTATATAATATAATTTTATATATGGGATAAACCACTATAATTAATGTCACATAACGTTTAGATGCAAATTTATTGCTTATGTAACATGTTAATGGTTAAAATTCTTTACTGTTTAAACCTAGTTTAGGACATACAATTCATTTATATCTTACAAATATGGCTTGGCCCATAGGCCGCCATATTGGAACTTAGAGCTCCGATACTTTTTGTCACATATCCCCTCGCATAATACTACTAACTCCCTAGTTTGCTCTACTGGATCTAGGATGTGGACTTTTATGTCAATTACTAGACTTACATTCTGAATCAACCTGTTTGCATACCTTACAACTCGAAGACAAGAATCAATAATGAAAATTCAACATAATAAAGATCTTGCATTTACATTTATTTCCTTTCGTGACCCAACACAAGCATTAATGGAACGTTTTCACAAACACACGTTGTCATATATCATGATCATAGTCTTACTAACATAGCAGACAATATTGCTGACATATATCCTATGTAATTTGAACAATTATCTAAATAGAGCCTCAATGGATGTAATTTTCTTCATAATGCGTAATGCATAGCATAGATAACTTGAACCATAGGCTATACAATTTCAAGCCTTAAAACAGAATTATTCAACTTACATAGTAGTCTCATGCATAATTATTCACTATCTTAAAAAGAGACGAGATATCACATAAGTTTAAATATGTGACAACATACAATTATTGCATAAAAACCACATATTATGTTCCTTCACTAATTTTAACTTGGATTAATTTATATACAATAGTTGTCTCATGTGCCCATATATGATCATCTCATGAACCAAGTTAACACATGCAATTCCACTCATTCATAGTGGTCACATGAAAATTATTCAAGCATCTCTTAAGCAAAGACAATCCAAGAAATTTCTATCGTGTGCTTCTAGAATTGACAATATATAGAGTAAGAAGCCAACATACATAACATTCCATGCAAACTAGATTATTTAAAAGAATGTTACTTGGACAAACGTGCATGCCATCTAACCTAGAATTGCCTTCCTTCAGTTCACCCCCAAGCTGAGAGTTTTTGCCATGGATCAACTCTCTCTTGTTGATCGATTCAACAGGTATTAAATACCCTCTTTGATGATATGGTTTTCGTTAGCGGCGTCCCACCTTTATGGATCTTTTTTATCCATTTGCCTATGCTTTTCACATAAAATATTGCCTTTATCTCCCGCGAGGCTTTTCCTCATAATAGCTTGCCTTTGTCTCCCACAAGGCTTTTACATTTTTCTTAAACTTAGTATATTTTTCCAGCTAAGTAACTTAATGGATATTTATCTCCAAATCCATTAATCTGATCTAGAATTGGATCTAGAAGTCTTATCATGAAAGAGTTATCCATTCTCATCCACTAATGGGATTTTATTTGGCAAGAATCTCATCTCTTGGTGTCTCGTTTTCCAAGAATTTTACATTATCTTTATTTATTTAACAATAAAGTGTTTAGTTTGATTGTTACATCTTGGACCTAGATTTTCTTAGCTTAGGTTAGTAGAGTGTTACATACAATGGAGGGGTAGTCAGTGTAACCCAAATCTGACCAATGGGGGGAAAGAGGAAACCTACATGAAAAACTGAAGCAAGATTGCATAAATCATGGACCCATCCCAACCAAAGTGTATAGATGTAATGAAGGGGCATGTTTGCAACTAAATTTCCATAAAAAATATAAGAAGCTCATGAAGGGGAAACACAAGTCAGAGGACAAGTGGGAAGTTGAATGAAAAACATGTAGTAAGACGAAGGAATGAGCGTAGATTCCAAAAGAAAAGTTTGAGGAGGAAGGCAAAAGTTGAGTGAAGGAAAAGTAACTTGATGTCTATGATCATGTAGAAGTTAAGCAAAGGAAAAAGTTGAACTGAGAATGATCCATGTTAGGTAAAAGTGTAACCAATATATGGTCGATTGAGGTGAATAACTTTGTCTTTGTGCTTCTTTTTGGTCATTCTAGTATTTTCTTTCGTGCTCATCTGTTAATGCAATAGGATTTCAATAAAAGGTAGGTGCAAACAATCATTCCTGGATATCAAGTGTGGCGAGGTGGAAAGTGTGGATAGCTGATTTATTTTTCGTTAATACGTTGCATATTTTTTACGAAGTGCATCCAACGTATCTTTGGCCTGCTTTTGACTCTTAAAATCAAAACTGAAAGATCTGCATTATACATTATTCATATTAAATATATTGTTTCCATAGCCATGTCTTTGTAGAACTTATTGGAATGATATTTAATTGATAATATAATAATATTTCTTTAATTCTTAATAATGAATATTGTTAAATATATTTATTATTTAACAAAATCAGGTATATTTTACATTCGGTAGTATCAAAATAAATTAGAAATAATACAGTAATTTAATTTCCTCTTTAAATTAGGAAAAGAAAAGTTATGATGAAGTAATGTACATTATAAGAAAATAATGTTAAAGAGAATAGGGTTTTCTAGAATAATATTAAAGAGAATAAGGTTTTTAAATTGTTCTCAGTGTAATCAAAATGATACGATATTAGTACAAGTATATGAAGTTTTTGTTGAATTATTTAATAATAAAGAAAAAATTAATAATAATAATATTAAATATATTATTCAGTTAAATTTATGGTCAAAATATAATATCACAAAGTTAAAGAAAATTTAAGGAAAATAGGAAAGTGATTCAATATAATATAAAATATTAAGAGTGTCTATTTTTAGGATAAAAAATATTTATCTATTTCAACTTCGTTAAATTAAACAATATCTCACAAGCTCAATATTGAAAAAATGGTGTTGCGGACTTCTAAAATCTGAGTTTATCATGTTTATGGATAATTGAGGTTGAGGTTTAGAAATGAGAAGCACTTTCTCTAGTCATTTTTCTCTATAATTTCAAAACACATGTTACGATATCTGTGTAGCCTTTTAATTCATCAAAACTAAGATAATTACTAGATTTAAAGATGATAATTACTAGATTTATGGATGATTCTCCTAAAACATTCAAGTACATAAATAAAATCTTAGAAATTTCTTGGGTTTTTTAAGTTCATCAAAACCAAGTTTTATTTTAATAAATGTTATTTTTCATCATCATTAAAACGAATATAACTACTTCTACCCATAAATTAAAATAGACCAATGTAGACATAGGTTGGATAGATATCTATCAACCATAGAAAGGGATCAATCTTTCTAAGGAGAATTTTCCTTATCAATTAGATCCATTTCGTGTATTAATTGCTTTCTCTCTAGTTTAGATTATTCTTCTGAATTTAAAAGTCATGATCTTATTATAAACAACATACGTTCATCTTTCAACTCTAGAAGGTTGATCCTCTTAGAGAGTTGGTATATTTTTATCTATGTCAAGTTAGTTCCTTATAATATTATTTATGTTCTAAATCAATTTTAGATTTTTGTATATAAAAATATTCTTAATTTTACTAAAATCCTCTCTCTCTCTATATATATAAACACACATAAGTATGAACACATCCTTTTAGGTTCTTATGAACTGAATCGAAACATCAAATTTCACATCTTTATAGTATTTTGAATTCTTCATGCTTGTGGAATGTTAAGGATGGAATCAAATTACTTATTTTTGGTTGGGCACCTAGTAATGAAAATATATACAAAGGTCATGTTTTTTTTTCTATTTCATTATAAGAACCATATTTATATACTTCTAGCAATAGAATTAGTTTGGTACATTAGTCTAGGGCATCCCACCATGTAAAATCATGCAAAAATAAATTTCTTACATATGACATTGGTGATTATGGAAGAAATAATTTGGGTAATCTCTCTTTTCTAATATGTTATGTTGTGATAAATTTGAATCAAGATGAAGGATGGATAAGATATGTTGTTGAAATAGGCAAAGCATATTCCAAATATCCATATGAGCTAGATATCTAAAAAAAATTAAGCAATGATGGTTTCTCCATATGCTTTGCTAAAGGTGATTAAAAAGTTAACAAGCATTCATTGTTTATACCTAGACGATTCAAGATATGAACTTTATATACATTGAGGGAAAAAAATTAAGTATTATATGTGGTTGTTTTTACAAAAGAATATAACTTTGTGGATTTATAACATAATCGCTTAGGAGACATCAGTGAAAAGTGTGTAAATGTCCTTTCAGGAAAAACACACTTCTAGGTTTGAAGAACTATGTTTGAGCTCTGTGAGCACTTCATAGATTATAGGGAAAAAAATGTTTCATTTATGAGAGGTGGCCATGATAGGAAACCAGTCTATTAGAATTGATACACTCTAATATTTTTGGGTAGTAAATATCAAGCATTTAGAAGGAGCCTCATATTTTGTCGCATTCACTGATGATGTGTCTAGGAATGTTTAGGCCCACCCCATGAAAGAAAGGGTGAAAAATTTATTTATTTCAAAAATTTCATGTTGTTATTGACAAAATGACTTACAAATGTTTGAGCTATTTTAAAACATGTAAATTTTGAGAGTACGGATCTAATGAATTCACGAATTATTTTAATAGGTTTGGAATAAAACATGGAAAGATTATTCTTGGTAATCCTCGACAAAATGGTAATCTAGGAAGGATGAATCCTACTATTAGAGAGAAGGTGAGGAGTATATTATTAAACTCCATATTGCAAAAGCATTTTTTGGGTGGAAGGAGTAACAATAATATGTTACCCCATCAATCAATTGCCTAATATAGCCTTGGATATTGGAATTCCAGAAGAAATTCGGACTAGTAAAGAGGTAAACTACTATTTCCTAAAATTCTTTCAATTTGAAACATTTATGAACATTCCCAAAAAACATAGAACAAAGTTGGATGAGAAATCAATTAAATGTATTTTTCTAGGATATCCCGATAATGATCTTTTTTATCATCTATGAGCTCCAATTATATACAAAATTGTGAGAAAAAGGAATTTAATATTTAATAAATTAAAAAGCTATAAAATTTATAAAATAGGAAATATATATTTTGTCTATATTGGAAAGAAACTAGTCCATAGATTTAAGAAAATCACGGACAACAATTAGAAAATGATGGAAAGTAAAAAGAATAGATGTTCCAGTAGCCACTACAAAAGATTCAACTAAAAAAAATTATAAATAACACTACAATTTATTTTCAAATATAATACGGATTCTTAAACCCTCAAACACGTATTCGCCCTTAGAGTATATTTTGTTAACTAGTGAAGGTAAAATATTGAATAAACATATGATGAATATTAATGATGGTTTTCTTTGCGTCATTGTGTTCATATTTTGAGACGGGAATTAAATCTTAAAAGGAATTTCACCATTAAATAGCAGATGAAACTAAATAAAATAATATAGATTTAAAATGTTTGGTGTACATTAAATAAGTGTTAGAAGAATTTATATGTTTTAATCAACGCCATCACTTGTCAAACCTAGATATTTAGGTGTATCATCATCAAAGTACATTCATCATTTATTTTGTAACTGATGTTGATGATTTTACTATTGGTTTTGATGTTCTTGAAGTGATTTAATAATGGAAGTTACAAATGGCTAAAATGAAGATATTGATAACAACGTTATATAATTGAAAACTATTTACATGTAATGTAATCTCCCACTTTTAACTTCCGAGCAATATGGATAACGTTGATTTTTTTTTTCGTTTCTAATCTCAAATACACATATGTAAATAAGTTACACTATTTTTCAATAGGTCTATTATATTGGATTAATAAAAGATGAGAATTTTTAGATGATCTTTTGAATAAAAGATCACATATTGTCTATAAAATTAAATCTCAATTATTCTTCTTAACCTGAGATATAATAATTGAAAAGAATGTAAGTGGGAACAGAAATGAAAATTCATATATTTAGGAGCACTTTCGAAGCTCATACTCCACGCACTCTAAAACCATAATTCAACCACTCTCGAGAAGAAACTTACAACTTCCATGACCTTGTTAATATGAGATTTTCTAGTAGGAGGTTGTTTTTTCTTTAACATAAGGGCATATTAGAACGTAGGTGTGACCCTCATGCTACAAGTGGTATCGATGATGATCTTTAGGCTGATAAACTATGTTCCTAACATGTTGATATATTGACACAATAGAGAGGAGAAACATAACACACCAAAGTACCTTGGAAGGGGTCGATAGTTAAGGTCATTACATAATGTTGGGAGACGGTAAAACAAGGACTTCCTTTTGTATCCAACTGAGCTGATATGGGGATCGCTGCGGAGTGGTGGGATGGTTAAGGGTTGAACCAAGTCTTGATCCCTAACATTCTTTTGACTCTAATTGTCAATGATAAAAAAAACTAATTCATGCTTAATCTGACAACTATGGCTAAAAGAAGTATAGTAGAGGTGTCATCCTTATTAGCAATCATGAGAATAACATAAGTTCCTGATTCAATTGGATTGTGGAGATAAATAGCTACAAGAGGGGGAGGGAAATATAGTTGCGGGAAATATAGTTGCTCCACCTAAGTAAAAATAGTGTTTTTGGAGAACATATTTTATTTACTAAAAAATTAGAAGTATTTGAAATTTCTGATGAAAGGTACAAAAACGGGCATTGGAAGGTGTGGAGGATCAATATGAGAATGACTAGTAGGAGACGTGATTATGGAGAATCTCAACTTCCAACTAATTTGGAAATTTAAAAAGAAATTCTAATTCCTTGATGTAAATAATCATATTTTCTAAATTGATAAATGAATTTTTGGGTATGCTAACTCATAGTCTAGAAGTTTTTTGGAGAGGTAAGATTGTGTTGATATGTTAAAAATAAATGTTCCTTGTGAATCATGATTTTAGGGATAGATTGAGTGACTTATGGGTGATCTATGGAGTGAACTTAGGATCTAGGAAATTTTGTGACGTTTTTAAATTCTATCTATTGTAAGCCTATGGCATATAAAAAGAGAGATCGGGTATTAGAAAAGGAGGATGTCCAAATAATATGAAATAATTCCATAGGAAGGAAGGAGAGGTTGTAAGTAAATAAATGTACCTATTATTTTAATGAAATGATGTTTTCACTATACATTATTTTCTGCATGATTTTTGTAATTCCAATTTGAATATATTAATTAGAAATGAATAGTATATAGTGAAAATATATTATATGAAGGAAGTAATTCCTATCATAGTAAGGGGAGACTTTGGTAGTGTTAGCTACCTATACCAATAGGTTTCATATTTCATGATTGGCAAATAAAAGTTCCAAATATGCTCTGCTTTGGTGATCCAAAGATCCCATATTTCCATGAGAAGACAAGGTGTGTACATAAGCTTGATGTTGTCTCAATTTTGATGGATGGTCCAACAGCCTAATCTGGATCATGCCATGTTTCAATTTTCTGTTGTAGAATAGAGAAAGAAGTCTGTCCAAACTGTGTAATCTTGGCAGACCAATAGCTAGGTAGAGAAAGTAAGGTTTCCAACTGCTTAATCTGGGACCTTGGAAGCAATAAGGATAGCCTTAGATAGAAAGTCAAAATAAAAAGCCAAAAGAAAAGAAAAGGCACATAAGGGTCTGCAAGTCTAAGTGCACCCTCCATGAAGAAACGAAAAATGCTAGGCAAGTAGATGGGTAAGTAGATGGGGTTGCAGAAATGTCAATCATTTCAAATGAATTTGCTGATCTAGCATAAAGAAACATCAGTGGATAGAGACGCTCCTCTTCTCCATCAGGTTGCAGCAAAGCAAAGGAGCATGACTAACTCCCTTTTCCCCTTTTCACATTCATTACTAACATCCCTTCATCAGTTGTGTTCATGAAAGAATTTAAGGTTTTATGTTGGTTCTTATTCCTTTAAAAGCCACATTTCTTGTCTAAAATTCTTTTTATTTTGATCTACTCCCTAAGCTAAGTTGTTTGTATATAAACTTAGTGACATCATTCCTTATTCACCTCTTCCATTCATATTAACCCCTAACTTCTTATTATGTAAATCCCCTATGTTACCCTTTCCCTATTATTATAAACACTATGGTGTATAAACCCCAAGCATTCTATAAATATCCCTTCCCCTTGGCATTATAGCCATATGTTCACTGTCTGGGATTAAATTGACATCCGGTCAGTTAAGAACCCAAACCCAACCCCTCTTCCCCCTTCAGAAGTTATCTAAACCCCTTCATTTGCTAAAAAATCCTTGTAAAAAACCCTATTTTCACCCCTATCCCGCTTCATTTGCAAAATATACATAAAAACCCACTTTTTCCCTTTATCCTAAGTTCTGGGCGCTATGCGCGTTTTTACAAAATACATTGAAAAATCATGTAAATCCGCCAAAGTTCTAAGGTCCCCGCTGGGCGCATTTACCAAAGAAAATATTATTTTATTCCCCGCCAATATCCGTATCGACCTAGCAGCTTAACGATCTGTCGACCGTCGGATCAGGCCCTTTTCATCCGACAGCCCACATGCATATCGGAGCGGCTCCGACGTCTGAAGGATAGCTTCCGATATCTGTCAGAGGGTGACGTTAGGCCTCTACCACGCGTCACCCCCAAATCGCATCGGAGCGCCCTCTAACAATTCCGCTTCCGTATATAAGGCGGTGCGATATCAAACCGCTTACCGTTTCTGGTTTCCGTTAACCCGCTATGCCGGCGTCACTGCTACGTCATCGCCACGTCAGCACCCCCGTCCGCCATTGCTCCGACCTGTCTGCCACCTCACCATCCCCGTGGACCACTCTTAAGCCGCCACGTCACCTGATGACGTCATGCTGATGTCATCCGACCTTGACCCCACCTGATGACGTCATGCTGACGTCATCCAAAAAAAGCGCCAATGTTCCAAAAAATCCATATTTTGGCCAAAAAACCGTGTTTTTTGCACTTTTTGCAAAAACGACTGTTGTTTCTTCTGCATGTATTTTACGTCCAAGCTCTCACCAACCTACTGAATTCGACCTGGAGACCATTGGCGCGCCAAACCCACTTGCATTTGTCACCATTGCCGCAGTCTACCAGGTATTTATCCGAATTATCCTCCATGCGCCTAAGTTTGTCCATAATTCTCCAAGGATAACGTAAAACACTGAAAAAACACATAATTTACCAGCAAATCCTCTGTGCCTAGCCTCCATTTGCAACTGTAAGGTCGAAATTCACCTGCTAAGCCCTGTTTACCCGAGTTTTCACAAACCTGCATTCTGTTCGCGCAATCGTGAATGGGGTACCCAAACTGCACCAATTTGCTATAAAAAAGAGTTTTTTAACGCGAAGCATTCACCCTATCAGCGCTTGTGCAGTATTTCAATTGCTGCCATCACCATTTTATCCTCTGTTCCTCAGTAAATCACCTCTCTTTTCAAGAATTACTCTTTTGTGTTTCTCTGCACAGTAACACCAATTTACATACAAACAGAGTTTTAAAGTAACCATGGATGCACCAGTAGCTCCTGTAGCCTTGAACATTGCTCCTTTAAATGCTCCTAAGAGAGAATTGGAATGGAAACCATTAGCAGACCTGGATTATCAGATATCAGAAGAAATGCTAATGCACAGCAAGTACCACATCCACTTGTTAAACGAATTGAAGATTAAACATGAGGCTGGAACAGATGTATTGGGCATTTGGGAATCTTTCCTCCCTCTCTTCAAGCTCCCTCAGGTCAACCAGTTCCCTGACCTAATCCACCTATGTGCTGAATGCTACGACGCCACTCAGAGGGTTGTGATGGACCCTTCAGGTTCAGTTGTTTTCTATGTCACCCCTGAAGCCATCAGAGAGATGCTGCACTTCAAAACTGAGAAGAAATTAGTCCCTTTATCACTGGCTGATTTGATAAAGCAAAGAGCTAAATTGACAGATGCTCAGGTCACCAAACTAAATCAATTATTCATTGACTCTGACATTGTGAAGTACCCTCCCATTTCTCATGTTTACCTTAACCAATTGGGCAGGGACCTTGTAGACATGATCAGTCCCATTCTGGGCTATAATTCAATTGAATTTGTTGATGAAACTGTGCTGGTGATGATGCTCATGTTTTCCCCTGGCAAGTCTCCAATCTGCTATGACTATGCCACCTACATATCTGACAAAATACATGAGCAATTGATTAATTTATCAAGAGAAAGGGTGTTCAGATACACCTCTTACATCTACCACTTAATTCTGTATTATCAACATGAGAAGTTTCACTTTGCTATGAAGAGAGTGGATGCACAAGGAAATCCACGGTCAGTGGTTTATTGGTCCTCTGCCTTCCACTGCAGATCTTGTTCTCCATATACTTATTGTGAGTTTATAGACCTTTTCATCCACCCAGCCATGTCTCTGCTCATGAGCTCACCTCCTCCTAGACTAACTGATGAGATGCAAAGGATTCTTCAGCTGTCCAAGGCATACAACATTGGGGATTGGTACTATTACCAACACCACACAGTCATCAGAATATATGGGTGTGAGTTGCCCCCATACAGATTGCCCAGATATGTGCCCATGAGATTATTTGCCCTTGAATATTTCAGGCAGTTTGGGAATGCTGATATACTACATTTTTCAGGGAAAGGCAAAAAGGCACAGCTCAAGGTAAGAAACCAATTAGGCCACTTCATCTACAACAAAAGGGAGGAAGGTTGGCAAGAAGCAGACAGAATGCTAGAGTCCCTTGGCCTACAGACCAGTTTCCTTTGGAAACCTTATGACCCCAATCACTTCATAACTTTAAGAAGGGTCAAATATATGCTGTCCGGTTATGACCATGTAAGGTTGCCTCACATAGAAAAGTATGCAAATCAAATTAAGTGGAGGAGAGGAACCTTAGAGGAGGCTGCCACACAAGAAGATTTAAATCAAAGAGCAGTTAAAAATATCCAAAAGATGGCTGACTTAGAGCTTTGTGCACAGGTATTTGCTCTTCCAGACACTCAAGTGGGAGCAGCTACCTCATCCTCCACAGCACAGCAGCAAACAGCCAAAGCTACTGATCAAACCTCTAGCAAAGGCAAAGAGAAAGAGATGGAGCCAGAGCAGCCACCTCATGAAGAAATGCAGCATGAAGAGGTACGGCAGCAGGAAGTGCAGCAACAGCCACAGGTACAGCAGCAACAAGGGGGGCAGTAAGAGAAAGAACAACCAGTGCAACAAGAGCAAACAAAACAGGCCCCAGAATCCACCGGGCAGCAAGCTCAGGACACCCTGCCTCCTAGGCAGGAGACAACAGTGGAGGCCTCAGTCCTCCAAACCCCACAAAAGGAAGATATAAGTAGAAAGAGGGACAGAGAGACTCCCCTCACAACATCAACAACTCATGGGGAGAAAAGACACAGAATGAATCCCCTTTCTCAGGAGGAAATGCCAATAGGGCAGTCTTTAGGCATGGGCCCACCTAGTATGGAGGCATATGCAAATTCCTTCCAGCAGGAACAAGAGAGCATAGTGGGAGGAGAAGTCAGCTCCTCAAGCCAGCAAAGAGGAGCTGAGGTGGGCATCAAGCAGCAGTTCATTGACATAAAGAAGAGGAATGAGCCCATAAGAGTACAGCTATATAATCATTTGTTGAAAATGGCTCCCACTAACCAGCAAAGACTAATGTCTGCATTTGATGTCCAGGAGGGCAAGATGATCATGAGCCACTTTATGCCGGTCGTGTTGTAGCTGCAGTTAGCTGCAGATTACATAAGGACCAACCTTGAGGTCCTTGCCAAGCACATCCACCCAATGGACAAAATCGAATTGCATAAGCAAACGGGTGAGATGGTGTATGCATCCTTGGCAGATAAAACCTTGGAGAACTACAGGCTAGAAAATAGCCTAAATAATACAGCTTCCCAACTTGAGTTGGAGAGAGCATCCTCTCAAGCAAAGGACAACAGAATCAAAGCCTTGGAGGAGATAATCATAGAACTTGGGCATGATCCCAAGAACATCAAGGCTGTGCAAGCATTGTTGAAATTGAGAGATGCAGATATGGCAGCATTAAGAAAAATGGTGAAAGTCCCAGCAACCATTCACCCACAAACTGGAGAAGTTGCCCAGCTGAGACATGACCAAGATGCATCAGCTATGCTGGTGTCCCTTTATAAACAGCTGATCCAAACACAAGAAAAATTAGGAGAATCAGAGGCTGCACAGGCTGCACTGCAGGCAGCATTACAACAAAAATAAGGAGGAAAAACA
The DNA here is from genome assembly GCA_031772625.1 of Pinus tabuliformis. Taxonomy (NCBI): domain Eukaryota; kingdom Viridiplantae; phylum Streptophyta; class Pinopsida; order Pinales; family Pinaceae; genus Pinus; species Pinus tabuliformis. Next base: position 834,174,196 of record CM062811.1, on the reverse strand, counting down.
TCTCAGCCTCCTCCAGAAATAATTAACCTGGAGGAACCTCCTCAGACTACCGCTCCTCCTACTAAACAGACAGCACCATCTACATCAGCAACTGAACCAACAACAGAGCAGGCTCCAAGCCTGGATATGCAGAAGCTCAAGAATGAAATCCAAGCCCTGGAAGCCCAAATGGCAGAGCTAAATGAGGCTAGGGAGAGTCTAGCCAAGCTCAATGAAAGATATGATAAATCCAAGCAGACTCTAGCAGAAAAGGGCAGGGAAATAAAGGCCCTTAAGGATAAGATAAAGGAGCTGGAGAAGGAGCTCGCACTTGACAAAGTGACAGTTGAGCTCAAGACAGTCCTATGGGCCAACATTGGCCAATCCATAACTGATCAATGGCAATACATTGAGACCATTCATGAGCAGATAGAGCTCATAGGGAAGGCACAGAGGGAAATCCAGAGAGCAAGGGCATCTCTAGGCAATATGCCTGAGGTTGCCAACAGAATGATTAATGTGCTCAATAACAGAACAAGTGCTCAGCTGGCGACAATGGGAATCACAAGCAGAACTGAGACCATCCAGCTGATAAAGAGGGTCCTTACACTGAGAAGCCTGGTACAAACGCTGGAAAGAAGAAGCCAGGACATGCAGACAGAGGTAAATAAGTTCATGGACAAGTTCACAACACTACAGGGCAAAGGTCTTCCTAGCTTACTGAACAGGGCAGGGAGACTACTTTCACATGAGCACTATGCCAAGAGGGTCAATACATTCGCTACCAATCAGATCACTGAAAGGCCCAGTACCTCAGAAGAAACAGGACCAGCAACAGGGCAAAGTCTCTACAACAGGGTAGAGAACTTATTCTTTATAATGAATGAAATTAAACATCTGTTTGAAGTGCCTCCAAACTTCTACAAATACACAAAGGTAGATGAGACTTTCGAGGCAATTCTGAGACATCAATTGCCCACACAGGAATGGTGGACTAAGGCGATACAGATGATATTATAGACAAGAAGCCATTCACTAAGTTTTTCATCAAAAAATATAAGTGATCAGGCACAGGAAAATTTTTATAAAATCAGCATGCATGGAGAAGAATGGGCTGAGCCAACTCAGCAAAACTATTCGGCCACCAAAGCAGCAGTGACTGTCACAGGTGACAGGGCCGAAAAGCTACAGGAGGACAGAGCTACAAAGACACGTCATTCATCATTTATAACAGAGCGTTCAACCGACTTAATGGTCTCCAAAGGTCAAAAAGTTTTCTGACAGCATTAAAGAGCATTTATGTTTTATTTAAAGCTGTAATAACTTCTTATCTGTTGTTCTGTACAAGTTGGTGAACACATTTATTTCTCAGATTACTCAAGGCCTCAGATATTTTGTATAACCGCTTGTATAAATACCCCCCTCGCATAAGTTTGCAGGGGTTGTTGTTGTTTTCTCTTCTAGAGTTATTATGCTGTAAATTTTTAGAGAATTAATACAAAGCTGATGGAATTTCCAAAGCTCTGCGTTACCTGAGGCATTGTGGCGTTTTTTCTGAATGTTACAGGATTCCTGCGTATTTCATGGTTCAATAAGTTTTCTTAAAAATCTTCGTTATGTGTTTTTGTCATCTTTTCATAGCTCATTCATGTTCTGTGTTTCACAGTTAATAGCAAGGAAAAAGAATAGTTCTAGGATTTAATCACGGATTACCCTGAACGCAATCTATGCTATTACCAATGTTTTTCTTCAGTTATAGTCATAAGGTGTAATTCTTAAATGTTGCACCTCCAAACTATATCTTTCACAGTGATTGTTGTTTCAGGAATTCAAGTTTGCTCCTGTGTAATATATCTCATTCTTACACCCCAGCTTAGTGGAGAATTCTTAATTGCTTTTCACTGGTTGATCACAGCTCATAATCACACCTTAAATTTTGTTCCATGAAGTATTTAAAAGGCCTTGTAGTTTCAGCAACTCAACTCAATATTTCAAATAAACCTGTAGCCACAGACTCCATAGCCCAATGGATTAGAACTATCTAAAGATTTCCACCTTAGTTATAGAAAGATATCCCTCAAGCAAACATAAACCAAACCCTGAACTCATAACTAGCCTAAAATCTTCACAAAACAGAGAGAAACCTTAAAGAGAGAGCCCTCTCTGATTATAGTTTGGCTAGAAGCTGTAATCCAAAGACTAGTTAGTGGTTACCCCGGCCGTATTCCCTTGGGAGTCAAAGGGAACAACCTGGGTGTTAACATAATTGGCGACTCCACTGGGGAGTCCCTCAGGATTTTCTAATTTCTGTATATTTCTTTAAGCTGCTTCAGTCAAATTTCATGCTGGCTTTAAGACATACACAGTCACTCCAAAATCTTGTCTGGCCCTTGTAGACACAAATATTCCAAAAACATACTCAAAAACAGTTTAGAAGCTGGCTCCCAAGAAGAATCCACGATATACAAGGTCAAATCCTGACCCCAATCCTCCAACTGTTTTTGAAAATCCTAATACAATCCCTAAGATCATTAGGAAACAGCAGGGACAGGAAACTCTTGCTGATTCAAGTCCCGAGACAGCTCATCCAAGCCCTGTTCCATCTCCAATCAAGGTTCTATTCTGGTCTACCCTTGATTTCCCCAGTTCACCATCCACATCTCAAAGCCCTTCTTTCACACCTCCATCCACTGAACATATTCCCTTGACCAACACTCAAGTTTCTACCATTCCCAATACCCCTGTTGTACCAGTCGTTCATGCTATCCCAGTTATCCCTGTCAATCCTATAAATCCTGCAAATATGGCTAATAGATATGCACCCTTGCAGTTGCCCGCTAATGCTGCAGCTCTACCCCAGGACTACCAATCCAAGATCTCATATTTTGACTCCACTGGCCCTTTCACAGCAATTCAGCATGCCAGAAGGATGCAAGACCATTTTGAGAACTATGAAATAGATGATGACAGTGTGAGAATGAGAATCTTTGTTCAGAGCCTGACAGGGGATGTAAGAACTTGGTTTAGATCACTGGCTGTAAATACCATCACAGCTCCTGATGAGCTTTATCAAGCCTTTACTAACAGATGGGAGAAAAAGAAAGACCCCCTGCACATACTGGGTGAATATGATACAATCAAACGAGGTCCTCAAGAGACCGTTTTGGAGTATTGTGCAAGATTCAAAAATGTGTATAACGCAATACCACAGAATTTAAGACCTCCTCCTGATTTAGCCTTGTACAAATTTCCTGATGGTTTTGACCCTGATATGGCATATCAGTTGAAGGAAAGAGCTCCTGAAACCCTTGAAGATGCCCAAAAGGTTGCTGTCACAGTAGAGGCTAACCTGATTGCCAAAAGAAACAGGGAAAGATTGGAAAAGAGAACCACCTTCAAAGAAGAACCCTCAGCCTTTGATCAAAAACTAGATGCAATACTCACTGGTATGAAGAGATTGGGGGATAGAGTAGAATCAGTTGAGAGAAAGTCATCATGGGAACCACCACAAAATAACCCTATCAGGAGTCCAAATTTTAGGAGAAATCAAAGCCCAAACATTGGCAAAACCGGTTCTGATCTAGACATAAGGCCTCCTTTCCAGGAAAACTATACGGAGGCATCCACTTCAAATGAGCAAACAGATGACACCCACATTAACCTGATGGGCCTAAATGATGAGCAACAAGTTTTTTTGAGTCAAGAAGATCATAAGGATGATGACATTCAGCAATTCCAAACCAGGTCAGGGGAGTCATTTGACTTTAAACAAGGATATGACACAACTGTTTATGAAGTCCATAAGCAATACAAGGTAAGAAGCATAACTATAAATGTGACACAACCTGACAAGACAAAGGACACTCCACAGCCTAAGGAAGCTATTATCACAGAACCAAGTGACAAAACTGGTCCAATTACAGATGAGGTAACAGTTGAAGAAGTAACTCAAACATCCCCCTCAAAACAGCAACCAGTAGATACAACACCCTTCCAACACAACCCAAGCAACATTTCTCAAAAGACAAGTAAGAGGGATAAGCCTCAAGATCAAAAAGAGAATCAAGAGGAGGGCATCAAGGATTCCATTGAAAAGGAAAGGGCTATTAACCAAAATACCAAGACCCTATTTGAAAGACCCTTTGACTTAGAACCTGAAATTGGCAAATTGAAGGTAGCTATTCCTCTTTCAGAACTAGCCAAGCATGACATTTATAGACAACAAATCAAGAAATCCCTTCAAATTACTCGTAATAAAGATAATGTCAATGTGTTGGATGACACCCCAGAATTGCTATTTGGTCCAGAGGTTGACGGAAAGACAGCAGTTATAGGGATCTTACCTTTCTATTTCAGCCTGCATGTTCATGATAAGATACTACACAATGCAATGTTTGACTCAGGTGCCTCTCACAACTTGATGCCTAAATCAGTCATGGAAAGATTGAATCTAGATATTACCAGACCATATAAGGACTTATTCTCATTTGACTCTAGCCAAGTTAAGTGTTTAGGTCTGATAAAAGATCTTTGTGTGTCCCTAGTTCAGTACCCAAATAAAACAATTCTAATGGACGTTGTAGTTGCTGATATCCCACCCAAATATGGGATGCTGTTATCAATATCATGGGGGGCTAAACTCCAAGGTTCCCTACAATTAGACATGTCGTATGCAACCATCTCAGTCTTTGGTCAACCCAAGAGGTTATATAGAGAGTCACTTATGAAATACATGGTCAGCAGTGAAGAAAAACCTCAAAACTTTCCCATATATGCTGTCCATTCTGATATAGATTCATATATTCTCTTCAATGATAATTCAGGCCTTATAAATGATGAAGAAACCAAGACACTCAAACAAGATCAGGACATTAATGAACAAGCTGTTGTGCTAGAAATAAAGCTGATCCAATCAAGTGATGAGACTGTCCTAAAGGACAAACGAAATGAAAAACTAGAACTTCAACTCACAATCCCATTTCACAGAGAAGTTATTAAGTCTCCCCTAGAACAAGAAGTCTTATGGTTCCTTGAATTTGATGGGTCAGTCAACAAATTAGGGGCAGGAGCTGGAGTTTGGATACATAACAAGCAGAACAATCATGCAGAAGGTCGAGCCTATAGGTTAAATTTCAGATGCACTAATAACATGGCAGAATATGAATCTCTTTTACTAGGACTCAAACTAGTAAAATTCTTACAAGCCACAAAGGTTTCAATACTAGGAGATTCAGACCTAGTGGTCCAACAAGTAAAGGGTAATTTTGTCACCAATGATAAAAGACTGAGATCTTATAGATCTGCTGCTGCTGAACTACTAAAGTCCTTCACTGAATTTCAAATTACCAAAATTCCTAGAACCCATAACCTGCATGCCCATAGTTTGGCCACATTTGCAAGCACCTGTAAACTACCCTTTGAACCTAGCCATTGCTTTACAGCTGAGGTAAAACATAGACCTTCTGTCCCAAATGATGTTAAAGATTGGCAAGTATTTGAAGATGATACACAAATAAATAATTTCTTGACCTTGCAACAAGAATTTGTAGGATTAAACATTGACACTGAAGGAGCAAGTCAATCACAAATACAGAGTGAACAGAATAACAAGCCAATGTCACCCAAGACAGCTCACCAAATCCTACATCCAACAATTTTTAACAAAAACAACATACAAGAAATTCAACAAACCAGTTATGAAGAAATAGTTGCTACAGAGGCTGAGATCATAGAGCTGAAAGATAATTTTCTTCCAACAGGCCTAACTCCATTAGAGGACATCTTTGACTCAAATGATATCCCTAGAAAACCAAAAATGCAGCCCCTTAATGCTGCTATTGAGGAATGCAACATTGGAACTATTGAGACGCCCAAAATAATAAAACTGTCTGCGTCCTTGCCTCCTGATCAAAAACCCAAATACATTGACCTCTTCAAAGAGTTTCAAGATGTCTTTGCATGGGGTTATGAGGATTTAAAATCCTATGACACCTATATTATCCAGCATACCATCCCTCTCAAGCCTAATCAAAAGCCAATCAAGCAGAAATTGAGAAGGATCAATCCCATGCTTCTCCCTTCAATTGAAAAAGAACTGCAAAAAATGTTTAAAGCTGGCATCATAGCACCCATCAGGTTTTCTGATTGGATTTCTAATTTGGTACCTACAAGAAAGAAAACTGGTGAGATAAGACTTTGTGTTGATCTTAGAAATCTAAATCAAGTGTCCCTCAAAGACAACTATCCCTTACCTAAGATGGATCACATTTTCCAAAGAGTGGTAGGGGCATCAAGGATCTCATTACTTGATGGATTCTCAGGCTTTAATCAAATCCTAGGGCACCCTAATGATCAAGAAGAAACTGCATTCACAACCCCATGGGGAACTTTCAAATATGTAAAAATGCCTTTCGGATTGAAAAATGCAGGGGCAACATTTCAAAGGGCAATGGATATTGCTTTTGCCAAAGAGATTCATGACTTTCTTGTCATTTATTTGGATGACCTCACACCTTTCTCAAAATCTGACCAAGAACACTTGAAGCATTTAAGGTAGATCTTCTTAACATGTAGGAAATATGGAATTTCCTTGAATCCCAAGAAGTCTCTATTTGGTTTAGAAGAAGGTAAGCTGTTAGGGCATATCATTTCAAAGGATGGCATAAGAATTGACCCAGACAAGATACAAGCTATCTTACAAATGCTCCACCCAAGAAACATCAAAGAATTGCAAGCTTTCTTAGGGAAGATCAATTTCTTAAGAAGGTTTATCCCAAACTTAGCAGAACTGATCAGATTATTGAACAACATGCTAAAGAAGGATTCAAAAGTGAAATGGATAGTAGAAGCAAATCAAGCTTTTGAAGGTATAAAATTGGCCCTTACCCAAACCCCAGTCTTAACAAATCCTCAATTTGACAGAGAATTTATCATCTTCTCTTTTGCCTCCCAGCATACCATTGCTGTTGTTCTATTACAGAAAGATGACCAAGGAAATGAGAAACCCATTTCTTTAGTAGAGCTCTTAGAGATGCACCTCTGAAATATCAGATCATGGAAAAACAAGCTTATGCTTTGGTCAAGGCCATTAAAGACTTCAGGATTTACATCCTTTATTCCCATGTTATAGCTTATGTGCCAAGTCCCATTGTGAAAGACATGCTCACTCAAGAAAACTTAGAGGGCAGAAGAGGAAAATGGATTGCCAACATTTTGGAATTTGATATTGAAATAAAACCTACAAAACTAATAAAAGGGCAAGGTTTGGCCAAACTAATGACAGAAGCAAACTTCCAAGCCTTAGACATAAACCAGCTGGACAATGAACTGGAGCTGGCGACTCCAAAGATCAATGTAGCCTTTGAACAATCCCCTTGGTATTCTGATATCTGTTATGTGTTACAAAACCTGTGTGCTCCCCCAGGATTGTCCAGAACTAAATGTAGGTTCCTAAAAATGAAAGCTTCAAGATTTTGTGTTATGGATGGCAATTTTCTTTGGAAAAACCATGAGGGTATATTGTTAAACTGCCTGATTGAGAATGAGACTAACAATGTCACCAAAGAATTTCATGCAGGTGACTGTGGTGGACACTTGTATTGGAAGTCCACTGTGGATAAGATACTGAGGGCAGGTTACTATTGGCCCACTGTTTTCTCTGATGTCAAGAAATTTACCACCTCATGTCATAAATGTCAAGTGTTTGAGGGAAAGAGAAAGTTACTGCCACTTCCTTTGAGGCCTATTATAACAGAGAGACCTTTTCAACAATGGGGCTTGGATTTCATTGGGGAAATTCACCCCTCATCTTCAGGCCAACATAGATGGATTCTAACAGCTACAGACTACTTTACTAAATGGATTGAAGATGTTCCATGTAGACAAGCAAATGATTCCACAATCATTCAGTTCCTTGAGGCCAATATTCTTTCTAGATTTGGCTCTCCTGATAAAATAATGACAGACAATGCTGTTGCCTTCAGATCTAAGAAGATGGTGAATTTCTGCCACAAATTTCACATTACTTTGGGCCATTCTACTGCATACTATCCCCAAGGAAATGGCCTTGCTGAATCATCAAATAAAACCCTTGTGAACATCATAAAGAAGGTGTTGGAAGAAAATAAGAAGAACTAGCATAAGAAGCTAGTCAATGCCTTATGGGCAGATAGACTAACAACCAAGAGATCAATTGGGATCAGCCCATATGAGTTAGTTTATGGATTAGAAGCCAAATTCCCTTCATCACTAGGAATCCTTGTCATGAAACTTCTTCAAGAAAGCCAGGCAGAACCAAATGATGTGCAAAGAAGGGTAAATCAAGTTATATGTTTGCAGCAAACCAGAGATCAAGTTTATAGCAGAGTTCAAGTCTTACAAGAAAAATTAAAGAAAGCTTTTGATAGAAGGACTAAGGCAGAAGATTTCAACATAGGTGATAAAGTCCTCAAGTGGGATTCAAGAAGGGAAGACAAAGGAAAACATGGAAAATTTGATTCCCTTTGGAGAGGACCATTTGTTGTTCAAGCAGTGCAAGGAAATAATACTTACTTCCTTAGGAATCTTGATGAAACTGATTTGGATGAAGGTCCTGTGAATGGCAGGATGTTGAAGCACTATTTTGACTACTATCCATGACTGCAGCCTAAGTTTCCCTTGTACATATTCAGGTGTATATATTACTTTCTGTTAACATGTAAAAATGCAGTTTCTCAAGTTTTATTAGTTATCAGCAAAAGGCAAATAAGTTCAGAGATCTACCAAGATGGGAAGAGCACAATTTTGAGATTTCAAAGAGAAGTACTCCAAGTTTGGTAAGAAAACTCATGGACCTAGGCATTCTGACCTACTGTTCTTGGTCTTTCAAATGGAAAAACCATCCCCACGTGGAGCCACTGTTAGCTACCTATACCAATAGGTTTCATATTTCATGATTGGCAAATAAAAGTTCCAAATATGCTCTGCTTTGGTGATCCAAAGATCCCATATTTCCATGAGAAGACAAGGTGTGTACATAAGCTTGATGTTGTCTCAATTTTGATAGATGGTCCAACAGCCTAATCTGGATCATGCCATGTTTCAATTTTCTATTGTAGAATAGAGAAAGAAGTCTGTCCAAACTGTGTAATCTTGGCAGACCAGTAGCTAGGTAGAGAAAGTAAGGTTTCCAACTGCTTAATCTGGGACCTTGGAAGCAATAAGGATAGCCTTAGATAGAAAGTCAAAAGAAAAAGCCAAAAGAAAAGAAAAGGCACATAAGGGTCTGCAAGTCTAAGTGCACCCTCCATGAAGAAACAAAAAATGCTAGGCAAGTAAATGGGTAAGTAGATGGGGTTGCAGAAATGTCAATCATTTCAAATGAATTTGCTTATCTAGCATAAAGAAACATCAGTGGATAGAGAAGCTCCTCTTCCCCATCAGGTTGCAGCAAAGCAAAGGAGCATGACTAACTCCCTTTTCCCCTTTTCACATTCATTACTAACATCCCTTCATCAGTTGTGTTCATGAAAGAATTTAAGGTTTTATGTTGGTTCTTATTCCTTTAAAAGCCACATTTCTTGTCTAAAATTCTTTTTATTTTGATCTACTCCCTAAGCTAAGTTGTTTGTATATAAACATAGTGACATCACTCCTTATTCATCTCTTCCATTCATACTAACCCCTAACTTCTTATTATGTAAACCCCTATGTTACCCTTTCCCTATTATTATAAACACTATGGTGTATAAACCCCAAGCATTCTATAAATATCCCTTCCTCTTGGCATTATAGCCATATGTTCACTGTCTGGGATTAAATTGACATTCGGTCAGTTAAGAACCCAAACCCAACCCCTCTTCCCCCTTCAGAAGTTATCTAAACCCCTTCATTTGCTAAAAAACCCTTGTAAAAAACCCTATTTTCACCCCTATCCCGCTTCATTTGCAAAATATACATAAAAACCCACTTTTTCCCTTTATCCTAAGTTTTGGGCGCTATGCGCGTTTTTACAAAATACATTGAAAAATCATGCAAATCCGCCAAAGTTCTAAGGTCCTCGCCGGGCGCATTTACCAAAGAAAATATTATTTTATTCCCCGCCAATATCCGTATCGACCTGGCAGCTTAACGATCTGTCGACCGTCGGATCGGGCCCTTTTCATCCGACGGCCCACATGCATATCAGAGCGGCTCTGACGTCCGAAGGATAGCTTCTGATATTTGTCAGAGGGTGATGTCAGGCCTCTGCCATGCGTCACCCCCAAATCGCATTAGAGTGCCCTCTCACAATTCCGCTTCCGTATATAAGGCGGTGCGATATCAAACCACTTACCGTTTCTGGTTTCCGTTAACCCGCTATGCCAGCGTCACTGCTACGTCATCGCCGCGTCAGCACCCCCGTCCGCCATTGCTCCGACCTGTCCGCCACCTCACCATCCCCGTGGACCACTCTTAAGCCGCCACGTCACCTGATGACATCATGCTGACGTCATCCGACCTTGACCCCACCTGATGACGTCATGCTGACGTCATCCAAAAAAAGCGCCAATGTTCCAAAAAATCCATATTTCGGCCAAAAAACCGTGTTTTTTGCACTTTTTGCAAAAACGATTGTTGTTTCTTCTGCATGTATTTTACGTCCAAGCTCTCACCAACCTGCTGAATTCGACCTGGAGACTGTTGGCGCACCAAACCCACCTGCATTTGTCACCATTGCCGCAGTCTACCAGGTATTTATCCGAATTATCCTCCCTGCGCCTAAGTGTGTCCATAATTCTCCAAGGATAACGTAAAACACTGAAAAAACACATAATTTACTGGCAAATCCTCTGTGCCTAGCCTCCATTTGCAACTGTAAGGTCGAAATTCACCTGCTAAGCCTTGTTTACCCGAGTTTTCACAAACCTGCATTCTGTTCGCGCAATCGTGAACGGGGAACCCAAACTGCACCAATTTGCTGTGAAAAAGAGTTTTTTAACGCCAAGCATTCGCCCTATCAGCGTTTGTGCAGTATTTCAATTGCTGCCATCACCATTTTATCCTTTGTTCCTCAGTAAATCACCTCTCTTTTCAAGAATTACTCTTTTGTGTTTCTCTGCACAATAACACCAGTTTACATACAAATAGAGTTTTAAAGTAACCATGGATGCACCAGTAGCTCCTGTAGCCTTGAACATTGCTCCTTTAAATGCTCTTCAGAGAGAATTGGAATGGCAACCATTAGCAGACCTGGATTATCAGATATCAGAAGAAATGCTAATGCACAGCAAGTACCACATCCACTTGTTAAACGAATTGAAGATTAAACATGAGGCTGGAACAGATGTATTGGGCATTTGGGATTCCTTCCTCCCTCTCTTCAAGCTCCCTCAGGTCAACCAGTTCCCTGACCTAATCCACCTATGTGCTGAATGCTACGACGCCACTCAGAGGGTTGTGATGGACCCTTCAGGTTCAGTTGTTTTCTATGTCACCACTGAAGCCATCAGAGAGATGCTGCACTTCAAAACTGAGAAGAAATTAGTCCCTTTATCACTGGCTGATCTGATAAAGCAAAGAGCTAAATTGATAGATGCTCAGGTCACCAAACTAAATCAATTATTCATTGACTCTCACACTGTGAAGTACCCTCCCGTTTCTCATGTTTACCTTAACCAATTGGGCAGGGACCTTATAGACATGATCAGTCCCATTCTGGGCTATAATTCGATTAAATTTATTGATGAAACTGTGCTGGTGATGATGCTCATGTTTTCCCCTGGCAAGTCTCGAATCTGCTATGACTATGCCACCTGCATATCTGACAAAATACATGAGCAATTGATGAATTTATCAAGAGAAAGGGTGTTCAGATACACCTCTTACATCTACCACTTAATTCTGTATTATCAACATGAGAAGTTTCACTTTGCTATGAAGAGAGTGGATGCACAAGGAAATCCATGGTCAGTGGTTTATTGGTCCTCTGCCTTCCACTGCAGATCTTGTTCTCCATATACTTATTGTGAGTTTATAGACCTTTTCATCCACCCAGCCATGTCTCTGCTCATGAGCTCACCTCCTCCTAGACTAACTGATGAGATGCAAAGGATTCTTCAGATGTCCGAGGCATACAACATTGGGGATTGGTACTATTACCAACACCACACAGTCATCAGAATATATGGGTGTGAGTTGCCCCCATACAGATTGCCAAGATATGTGCCCATGAGATTATTTGCCCTTGAATATTTCAGGCAGTTTGGGAATGCTGATATATTACATTTTTTAGGGAAAGGCAAAAAGGCACAGCTCAAAGTAAGAAACCAATTAGGCCACTTCATCTACAACAAAAGGGAGGAAGGTTGGCAAGAAGCAGACAGAATGCTAGAGTCCCTTGGCCTACAGACCAGTTTCCTTTGGAAACCTTATGACCCCAATCACTTCATAACTTTAAGAAGGGTCAAATATAGGCTGTCCGGTTATGACCATGTAAGGTTGCCTCACATAGAAAAGTATGCAAATCAAATTAAGTGGAGGAGAGGAACCTTAGAGGAGGCTGCCACACAAGAAGATTTAAATCAAAGAGCAGTTAAAAATATCCAAAAGATGGCTGACTTAGAGCTTTGTGCACAGGTATTTGCTCTTCCAGGCACTCAAGTGGGAGCAGCTGCCACATCCTCCACAGCACAGCAGCAAACAACCAAAGCTACTGATCAAACCTCTAGCAAAGGAAAAGAGAAAGAGATGGAGCCAGAGCAGCCACCTCATGAAGAAATGCAGCATGAAGAGGTACAGCAGCAGGAAGTGCAGCAACAGCCACAGGTACAACAGCAACAAGGGGGGCAACAAAAGAAAGAACAGCCAGTGCAACAAGAGCAAACATCACAGGCCCCAGAATCCACTAGGCAGCAAGCTCAGGACACTCTGCCTCCTAGGCAGGAGACAACAGTGGAGGCCTCAGTCCTCCAAACCCCACAAAAGGAAGATATAAGTAGAAAGAGGGACAGAGAGACTCCCCTCATAACATCAACAACTCATGGGGAGAAAAGACACAGAATGAATCCCCTTTCTGAGGAGGAAATGCCAATAGGGCAGTCTTTGGGCATGGGCCCACCCAGTATGGAGGCATCTGCAAGTTCCTTCCAGCAGGAACAAGAGAGGACAGTGGGAGGAGAAGTCAGCTCCTCAAGCCCTCAAAGAGGAGCTGAGGTGGGCATCAAGCAGCAGTTCATTGACATAAAGAAGAGGAATGAGCCCATAAGAGTACAGCTATATAATCATTTGTTGAAAATGGCTCCCACTAACCAGCAAAGACTAATGTCTGCATTTGATGTCCAGGAGGGCAAGATGATAATGAGCCACTTTATGCCGGCCGTGTTGCAGCTGCAGATTACATAAGGACCAACCTTGAGGTCCTTGCCAAGGACATTCACCCAATGGACAAAATTGAATTGCATAAGCAAATAGGTGAGATGGTGTATGCCTCCTTGGCAGATAAAACCTTGGAGAACTACAGGCTAGAAAATATCCTAAATAATACAGCTGCCCAACTTGAGTTGGAGAGAGCATCCTCTCAAGCAAAGGACAATAGAATCAAAGCCTTGGAGGAGATAATCATAGAACTTGGGCATGATCCCAAGGACATCAAGGCTGTGCAGGCATTGTTGAAATTGAGAGATGCAGATATGGCAGCATTAAGAAAAATGGTGAAAGTCCCAGCAACCATTCACCCACAAACTGGAGAAGTTGCCCAGCTGAGACATGACCAAGATGCATCAGCTATGCTGGTGTCGCTTTACAAACAGCTGATCCAAACACAAGAAAAATTGGGAGAATTAGAGGCTGCACAGGCTGCACTGCAGGCAGCATTACAACAAAAAGGAGGACAAACATCTCAGCCTCCTCAAGAAATAATTAACTTGGAGGAACCTCCTCAGACTACAGCTCCTCCTACTGAATAGACAACACCATCTACATCAGCAACTGCACCAACAACAGAGCAGGCTCCAAGACTGGATATGCAGAAGCTCAAGAATGAAATCCAAGCCCTGGAAGCCCAAATGGCAGAGCTAAATGAGTCCAGGGAGCGTCTAGCCAAGCTCAATGAAAGATATGATAAATCCAAGCAGACTGTAGCAGAAAAGGGCAGGGAAACAAAGGCCCTTAAGGATAAGATAAAGGAGCTGGAGAAGGAGCTCACACTTGACAAAGTGACAGCTGAGCTCAAGACAGTGCTATGGGCCAACATTGGCCAATCCATAACTGATCAATGGCAATACATTGAGACCATTCATGAGTAGATAGAGCTCATAGGGAAGGCACAGAGGGAAATCCAGAGAGCAAGGGCATCTCTAGGAAATATGCCTGAGGTTGCCAACAGAATGATTAATGTGCTCAATAACAGAACAAGTGCTCAGCTGGCGCCAATGGGAATCACAAACAGAATTGAGACCATCCAGCTGATAAAGAGGGTCCTTACACTGAGAAGCCTGGTACAAACGCTGGAATGAAGAAGCCAGGACATGCAGACAGAGGTAAATAAGTTCAAGGACATTTTCACAGCACTACAGGGCAAAGGTCTTCCTAGCTTACTGAACAGCCCAGGGAGACTACTTTCACATGAGCACTATGCCAAGAGGGTCAATACATTCGCTACTAATCAGATCAATGAAAGGCCCAGTACCTCAAAAGAAACGGGACCAGCAACAGGACAAAGTCTCTAAAATAGGGTAGAGAACTTATTCTTTATAATGAATGAAATTAAACATCTGTTTGAAGTGCCTCCAAACTTCTACAAATACACAGAGGCAGATGAGACTTTAGAGGCAATTCTGAGACATCAATTGCCCACACAGGAATGGTGGACTAAGGCGATACAAATGATATTATAGACAAGAAGCCATTCACTAAGTTTTTCATCAAAAAATATAAGTGATCAGGCACAGGAAAATTTTGATAAAATCAGCATGCATGGAGAAGAATGGGCTGAGCCAACTCAGCAAAACTATTCGGCCACCAAAGCAGCAGTGACAGTCACAGGTGATAGGGCCGAAAAGCTACAGGAGGACAGAGCTACAAAGACACGTCATTCATCATTTATAACAGAGCGTTCAACCGACTCAATGGCCTCCAAAGGTCAAAAAGTTTTCTGACAGCATTAAAGAGCATTTATGTTGTATTCAAAGCTGTAATAACTTCTTATCTATTGTTCTGTACAAGTTGGTGAACACATTTATTTCTCAGATGACTCAAGGCCTCAGATATTTTGTATAACCGCTTGTATAAATACCCCCCTCGCATAAGTTTGTAGGGGTTGTTGTTGATTTCTCTTCTAGAGTTATTATGCTGTAAATTTTCAGAGAATTAATACAATGCTGATGGAATTTCCAAAGCTCTCCATTACCTGAGGCATTGTGGTGTTTTTTCTGAATGTTACAGGATTCCTGCGTATTTCATGGTTCAATAAGTTTTCTTAAAACTCTTTGTTATGTGTTTTTGTGATCTTTTCATAGCTCATTCATGTTCTGTGTTTCACAGTTAATAGCAAGGAAAAAGAATAGTTCTAGGATTTAATCACAGATTACCCTGAACGCAATCTATGCTATTACCAATGTTTTCCTTTAGTTATAGTCATAAGGTGTAATTCTTAAATGCTGCACCTCCAAACTATATCTTTCACAGTGATTGTTGTTTCAGGAATTCAAGTATGCTCCTGTGCAATATATCTCATTCTTACACCCCAACTTAGTGGAGAATTCTTAATTGCTTTTCACTGGTTGATCACAGCTCATAATCACACCTTAAATTTTGTTCCATGAAGTATTTAAAAGCCCCTGTAGTTTCAGCAACTCAACTCAATATTTCAAATAAACCTGTAGCCACAGACTCCATAGCCCAATGGATTAGAACTATCTGAAGGTTTCCACCTTAGGTACAGAAAGATATCCCTCAACCAAAACATAAACCAAACCCTGAACTCATAACTAGCCTAAAATCTTCACAAAACAGAGACAAACCTTAAAGAGAGAGCCCTCTCTGATTACAGTTCGGCTAGAAGCTGTAATCCAAAGACTGGTTAGTGGTTACCCCAGCCGTATTCCCTTGGGAGTCAAAGGGAACAACCTGGGTGTTAACAGGTAGATGTGTAGATATTTTTGTGTGTTTTAAGGGAATCCATGTCCAACTATGAAAGAGAAAGGGTGTATTGGGATCTTGATGAAAATATTTTATTGACATTGCAGATGTAGAGAACTTAAATATTGGAGGAAAAGTAATGTTTTCCTACATTAAATGTTATAAAAGCAGGTACGCTCTTTGGAAAAGGAGCTAGAACGAGGTCGGTATGGAATTCTCTCTTTGGAGGAGATCTCTATTGAAAACATAAAGGAGGTTCTTTGTAAATACATGGTGAACTACGATTAGTGAGGATGAATGGTTCTCTCCATGAACTTAACCCTACAAAGTGAGAATGATAACTCATTATTGAGTAAATGAACGTGTGTGGTAAAATAAGCATATAAGTCTTGTTGAAGACTTAAAGGAAATGATTTCATAGTAAAATTGAAATTCTAGATGTTGGATCATTAATGAAGGCATGGTAAATCCATGTGATCTAGAATAGACACAAATGGAGAATCACTGCTATTTACAAGTTTGAGATTCTAGAAGAAAAGACACCCTTTGAGATGGCATGTTAGGTTAAGGAATAAACTCTGCATAAAATGGAAAATCACCCTCGGAGGATGGTGACTGGGAAGAAATTGTGTTTACTTTTCATTCATGTAAATTTTCAATACGAAGATATGCTCAACATATAATAAGTCACTCACCTACAAATTCCTTCATTTCCCACGAAGGAAAAGATCCATATGTGTTGGATGATCAGGGAACAATCCAGGTGTAAATGTTTTACTTACATATATGACATTTACATAAGTAGAAAAGTGTAATACCCCTATGTTTTCTTTAAATAAATGATAATGTTTAAACTATTGTTATCTTGTTTGAACTTAATGGATTTGGAAGCTATGATTGAGTTGATGGATAATGTAATTAAATTTTATATCATGAATAAATGTTTTTTTTGGGAATTGTATGGGAAAGAGAACATGATTAAATAGACTTCTTGATATTATAGAAAGTTGTTGAGTATTCAATTTCAAATGGTGGACCTTCCCAAACATTTCTCCTAAATATTCCAAGAGAAATTCATATTAAGAAAATAACATAATTGGAGAAAATATTATGCAAAATTAATAATTAGAAAATAACAAAATTGGAAATAAAGTTTATGCTAAAAACATGGTTGGAGAGAAATGCAAAGTTTGGTGAAAAGCGAAAAAAAGCACAGTGGGAGAAAAAGGTGTGCTTTAAAGGAAAAAAGAAAGACTTTTTCCTAATTAAAAGAAAAAAAAAACCTAAGTAATTAAAGGGTTGTAGACGTTAAAAGTAGGATATTGTTAAGGAGAAATATTCAGGGAAGAATTATAGAAATACCACTAAGGAACATAGAAGGGGATTTTGATAGGAATGAAGTTTAAGGTTAATGGGAGTTGCTGGTGGCAACTCTTTGGTCGGGATGAACACGTTCTCTCTCAGAGTTTTCGTAATAGGCTAATATGGTTAAGTTTTTTTTTTTATTTCTTATATTGAATGATATGAAGCCATATAATTTTTCCTTTTAGTCTCTGATACTCGTGCTATTATTAGATATGTGTTTGTCGAGAAAAGGAAAAAAGGATAAAGGTATGTATTTCATATATTAGTTAGGATTTCATAGTTCACATGATACATATACATATGATACTCATAGTGAGATGAGAAATTGATGCAGAGAGAATAAATACATCTGAAGAAACTAAGGTTCTAGATTAAATTTACAAGGAATAAATCGTATGAAATTTTCTTATTCATTTAAGGCCTATCACTGAGATATCATAAAGGTCCATGTAAGAAAGAAAAAATATGTGAATATGTTACTCACTGAATGAAACATATATAGTTAGGTTATATAATATGAAGGAGAAGATAATGAATAATGAAAAAAAATGTAACATATAAATGTTTAAGGGACAACTCACCTATATTGCCACTTCATTCCAGCAATTAGGTCAATAGGAGTTAGCCGTCGATTTTGATTCACATCGATACATCGATAAATATATATGGGATGCTGGTAATCAATTTTAGAGAAGAAAAATATGTGTAATCATGCTTGTTTATCAAATAATTTTAAGGTGACTAGGAAGGTTTTCTTAGGCCTAACTTATATAGACATCTAGGAAGGTTTTCTTTCTTATTCAAGTACGAGGTATAAATGGAAGAAACTCAATAACTAAGTAGTATATGAAATCACGAGGATTTTATTTTTGACGAGATAAAAAACTAACCATGGCATGTATATGTGCAGGAAATGTAAAACAATTAATGAATTTCTATCAAATACATAAGTACGAGAGACATGGAAGTATGAATATTAGTAAAAAGGAGTGTAATTGCACTTATTATTAGAAGCCACTGAAATAATTTAAATATTAATTACACCATGCATGTAGAAATCATTGAAGAGCTAGAGTAAATCTGTTATGAAAGAATCATGTCACACATGAAGAGTGATTGACTAGAAATGTATATTCGACTCTCGGCTACTTTATAACGAGATTCGAATTGTACTATTGATCAAATGGTGGAAATTATTACATGTAAAAAGTGCAATAAAATGTAATAATGCATTAGCCAAATTATGGAAACAAAGAAAACTTTCGTTAATCTTTTATTCCAATCTGATAGATATAATGAAGGGTTGAACCCTCTCAGATTATCCATATAAAGAGTAAGGGATGTGAAGGGTCTCCTCTGGAAGATAATCAAGTACAAAAACTACAAAAAAGAAGAAATAAATGCTCATAATTTCCTGTTGATTTAACCATCGTTGGTTGTCAATTTTCGTCATAGGGTTACACTATGTAAGCTAAATAAAGATGGATTCGACCATGTGTAGGTTCCAACCTATGAAATAAGCATCTACTGGTCAGTACCTACATGACCCATCTTTCTAGCTCACACTCTTAAATAGACTCAATGGAAAATTTTCATACCTATAATGGGGTAAACAATAACAAATCATAAAATGAATTGAAGGGTTTATATACAAAAATGGAAGATAGAAGTATGGAGGAAGTTGTGCCTTACCCGTGAATAATACCTTCCATAGGAACCACTTAATATACCTACAATGAGTAATACATTGAGGTTAATAGTATTATTGATTGCATATTAGCGAAACAATGATAACAAATCTAGCAAGTGGAAAGAAATACTCTAGGAAATATCGAAACCCTGGTAAGAAAGCTAAACTATGAAAATAAAATTTCAAGGGGAAATCCCAACTATGCTCAACATTTAATAATAGTAATAAGAAATGGTAAACATCATTAGGAAAAAACCTGAAGAAGGTGAAGTTAAAACAATGAATAAAAGTGGGTGAAATTATAATTCGTATAGTGGGGATTTCATCTAAGTAAGAAGCAATGAAATCAATGAGAAAGTAAACAGTCAATGGACATAAATTAATTGGATTATCCATAGAAACAAATCAGATATAGATGGGTCTGTGACTCGTGAGCATTTTTAGGGAAGAGTTATATCGTCAGAAAATTTAAAATAAGAAATAGAAAGAAATTCAGAACCCTCATTTTGAAATTTGGAAAAGGTGCCAAGGATTTTTAATTGAGGGTGAAATGTTGAATTAAAACCCTTAATATTCATAGAATAAAAGAAATCCAAAACTCCAAACGGTGCAAAGAATATAAGATAAAAGGGTACAATAGAATCCAACACTCAAGCCTTATTACCTTGCAATAGAGAAATATGAGATAGGTGAGAAGTTATTATAGTAGGGAAGGAGGAAAAAAACTATGGAAAAAAGAAAGAAAAAAATGTTGGAGACAAGTAGTATAAGTGGCATTAGTCTACCTCTTAAATCCAATAAACTTAGTCACATGGAAGAGGAATTATCTGAATATAATGTAAGAAAATAAGATTCCAGTTGTCTCCAGAGTCTAGAAAACACTTCCGAGCTAGCACAGGCATGATACAAGCCTCTGCAAAACAAAAACCCTAGTGAAGATAGAAAGAACAATAATCGAATGCGAATGAGGAGGGAGAAGACCTAAACCCTGGTTGTTGGGTCATTCAACAACCAAATCAGTTGGATCATCTCAATTCGTCCTCTTCATGTAATGTTATTATCATGTGAAAAAGACGCATTCGCTGGTTACCCAACATGTGGCCTTAGGCGCCATAGTAATATGCATAAGGGGTAAATAAGAAATTTTTTATATATAATATTAAGGCTTTCCACCTATTAAAATTGCTTTAAATGTACAAGTATTTACCCATTGGTTGACATTATAGTTACGCACTCATAACCAATTCCATTGTAAGAATAAAAGAGATTGGATGGCGTAGTAGCTATATGAAAAATAGTGTAACTAATTTTGACAATAACCACCTCATACAAATATTGATGATATAAGACTATATATGATAAACCTTATGGGAAACTAGTATGCGAGATTAAGAAGAGTAGTGAGAAAAGTGAGCCCCATATTAGACTTAAGGGAAACTTATCTGTGAATAAGCCTTAGATACAAATTAAGAATAACAAGCACATAAAGACTTTGGATGTCAAAAAGTAAAATGTAACCGTTGTGGTCTTGAAATAGGTACTATAGTATATAGAATTGTATTTATGTCAACACGATTTTTACTTTTGTTTCCATAAACAGATACATTACATATGGTATCAAAGTTGTAGGTTCAAAGTTTGAGTTCAAAGGGGAAAACCACAATTTAAATTTAATATAGTGATTGTTGTGTCTCTAAAAAATAATTAAATTTTTGTTGTGATGTTAGTCTAAAATAAGAAAAAAAAAATACAATAATGGAAATTTTTTTACCAAATCTCTAAGTGGAGTTGTGTAGATGTGGTCATGCTGGGAAATGAAACTTCACCTCCAATTGTTGGATTACTAGAAATAAAAAAAATACATAAGAGAAGAGTTGGCCATATCAAGGCCATCAATGAGCATTTTCTAAAGGAAAAGCGTAGAGGAGGAGAAGCTCATTAAAGATTTAGATAAAAATTCAAATCAGATACCTCTAGATATAGAGGTAAGAGATGGAGGAGAGGACACTTTGAAGAAAATAAATGTAGATGGTAAAGATGAAAACTATAAGGAGAAACCTTGAAGTGAGGAAGAGTCAGATAAAAAATTTCCAATGATTTACCATAATGTGAAAAGATATACTTACATTGGAACACATGGATGGATGCATGTGTTAAACCTGAAACTCAAAATTGGTAATTGTTGCTAATACCGACTATAGAATAATGTACAAAAAAATATAATTGAAGATAACACATGTTGAATAATACATTATGTTAGCTTGTGAATATACCTGAACCTCAAAATTGGTAATTGTTGCTAATACTGACTATGGAATAATGTACAAAAAAATCTAATTAAAGATATCACATGTTGGATAATACATTATGTTAGTGTGTGAATATACACCAAGTATATAGGTAGAAATAGTGTGTATGATTGCCTATAATAATGAATTAAGACTTTTGAAGGACCTAAATGGATAGGTAGTTGTGTAAATAGTTCAAATTACATGCGAATCTCTACAAGGATACATGATTTAATTTTTTTAATGAAATGTAACAATGTATACAAGATCTATCAAACCTAATGATTGGTATGAAAAGCACATAATAATACCCAAAAACATGTTCAAATCTAAGGAGAATGTAATATCACGGTACAACATATCAAAAAGAAAGATGCAATGATTGTACTAATTCATATCCAAAATCTACATACTAATGTATTTAATGCATAGTGCTACAAACTCAGCTAAACAACTTGTAAAATGGCATGAAACAAAAATAGTATAGAGTTCCAAGTACAATAACACAACAACATGATTATACCCGTATATGAAACAACTATAGAAGTATGACATCCTCTTTATACCATTCTGAGCTCGCAGGTGCAACGATTAAGGGATATAATAACTGAATAGATGATTCCAATTATGATTCTAAATGTAATGATAGTGAGAAAAACCATTTAATAAAGCTTTTCATGAGAATTTTAAGAAGGTAATATAAGCTGGTAATAAACAGACTACCAATCACAGATGGTAGGAATTTAAACCTAAACTCCAACAAAGTGCGTATAAATGGTAGAAGTGATAAGAAGGTAGTAAAAGTAGTCTATTGTAAGCTACAATATTTATTGGTACATAAGACGGAACTGCTTTAAATTTGAAATGGAAGTAAAAGTCGTGTATTTAATTATAAAATGTTACTATATTTTATGTCTCAAGTTGATGTATGAAGACAATATAAGTATGATGAGAATTTACCTTTCTACCATTTTTATGGTACGGAATAGTCTACAAGATTTTTCCACTTATTATTATTCCTTTTATTCTCTTTACCAGGTTGGTATGTCTAACATGTAAAGGATTTACCTAATGGAAGAGGTTCCTTAGGTATTAAATCCAAGACCTCTATAGAGAAAGGATGTTATTGAATGGTTAATAGGGATTGAAGATAGAAGTACGGAAATAAAAACATAAATAACATGGAGTAAGTATTACATAGGAATTTGTGTTAATTATATTTTTCCTAGATAAAATATAGATCTTTATAGCATATAACCGTTGACAAAGGATTTTATGTGATATTGTCAGAAAGTCACACAGGGATGTTCAATTAGTTTCCCATTTAACACTATAATCTATCACATAAATAGAGAATGTTGTAGAAAGTGGAGAACCTGTATGGAATATAGAGAATGTTGTAGAAAGTGAAGAACTTGTATGGAATAGGTACTCATTGAGTAAATTATGTTAAGTATAAAGATCATCATTTTCATTCCTTACATGGTAGTAAATCTTAAAATATGGAGTACTAAGGGGAAAACCTGAATATATAAAAAAAAGGAAACAATGAACGTGCAGGAATTAAATGTCCAAAATGCATGGATTTATTTATATTCAAGGATAACCAAGAAGGTATGTAATTTTTCTAATAATAGAGTTATTTATTGATAAATGAAAATAGTAAATATCTATCAGCCTTAATATATCGGCGCAAAGAGAATATATCCATAGGTGTTGTCAAAATAGATATCAAGAATTAAAATGATGAAAAGAGAAAATAGAGTATTTTATGTACAAATTATCTCCAAACCATGTTGTGAATGCATACTCTCAAGATTCATTGGACAATATTAAAGTGAATGAAACCATATAAAAAGGGTTTGGAACCATGGAACTAGTAGTATGCTCCGTTGAGATGGTATACATTTTTATGTATAATAAGCTAGTTTGGAAAAGAGTGTGGTAAAGGACATTTTCCATGGGAAAAAACATGAGAAAATAGGTAATTTTGTGATAACAAAGAGTTATTTTCATAAAAATTATTGTAAAAACCATAAAAGTGTTGGTAAGATGGCATAGAATATCAAAGTATATTGTGGCTAAGAGAAAATTAATCACTGTAATAACAAAACAAGTAAAATAATGTGATATTATCATTTAAAAATAAATTGATAGTGATAAGGGAATTTTGGTTTTGAAGATACTGAAAGAGAAGGAACGTACTTGGAAAAAAATGTTGGAAAATGTTTATAAAAGGCCAGTTTTACGAAAAACTAAGTGTTAACTATTCAAAGCAAAATAAAGAGTGAAAATGGGAAATTCAAAAAAAATTGGGAATTATAATGGACCTTGAAAATGACAAATAAATCCTTAATTTGGCATAGAATTAAAAGATGAAATGGTCCTTATATATGCATGGGATTACATAATTTTATGTTTTATTCATTGGAATTTTCAATAACTAACTTATATTATATCATTGTCCCTAAGAAAAAAAAGAGCTAAATCTTTCTTGAAGAAGAAGGACCAGAAACATTTCTTAATAGAAATGATAATTAACTGAAGATTAATTTGAGGTTATGTGATAAGATGAATAGGCGGATGTTTATGAGATTTTTTAGTGTATTCTATGCTATATTAGTAGTCCAACACCTTCACGTCAGTATTGGGTATCGTAAGCTTCGAGGTGCAACACCATATGTGATAGAAGGATGCCTCAACTACCTGCAAATATTAACTTTGTCCTGCTCTAGAAATTGTCTACCAACACTTTCAGATTCCTATAAGAAAACATATAATCCCCTTGAACTATATTTTAATCTTCCAATCCTAATGTAATTTATTAAAAACAAATCCTAACTACTTGTAACAGGAATTTCTAAGCTTTGGCTCCTAAATGGTTGAGCAACTTTTGTGAAGTCTATCTGAGTTGTCTAGAGGACAAGGGATTCATAAACGATAATTATCTCCACACTTTTAAAGAAAGAGAGTAAGTCGGGATCATACTCCTAGGTCCCTATTGCATTGAGCAAATTCGTGGCAAAGAATATCCTACATTTCGAGGTGACAAAGAGTTATAACTCTCATCACACCACTAAATGAGGGATAGAAGCTTAATCAAATTCATTCTCCTAAGGTAACATAAAAAACTTGTTGAACAAATCCTGAAGGAAAATAAATCCAACATCAAATCCTTACAGAGTCCTATTTTTCATTCACACCATGATAATGAAAATGTACTCATAAACGAGAAAGGATTTTAGACATATGTCATGATTAATTACAAATGACAATATTTTGTTAGCTATTAATATAAGGTGTTACAAAAAAAAATATAATCACTCATATTTAAAGTTCATTTTTCATCTAATGTGCCTTATGCATGCACTTTTAACATATAAATAAAATCAATACTAGTCTAAATGAGTGTACAAGCTCTAGAAAAATATGTTGATAGAAATCCGAAATAAAAAATAATGCCACCAAAAGGGACCGTTGTATAAGACCCTTGCAATCAGAAGAGTTTAAAATATATCTTGTTAAATTTTTAAATAAAATCTACATGTCATTATCTTTGAAGTTATGCTCCTTTTCAACACATTTCTATGTGATGATCCACACATTTAACTTTGCAAAAAAGAAGGCAACACATATATATCTATATCTATGTTTCCAAGATTTCATAAGAGAAATAGTTAAATCTCAAAGTATTGATACACACATAGCGTGTAGTTGCAATGGTTCAAGAAATAGTTCAATAATTTCCCAAATAAAATTTATAGGTTATTACTCCAAGATCATACCCCTCTTCAAATCATTCATACACAATGAGCCATTCATAACAAACTTACAGAAAATAGAGTAATCGATATTTCATTATCAAATTATTATTGATTTAAAGTTTGCTAAAATCGATTCATGAATGAATGCTTAAAAGAATTGATATACCATGGTTTTAATCCTCATATTCTCTAGATCCAAATGCACTCCACTCAGACATATCATAAAAATTTGATCCCAAGAAATAAAGTATCAAATACTACATTCTATGAGCACAATGCCACTAATATATGAAAGCTTTAAGGTCGATTAGCACAACACGCCATGGAAATAAAATAATGCACAAATATATCTATATCCTAGATCAAAAAATAAATAAGAGAAGAGGACAATGACTCAGTTGGCATGCCCATCAACTAGCATCTTTCCTTCTGAAAAGGTTAAACTACAAAGCTTATTATAAACACAAGTGATGACACATAAAACCTTACATAGCCTTACTATTGAAAGTACTCAATCTTTTACATAGCACAAAGGTATAACAAAGTCCAGTGACCTTATGGAGCAATCCCAAGAGCCACAATAGAACATACAGTTACAACATAATCATTGGGTTCAACCAGAGCCATAGCTAGACTATTATAATAGTTAAAATATATTTTCAAGATAAAACTAGCTAGAGCTGTTGTGAAACAAAAAATATGAAAATCACAATAATCCATGAAGAGATAAGTGTGGTTGTGCTTGTTTTCCAATCCTGGTAAACTACAAATCTGCTTGTAGAGGGAATTGGAGGTTGGAGCCCCCAAAACTCAGGAAAATGCCAAACTGAAAGTTCAACAATGTGTGCCCACTGTGACCTAACTGCATCAATGACTTTGACAGAGTGTAAAGGTATCAATTTGTCACGAACCCACTTGCTGTTCTTCACATATAAACAACATACATTATCCTTTTCCTTTGCTTTCATGGACCTACGGAAGGTGTGGGACGTACATACCTATCATTAGAAACATTTATAGATAAGAATTGAACTTTAAAATGCACTTGAATGAAGGAATTTTGACATTATTAAAGAGCTACCTTATAACTTTTAATTAGATGATTAATTTGGGTGTATACATCTAATGTTACACCAAAAGGTTGCGAGTATATGGAGTAGAGAGTTCAAAATTGGTAAAGAGGAGGGTAAAAAGGGGCATTAAGATAGCGGAAAACTCTGCAATTTTTTTGATTGACATCTCCCCCATCCCAATCAATATGTGTGTCCTTGCACAAAGAATATGGCTACCAAAATATTATAATCACTCTGATACAAAATGTAGCAATATTGAAGTCTTCATCTGTTGACATCCGAATGTGATCAAGTTTTTCATGCCCTATAATTGGATACTACACAGTTTTACATCATCCCTCTTTTAGTGTGATCAGTATTATAACATCATATAAGTGTGACACTCAACACTTTATGACATATCTTGGTATGATCAATATTGAGATACTTCTTCTTTAGTGTGTTTTCCATTACCAAACTAATTATCATTAAAATATTTTTGAGATATAAATAATATGTTTTTTATATTTCATATAAGTAAAATGACATGTAAAATGTCTCAATAACATTTTAATATAATTGTAGATTATTTCAAAAAAATTTCCTTCCTAATACTGATTCCTATATAGAAAAATCATTCATTCCATATATGTACATTATTCATTAATTAAACCTAAAAAAACTATATATATATATATAAAACATAAAAAATATCAAAATAAGTTAAATATTAACTATATATTATTTCTAAAATGAACAGTAATATTATTCATATGGAAAATAAAAACATCAAATTTATAAGATTGTCATATACTGTATTGTAAATGCTTTCATTTTCACATTTAAATATCCTACAAAAATAAAAACATAATGCATCCTAGTCCATCAAATAAAATACGTACATAACTTCTAGGTTAAACTTCCCTCTCTACTTTAACATTTATTAAAGAAAAAATAGAAGAATGTTATCTTTTAATGTCTGCCACATGTTTCTAACTATTTTGAATTTTTTTTTGTTTATAACTATTCTCATAATATTATATTTGTTAACATATTTCTAATAATATATTTGTTAACATATTTCTAATAATATCCTATAATATAGACAAATATGAAAAGTATTATTTATTTATCTATATATCTATGGATATTATATTTTTTAATATAATTTTATTTTTGGTAGGTAAGTATATACAGGGGATTTGAACTAGTGACCTATCTCAAACAATGCCTTAACAGTGCACCCATTCACCATCAATCCAAAGCCTCAAGGCTTACTTTTTAATATAATTATAATAATATTATATAATAAAAAAATATCAATAATATGAATAATGAGAAACAAATGCATTAGATATATAAATATACATGTTCACAGTTATGATTACTTATTTGAATATATATTTTAAAATTTAAATAATATATTAATCACTAAATTAGATAGAGTTTCAAAGAAAATCTGTCTTTTCATTTAAAATGCTTTATTTGTTTTTATTTTCATCTATAATTTAATTTAAGAAGCTTTGAGGTCCCCGGGGGAAAAATGTATATTCTCTTCTAATCACGTATTAGACTTACAAATATAAAAACACTAAAGAGAAATTTTGAATGCCCAAAATGTATATCCCTACTGTATTATATCCCATCCGGATCATCTTTTATACTAATGCTGCCATCGCCATTTTAAACGATAGTTCATTTAAAACAATGGAGAACGACTTCGAGACATAGACTTCTAGAAGGAGACTACAAAATCCTTGGTTTACCTAGAAGAGATCTTCAGTCGGACATACCAGGAACGGTCACGCGTTCTCATTCCTGAAGGTCCTACCTACAGTCAATTCAATAACACGAAGATTCAAAGAGTGTTTGTCCATTTACGATTAACAATGTTGAGTCGGATAGTCCAACATTGAAATCACGAGTTTAAACGCGAAAAAAATACAAACTCAAAGGAAAATAATAAGGTGATCCACTAAACTAAAATACCAATAACGTCTGATTGTAATATAAAAAATGTTTATCTATTTCAGCTTTGTTAAAATTAAAAACTAAAAAGGCTCTGAGAAGGTATTGAAACATGGAATTGTAAAATCCTCACATAGGTTAAATTTAAGATAAAATCATGCTAGATATCAAGAAGTAAATTTTGCTTGAGGATTGGGTCAAAAAATGAATAATCTTGCAGAAATGTATGGGCTTTTCCTTTGCCTCCATTTGATCAAATATTGCAACATCTCTTGCATAGTCACCATGGGGGATTCCGTCATCACAACCCAACACCTTTGATCAGGCTCTCTTCAAAACAATAACCTCCTCTCCCTTATCCTTCAAAGAACAAATTACATCATAGAGTCACTCTCGCATATTACTACTTTCACATCCTTCATAGCCAAAACAGAGAAGAAGATATTGAAGAAAACTGTACCTATCAGCTAGAAGAAGGTCATTGTCATACTAATTGATTCGTCAGTTGGAAGTTTATCTGATTTCCTAGCTCCACCTCTGTTGTTAGAATCAATGGTTTAAATTAGAAAAAAAAATATTAAATGGATAATGGTAATGACCTCCCTCCCATGCCCTTAATGCTCAACCCCTTGGAGAGTAATTCTATGTTCAACAAGTCGTATAACATGCATGTCATTTCATATGAGATGGCAGCCTATATGAATGAAATCCATGAGAGAGTTTACTTAAGGCATGCAAAACTGATAGAATCCAAACTCCTCTACCTCTTTGCATCCCTCTTCATATAAGGCTCGATGGCGAGAAAACGTTTTAAATTTATGAATTCTACGATGGTGTCATTCCTTGAAGTGTGGGATCTCCCTAAAATTTAAGGTAAATTCATGGTGGATGATCTCGTGCTTATGATGTAGGATTTGCTTTCAAGTTATACATATTGGAGTCTTTGTGACCAACACTATATCTGGTGGGTTTTTTAATATTTCAATCCATGTGATGAGATTATCCTTCCAATCTATTTGAAGTGCCCTCAACCTTGTTCTCCTTGAAGGATTAGGTTAGGGATTACCTCTCTCTTTGACAACTTTGGGATTTTCTCCATTTTTGTAAAATGCTAGTATAATCTACCAACAGGTAAAGTAAGGGAAACAAGTTTTATCGAGATAGTAAATTGGGAAATTTTGATTTCATTAGTCGAGGTTTCCAATTACACTCGAATGTGTACTCTTTTTCCCTAGGTGCTCAGTGCAGCAAATCCAGTTGACAAAAGGTGACATGTACATGGTTCTTTATCTTTATACTCATTATCTCTAGTCGGGCTTGTCCTTCACAGGTATCTTCACCCGCTTAGTACTTTTCTCTTCTGGCATTCTGTGTCATTGAGTGTCGCTATTTGAAGAGCCTCCCTTATTCAATATCCTTCTCCTCCCTAAGGCATGATTGTTTCACTTCGAAGTCCTAGATACAAGAGAACAATTGATAACAAATATTGTCCCTCCTCTGTCATTTATAACATCAGTCCTTGTAACCTTTGCATGCACCTCCCAATTGATAGGTAGGATGAGATTGATGACCTCCACTAGTAGATTTGTCAACAATCAACCAATATTATCTTCTTGACTGAGGAAGTCTAGACACAGCAAGGCATGATCAATTATCTTGAATATGAGATTAATTGGATTCACCGCAAACTTATAGACCTGTAGGACCCCAGAAATCAAGATGAAAATAGAAGCAAAACTAGCAGTTCCCTTGGTGTCCCCTTAGATAATATTTCAATAGAATCTCCCCTCTAAGCTATGTTTGTTCCATGTAAATGCATTTTTTTATATGGCATGCTTTGGCAAACCCATAGTAGTAGTAATTATTAACTTTGTACTAGGTATGGCTATGGTTGAAATATTGTTGTAAGTTTTGAATTTCCTTTCGTGATTCTCATTGAAGATTTCATATCTTTGAACATAATGTAAAATTCCTTGTCTATTTTGCTATGACTGGACACAGAATTAATTGAAAATTTTCGGCATCTTTGTTAGAAAAAAATTATATATATATATATATAGATAACAATCTTCCATAATTAAAAACTATCCAATTATAAAAAAATACTTATGTAAAGACATGTATTTCTATGCCTTCACCTTTTTTCCTTTCTTTAATATAATAACATGTAACATAATACCCTATCTCCAAATTCTCAACAATATGGATTGTGATAAATATTTGTTTCCATTCTCATGTCAGATATGCATATGTAATTAATTTACACTATTGTTCAATTGTTTTAGCATATTCCAAAATAATAGAATTATCTTAAGATACACAATTTTATTAATTAGGAAAAAAATAATAATAGATGCAAGTGTTTACATGAATCACTCATTAATCTTGCATGATGAGAAAAATAATGTTTAAATAATATTATGTCCTAAAATAATTTAGTTATAGATCACCTATTTCATCTGACAAGTGTCCACTAACATTTAATGTGATTCTAACAAATCTCCTAACAAATTTGTGAATTTGATTCTTAAATAATGTTAGTTTCCTAGAAGCCAAATCTATTATAACAGATAAGTATTCTATCAATACTCTATTACTATAAATAATAAAATATTAAATTATGTACTTTGGATCATATATCGAACATTCTCCCTTTCGATCCAAAGGTAGATTACAATAAATATCAAGTTCTTCCTTGAACTTCGTAAATTTGATCCTCTGAATTGATTTTATCAATATGCTGGTGATTTTATCTTCTAAAGGACTTGGTTTGATGATTTACTTTATAATGAGAGTGCTAGTGTATGATTTCATGTCAACATGCTTCGTTTTTGAATTAAAGAATGGATGTTTGGCAAGCTTAATGGTTGACTAAATGTTAATCAACAATGAAGTGGTTTCTTGGCGATGAATTCCCAGGTCCTGTAAGACTCTAAGTAATTAGATAGTATCACATGTTTCTTTCCATGTTGAAATATATTTTTCCTTTGTAGAAGAATTTTCCAATGTAGTCTACTTCTTACAAGCCCAAGAAACCATTACTGATCCCATATTCATGAAATATCTTAATATTGATGCCCTATCATCAACATTTGCAGAAAAATATGCATTTGAATAACCAACAAGTACAAAATTCATATGCTTTTTTTATAATAGGCCATAGTATTTCCTACCATGGATATACCTAAGAACCCATTTTTCTACACTCCAATGGTTTTCATTTGGTTCTTGCATGATTCTTGAGGGAGTATTGACTGCATATGATAAATCTGGTCAAGTAGTGGTCTCACTTCCAATAGTTCGTATCATAGTAGATGATGGGCCCCAAAATTGTCTATTTTATTAGGCCCATTTGATTATTTATAGAGACTTAAAACATGTATTTGATCCGATTACTTGCACATCATAGAGATAATTTGTAGTATTAATGGGTCCTTAGGAAATTGGTTTACCTTTTCTTATTATCTGTGTAATGTTACTTATTTCCATAGAAAATTGTGAGAATATTGGGCAGATTGTGAAGATTTGGAGGATAAGATAATTTAGGGACTTGCTCTGTGATACAGAAGGATCAAGATTGAATAATAAATAAATAATATATGATGAAATTATTGCACAAATTCTGGAGCTCCAATGATTGAAAAAATGTCGGAATGTGTTTCCTGTCATTTAATGCAAATTGCTAGTGTTGGGAACTAGCTCCACTTTTTGAGGGATTTTTGAGGGGAAATGTGCCTCCTTTCAAGGGTAATGATTCCTCATCACTTTATAAGCACCAACTCGATTTTTTCTCTAGAGTTATGTATTTATTAGTCTTATTGTGGATAAAACTTGTATTTTCGTAGGTCCACTTTCATTTCTAATGGGGATGTACTTGGATTGATTCAAATAATCAACTTTGGTGCCATTTTTAGCTTCTAAAGCTTGGTACCCTTCATAGAAATCTGAATATACTTGAGCTTGGACATCCCACGAGTCTCAAATCCATTTGTATAAATTTATTTTCTTATTTTCACTTCCTATTCACATGCATCTCTTATTCTTGTTTTTCCTATTTCTGCATTTAATATTGATGCTTCTTTTGCAGTAGGACTATCTTAAATGATTGAAATAAGTTATTTTTTAGGTCATTTATAGAGTCACAAGCATTATTCATTGTTAGAAGAAATTTTAAAAGTCATCTTCATCATTTATCTACTTGGGTTGGCTTAATAGTTGACAAATCTAGAGGGTTTGGAAGTCACTTGTAGCAAAACAATAGTAATTTTATGCTAGTTTTTAGAATGTGTTAATGGGTTTAATTTAAGTTTATTATAATTTTATTATGTCATAAAAAAAATCAGTTTAATAAAAAAAATACCCCAGTGCATTTTCACTTGAATAGGTCAGGCATTCGATAGGTTAACTAGCTCACTAGTTCTTGAATTTCCAGTTTGTAAAGTAGTAATCTTCTACTATCTTTTAGCATGTTTTAACAAGGGTATTTTGGAGTGATTCCATTGGAATTGAGACCTAAAAAATCCTAATTAATAACAAATTGTTTTCCATCCCATTTGAGTTTGATTTACTTGGGCATTTAGCAATATTCTCGTTCATGTTGCACTACAAGCCTCCTCCAGCAATCACTTGTAGCAAACTTGTAGCATCACTTTCCTTCACCATTTTTTATCCCCAATGAAAATTTGAATTACTACAAATGAATAATGACCTATAGGATCTAAATACATGATTTTGGAAGACCAGAGACCACTTAGAATTTTCCTTTTTACCAATGCAACAGATCTCAACAATTTGAGTTATTGGACAACATAATAATGATTTCCTTGATTTCCACATGAAGTATATAATGAAATTTGTCAATGGATATAACTTATTTGGAATGCGTTGATTGATTATATTCTCTTTCATTGATGAATGCTAGACTAGTTTACTTTATTTATTCTTAAGTTAAGATTAGGTTCCCTTTTCAATGCAACTTTCACACCTTGCAATTAGGCTAGGGTTTGATCTCCATTTCTGTAATTAGGATTAGTGTTTAAATTTGAGAAAGTAGCATTTCCATTGATAAAATTAGTTTAGGTTAGATTTCATGATATTCAATCCATTAAATTATATTAATGAAAGAAGGACACATTGTATGTTTCACATATAGTGTCGACGCCTCTTAAGTTTGTATGGAGCCCGAGTTGATAATTTACATTGGTAGTCTTGGGAGTTGCAATATTCTTGTTTCAATACCAAGGTTCATCACTTTTTGGTGCCATTTCTGAGGTTTCAAAGTATACATTGTTTTTTTCCCTAGTTGATCCATTTCTAAAAAAACAAAAATTGCATTAGGAATATTTCATTTTAGAAAATTGCATTGCATTAACATTCCTATTCAAAAAAATTGTGAAGACTTACTTCTCCAACATCAAACCTCCCCACTTGATCACATGGTGTAGTAAGAGCTACATCACCATCCAATTTTGTAGGTAGAAGAAAAAAGGGTGGCAAAATAGGTAGAAGAAATGGATGGAGATGATGACAATGAAGAAGATCCTCTTGGATTTCCTATTCAAGATATTGATATCAATGTTCATGTCAAGAAAATCCCTCCATATTTCCTTCCCAACTTCTATGGGATGAGGTCAAATGATCCAAAAAAAAAATTATCTTTGAATTTGAAATCCTTTGTAGATCTTATGGTTACTTAATAAACACTCAAAAGCTGAGATTGTTTTCAGCAACATTGAAGGATAGACCTCTTAAATGGTTCATGAGTTTATGGACTAATTCAATAAGATCATGGAAGGACATGCAAAACATGTTTCTAAAAGAATATAGAAATCGTGATCTTAAAGAAGAAATCTTTAGAACAAATAAAAAATAACATGAGAGCCTTGAGGATATAATAGATATGTTGATTTATAATGCTAATGGGGGAAAACTACATCGTTTAGGATATGACACACTGAAACCCCTCTTACTTAGAAAAAGTAGGGATCAGTAGATTGATCTCCTTGATCTCATGAGTAGAGGTGATGTAAACCAATTATCATTTGAAGAAATTTGTGGAACATGCGAACACATTTCAAGAGGAAGGGAAAGAGTAAGTAAATTGACATGAAGATTGGTAAGTCAAGTTAAAATTGGAAATTTGGTTAATGACTTTAAAACAAAAATTCTTAGAAATCTAAGTGAACAAGTAGAAATGTTAAGAATGGAAGATGAGGAAAAAGAAGATGTTGATATTTGTGTTGTCCATACAAAATCACATTCTATTAAATATTTCCCATCATTACCGAGGTTGAATTAAGTTTACCAAGAGGACAATGTAGCAAGTCAATAACTAAAGTGAGGAGCCTCATCTTTGGGTAACTATATGGACCTTGATATACCTCCAATCTTATTCAAATCAACTCTTATCATAACTCCTTACATGTTTTGATTATATTTTGCTTAATGAGATGAGTAAATGTGAGATGTTATGCCTGGTGGACTAATGTGCATTGAGTGCAGGTTTTTGAGAGAAAATCATGGAAATTTTGGCTAATTAAGGGCAGAAACTTGAATGAGACAAAGAGGAGATATTGTCGAAGATAGATCCTCCTCAATTAATCCTCACTCATTTGAATATTACTCCATCAAATAACACTAGCTCAGAGTTGCAATCAGCCGAGTCATGAAGATCAAAAGGCAGTCGAGCAAGTGACAGTCAAAGAGCCAGTTCATCTTGAGTTTTGGAGCTGATCCTCCCTAGATTTAAGGAATTTGCTGGAGACTTCAGTTGTATAAATAAAGAGTCGTAGAGCCTCATTAGGATTCAAATATTTTATCTAAGATCACTCAGCATTTTTTGAGTTCAAGACTTGTGGAAGACATTATTATCTAATTTTCTGATATGATAATGAGAATCAACATTTCGTTGATCCACCATTGAGTTAAATCAGAGTGATGAAGCTCTTGTGTTAGTGCTCAACCCTAGCAGTAAAGGCTCCACTTCTTGTATTAGTATGTTTAGTTGATATCACAGATTAATGGTTGAATTTGTCTTAGCATTATTTCATTGCAAGTAGTTGTGGATTTGATTAGTTTGGTTCCATTTGTACATTGCTTTAGCAGTAGCTTAGGAAGATAAAGGACTACCAGAATGCTGATAGTAGGAAGGTTTGGCCTCACTCCTCCCTTCAGGGACCATGGTTTGAGGAAAGAACTCCTATGCATCCCCAAAAAGATAGATTTTTGATTTCTTATGGAATTTATTGTTTTCTTCTACTTAGGCGAACATCTTTTCAGTTTTCAAGAATAGGATTTAATTTTCATTTCTAATATCATCAGCCTTGCATTAGACCTCACAAGGGTTTCACATTATTCTGCCAATTTTTCCTTGCATGAAATAGCAAACTAGATAATGAAATTTATTTTTCTTAGTTGATTGAAAATCTTTCTCATTTGATATGATTCATGGATACATGTAATTGATTGATGCAG
Organism: Pinus tabuliformis; assembly: GCA_031772625.1. Taxonomy (NCBI): domain Eukaryota; kingdom Viridiplantae; phylum Streptophyta; class Pinopsida; order Pinales; family Pinaceae; genus Pinus; species Pinus tabuliformis. The sequence goes on along the minus strand of CM062811.1, from coordinate 834,138,522 downwards.
TGCAGGAGTTTCAATAGTGCAGGGATATCTCACGACTACCAACCCCAACCTAACTTCATCCATCCATGATCATCAAAAGCCACTAAGTCCCTCACCCAATCGATCATTGCATAATTATAACTTTCCAAGGTTGTTGAGCAAATCCAACCATCTTACAAACTCTGTTTTGAGCTCTAAAGAAGTCCTAGTCATTATCTTGCCTTATTTCTCCCACCATTCACCTTCCCTAGGCCCTACACAACCTTCCAAATCACTCTTATTGCTCTCAGCTAGATCCTGTAGGAATATAGGGTACCTTGTAGGAGCATTAGGACATCTTGTAGGAGGCATTAGGATATCCTGTAGGATGGCCTTTAGTGGCCTGTTTTGAGGCCGAATTATGGAAAAAGCATTTAGGAAGATAAGAGAAGACCCCTACTTGCCCCTAAGCCATCTGACCTTCCACCGCCATCTCTAACCCACCAGCCACATCACAAAAATGATTTAGAATTCACATTTTCACACAAAGAAAAACAAGGAAAAAATAGTTATTGTGTTCATTTACATGCACAACAGTAGAATGTTTAGTTATTTTAGATTACATGCCTAGGAGAGGAGGATTACACACATGTTAACTCAGCATTCTTTTGAACAAAATCATCTTAGCAGTTAGTTAGATGAATGGTGTGTTTAAGCTTTTGATTTCAGTCTTTCCTTACTACAGTAGACAAGATATTAGTTAGTGCAAAATTCCCTTTTTCTCATTGGTAATTAAGCTTCCTCTGAATCAATAGAAGGTTGTTTCAAAAAACCATAGTGGTATATCGCCAGCTTAGCAGTGACAAAGAGTGGGCCCATCACATCTGCTTGTGTATATAGCACTGTCACCTCCATGTTTGTACGAAGCCTGGGTTGATAAAGTAAAGTTGCTAGCCCCAGGAGTTGCAGCATTCTTGCTACAATACTGGTGCTCATCAGTTTTTAGGGTCGTTACTGGGGAGGTGTCTGAGTAAGATGTGATTTATGCTTTCTTTCTTCCATTTCTTATCTCTGGCATTCTGCTATTAGCTTCATTTCTGCAAAAGTAATTGTAAGTTGGTTTTCTTTCTTTTCCATTCTGCAAGTAAGATTTCATTCAACAAATTATTTTTCATTCAGTTTGTTATTTCAATTCTACAATTAGTCTCAAAGCTTGAAAAAAACACACAAAAAAAACACTTCTTTCATGACTCGTAGGAGTAGGGATAACTTAGGAAAATTTCTACCAAATACCCCCACCACTTCAAACTGCCAACCTTCCCTCTTCTTTGGTGGTTGTGAGTTAGAGGACCCCTTAGGTGAAAAACCAAAGATTTTTGAAGAGCCTACAAGGGGAGAAGAAGAAGGAGAACCCATTCCAACTGACCTAATGGCTTAAAATAGAAATGACATAGGAGATAGAGAAATATTTTGAGGGTGCCTTTCCCATCAAACAAAGTAATGGGGATACCAAGATGAAGAACATAAGCCCCTCTACTCTTCCTCATTTACATGGTATGACCTCAGAGGATCTAGATACTTTCTTGTTTGGGTTCACTATCATATGCAGAACTTATTATTACACCATTGATGAGCAAAAGTTGAAATTATTCCCATCTACTCTCAAGGATCCAACTCTACTCTGGTTCATGGGTTTACCTGGGGATATCATCACAACCTAGGCTTAGATGTAGGAAGCCTTCAACAACAAGTATCGAGACTACTACAGGTCCAAATATGCTAAAGAGGAAATTTTTAGGATCACCTTGGGGAATGATAAATCCCTAGAGGATTATCAAGAAAGATTCCAGCTTAGCTACAAAAGGGCTAGGTGCACACTTGATCTTGAGTCATTGAAGCTAGTACTCCTCCGAGGGGTAAGGGAAGATCTTCTGGATACAACAAACCTGCTTGTAGGAGGGGACATCTACCAGCTACCCTATGAATATATCAACACTGTGTTTAGCGACCATTCTAGGGCATCTAGGAAGAAGGGTAGGGGAAGTCAACCAATTGTCATCCCATCCTCTTCCAACACATCCATAAAAGGTGAAATTGGAGATATGATGGAAGAATTCAAGAGTGAAATGCTAGAAACCCTTTCCCTACAGATGGACACTATGCACATCAAGAGAAAGAAGGAGGAAGAAAAGAGAGCATTAGTCATCTTCTTCCCTAGATGCACAAGGAGGCACCCTAGGAATGAATGCCCATTAAACCTGATTGAAATCTGCTCGATCTATGAAGAAAAACACTCCATAGACAAGTTCCCTTCTCTAGCTGGACTAAAATATGTGTATCAGGGAACTGAAGGGGTGACTAAACAACTTTGCTACATAAATCAAAGGAGACCCCATGGGCCTCAACCGTACCAGTAGGGCATGCAAGGGTCATCCCATGCATATTACAACCCTAACCAGAACACATCCATTCTTGATCTAGGTGGATGTTGGTGGAAAACCGCCTATCCCACTTAGACCCCAACAACTGTCTCTATCGATTTTTTAGTTTCCTAAATTGTAGCACAGTTTACTATTTTTGGCAGTGTTTCAGGTCATGAACTTACAGAGCCGTTTTGAGGCCCCAAATGACATTTTATGGAAAAACCAAGAGAAGCTTGGATTATTAACTAATCTTTCTCACTCAAAAGTTGTAGTCCTCGGATATATCTTCTTAATGAGGTATTGTGCGTGTAAAACAGAGATCGTGTGCCAAAGTTACGACCTCGAGAAGTTGATGTACCAATTTACCAAAACGAGGCCCATAGTCTGGCACTTCATCTCCTAGGGTTAGGTTTTTGGATGTTTAAGGTTTTCCATTATTTCTCAATAACAGAGAGGCCTTCAAGCCTCATTGTAACACAGTTTAGAGGCATGTAGCTACCACATCTCTTCTCAGAGATAAGCTACCATCACCTGAGCTAGTTTATTTCCATTTATGTTTGTAAGCATATTTCAGTATTTTCCATTAATGAAATAAAGTATTATTTCTGTTGTATCTTTGTATTTATGGTTATATATATAATTTATTGTGCTCCTATTCAAATCTGGATCAATGGTATCAGAGAAGTCTGCTCTTTCTCTATTTTTTCTTTGCATGTCCCCAACGAGGTCAGGATATAAAGAGTTAGGGCTTGAAATGGTTGAACCTTTATAAGACCAACCTCACAAATCCTGATGCCCTCCCATGTTGGATGAAAAGAAAGACGAGGGGGTAGGAGATCCTATCAAAATATTGCTCGTAGAAGCCCTCGAGCGACAAAGGAATGTGATGATGGAAAACTTTGCCCAGATCCTTCAGCAGCTACCCATGGTTAACGCATCTGCTTCCAACAGCTACTCTGGAAATGCCACACCCTTTAAGGTACAAGTTAATTTTGAAATCCCCATATTCAGGGGTTAGACAGGTGTAGTTTCCGTAGATAAATGGTTAAATCTACTAGAAGGGTATTTTTTCATTCACGATTTTTCCAGTCGGCAAAAGATCACTTTTGCAGTTCTCAAAGTAGCCACCCACATCAAGGACTGGTGGGAAACCTACTGCGAGTAGAAGGATGAAAGTACAACCTTACTATTTTTAGCCACACCCACTTTGAACTCATTCTAGGATGCCATTAAGGAGCAGTACTACCCTGTTGGAAGCTATGAGAATAAATACATAAAGCAGACAACGCTGCAGCAGGGAAGTGACCAAGACATGCCAGAGTTTACCAACATTTTTCATACCCTTCGCACAAAGTTGGGTATCAAGGATTCTGAGCGGCATTTTGTACTCAAATACCACAACTGCCTACACATGTACATCCAGGATGAGATGGAGTTCCTCGACATCTCCTCGATCAACACAACGTACCAATACACTGTCAAGATCAAGCAGAAGCTTAAACAGAAGAAGCGAGACTTTCGATCCGTGAATCCGAAGCAAGGGAAAGGCTTCACAAAATCATAGAACCAACGACGAGGCCAAGACTGGGTGACCCAAGACAACCCATAAAAGCCAGAAGAAAAGAACAACACCACAAAGTTGAAGAAGGACATGGGAAAATGGTGTGAGTTCCATAAGAGCCCCACTCACAACATAAGTGAGTGTCGGACCAATCAGTTGCTGGTGGCAGAGTTGAATGCTTCAGAATCTGATGCATGTTCTGACCCTAAGTCAGAACCTGACAAGAGGAATGAAAAAGCGAAGAAGATCATTGACGCAGAGCCCAATGCCATTGTTGCCACCGCCAAGATCCATAATAATGAGCCCGAAGATCTAGAGGAGGAGGAGCGTCTTTTCCACTCACAGATGTGGGTGAAGGGTTCGCCACTGCAATTGATTGTTGAAAGTGGGAGCCAAAAGAACCTCATTTTAGTATAGGTCATGAAGCGGTTGAGCCTACTGACTACACCACACCTGCAACCCTATAGTATCGTTTGGCTTCACCAAGGAGGAGATCTTTGAGTTTGTTAATATTGTCACATTCCCTACAACATCAAGCCCTTCATAGATGAGGTATTGTGTGATGCTGCACCTCTAGATGTCTGTGATGTATTATTAGGTGAACCATACTTGTGGAAGCGACATGCTGTGTACGAGTCAAGGCATCGTGTTGTTATTGTTTCTTTGGGTAATTTTTTATATAGGATACCGGAGGTAGCCCCACCTACAACCACCTCTTTGGTCTCTGATAAAAAATGCAGTAAGATCATCTCCCAGACTAGGAAATTTATTTTCAGTCTGGTTCACTCTCAAAGGAAAGGGAAGATCATAGCCACATCCATGGCCCCCAAGAAGGGTTCCTCCACACAGCAAAAGCAGTTGGATACAATCATGAAAGAAGACAAGAACATCTTCTCCTCACCCACAGTGGTACCGTTGAACTGTCATGTCCAACATTTGTTCGATCTAACTCCTAGAGAACCTCTACCCAACGGGCTGATATATTGCCGCTCGATTCTGGAAAATGCCAAGTACAAGCAGCGAAATGATCAACATCAGGCGGCACACAAGTTTCGACTGGGCAACAAAGTCTAGATGCATCTGTAGAAAGAACGCCTTACGAGAGCCCATCAGAAGCTCAGACCACTTCGATATGGTCCTTACACCATTACCAAGGCTGTGCGAAACAATGCTTTGGAGCACAACATTCACCTATTCCTTGGCTTGCATCGAGTGTTCAATGTCGACCGCCCTTGACCATGCCTCCCAACATTGTTGGAGACATCAGATATTGCAGAACAGCTCACCAAAGACAAAGTTCAATAGAAGTTTCCCCATCTCATGGAGCCACTCAATGCAATGGGAACCATTGCTTCCTAAGGGGGGAGGAATGATCCAGGTGGATGTTTGTGTCCAACCACCTATCCCACTTGGACCCCCACAACTATCTCTTTTAGTTTTTCTGTTTCCTAAGTTGTAGCATAATTTACTATTTTTGGCAGTTTTGCGAGTTGTAAACTTCTGGAGCCATTTTGAGGCCCTGAACGATGTTAGGTCGAATAACTTGATGGTTTTGATTACTGCTATCCTTTTTGTAACAAGCTTGGTAAAAGATCTAGTTAATAATGTTAATAAATGAAAAATAATAACCTGGGTCATGGGAAACATATTCCAAGTTGAATATTGGGAAAAAACATAGTGATGGGGATCACTTTTGATTAATTAATGGCTATTGAAAATGGCAAAGGAAATGGCAAAGGTTTTGGAAAGGCATGATGCATTTATTGACATTTTATTTATGAAAATAATGGAAAATGGGAGAAAATGGAGGTGAAAGGTCACAAGTTGCATTTGAGGAGGAAAATAATGGAAAATTGAACAAAATAGAGTCCTCATTAATAAAAAGGATTTTGAGGATCAGTTTGTAGCCTTTTTTATTTCAGTTCATTTCTAGAGTTCTCATTTTTCTACTCTCTCTCTCATATTCATGGACACCTAGAGTTTTCTTGGAGAACTCTTGGAGGAGTGTGGCATACTTGGGATTTGGAGCAATAAGGAAAAGGAAGAGAAGGAAATCGCAAGAGGACATCAAGATCACCAACTACAATGAGTTTTTCTTAGAAGTACCAAGTTGCATGTATGATTTCATTGCTATTTTTGGCATGCATGGCATATGCATGTGGTTTCTTAGTTGTGATATTTCATTGGAATGGAGGATTGCCTGGAATGACAATGGCTTTTGGTAGCCTTTCCATTTCCTGGATAGACATGGTGTTGTGGGTTTCTTTCATTTTGTCTGTTGGTTGGTTGTCATGTTCCTTATGGTTGTGGGTTGAGTTATTAGTTCCTGGAAGCCTTGGTTGGACAAATGCTCTAGAAGCCATGTAATAGCTCGGATGGAGTTACTAACCATGGAAACCTTGGTTGGAATAATTCTTTGGATCCCTTGGTGGGTTGAGTTATTAGTCCTAGAAGCCTTGGTTGGCCGAATGCTCTAGAGCCCGACAAGAACTGTGGGTTAAGTTACTAGACCTGGTAGCCTTATTTGGAGCAAACACTATGGAGCCTTGGAAAGCTTGGGTAGAGACTGATATTGTGATGGTTTGTGTTGTCCGACCGTGAGGTGGAATCATTAGTTAAGTGTTTAGGTGGTTTGGCATCCTGAAGCCTTGGTTTGGTTTTGTGTAATCTGTTTCATGAGATCCCACATTCATGTTTGGAATATGGCATGGCGGTGATTGGTTGAAAGAGAGGTTTGGGTTAGCCCAATCTATTGTTGGGTGGTACATGGATGTCCCCAACTTGGATGGATTTCCATATGTTAATAAGAGCTCCTTTTTAATGAGAAAATGTGCTTTATATTATGTGTCTTTAATGGTTGTTTCCTCATTGATATACCTTTGGTTATTTGTTCATTATAAGTATGTTTTAGGACAATTATGATGTATGGCTCTCATCATGTTTTGGTTAGTATATGATATTACTAAATGAATGACACAATATATAAGACTGCAACTATTGTGATGAGATATAATTCCTCTTTGATGATTGGCAGTTAAGTATGAGACCCCTCTCGTCATATTTGTTGTTGTGACCTATAGATTACATGGTTGTGATATCTTTGAGGAAATTCCTGTCATGGCTAGTAGCCGTCACATCAATTCCTTGTTCAAGTGTTTGCATTAATATCCTTGTTTCGATGTTATTTGTCATTTATGGAAGTTTCATGAAGTTCTTAGTAGTGGCATGAGTCCTAGCCTTGAAAAAGTGGCAAAGAATATCAGGTCACTGCTACAGACTGCCTTAGAAAGGCCACAATCCCATGGATACATTCCTGTGAAATTGATTGGATGGTCCTAGTCGCATGCATTCCATGTCAATTTTCCTCAGGGGTTGGTCAACTGGAAGGGTGGGTTGGCTCCTGAAAGTTTTGTAGCATTTGTGGAAGGTCAGAATGGTTTTGTCCTGTTGGTTCTACTTCCTTAACTTTAAATGGGGAGTTGAATCATATCATAGTAACTCTTCATCACATGTTTACCCCATTTGGCCAATTTACTTAGGTAATTGTTGAAGGACGGTGTTACAGAGTGGTATTATATCATGGCCCGATTCCCCTTAGGTAACATATAGTTTCCATTCTCTTCAGATGAATGTTTGTCATATGTCCATGTTGGTTGCATGTGTCCTTATGCTTGTGGTCTATGTGCTTGTTGTGTATGCATGGTGGTGGTTATGGTTGTCATTTTTATGTCATGCATAAGTTGATGGTGTTGTTATAAAAATGTGTTTATCATGAATGCATGTTAGTTTTTGTATGTATTGTGTATGCATGTGTGTCGTACTTGTGTTTTTATGCATGCATTATGTCTAGATGGTGTGTAGTTGTTGCATCATGCATGGTAACTAGATGACGATTGAGATGATTCCTATATAATGTGATGATTATGATTATACATGTATTGTGCTAACCTTGTTGATATTGCAGAAAAGATATCCTCCCAAAAATAAACTTGAGTAGTTGGTTTTTTTATGATTTTGTTTATTTGACCTGATATACCTTGCAGGAATATATGAACAAAGATGACTAGAAATATGGTAGACTATAGTTCAAGGGGTTCTCCTTATAGATGAGATGATTACCATGGTGATGAATAGTCCCCTCACACAACAGATGCTTTGAGATGATTGAAGGAAGAAATAAGAAGTCACAAATCAGATAATGAATGAATCATTCAATCACAAGAGAGACTTGCGAAGGCATTGGAGAAACAAGAAGAAGTTAATGAAGTTATCCTTCAAAGTTTGGCAGAGTTACAGAGAGAAGCACCACTTAGAATCAATCATGGACATGAGGATATGATTGATGGATCATATGGTAGCAGGTCACATGGTGGGCACATGTTGGATAGAGATGACACTGTTAGAGATGTCAGATTCTTGGATACACCTAATAAAGAAGGCATTGGACATGGGCTTTACTCTAGTTCTAGTTTAGAGAGGTATCATGGTCATCATCATTATCATCCTTACATGAGGAGTTATAGTGGATATTTTCCACATGAGAGAAAGAAAGAAAATCTACCTACATTTCATAGGGAAATAATGAAGTCACAGGATGTTGATGCATGGTTTCTTGTGATGAATAAGCTCTTCAGGTTGCATGATTACTTATCAAACATGAAGGCAAAAATAACTACATTCAGTCTTAAAGTTAAAGTGGATATTTTATGGGAAGATGTAAGGAATGTTAGAGGCATCCAGGAAAAGTATTTTACTTGGAGTGAACTGGAAAGACTATTGAAGAAGAAGTATCTATCAGAGAGATATTATGACAACATGGAAACATAATTCTTTGAGCTTAAGATGGGATCTATGACCAAGGAGGAGTACACTAGCTGATTCTTGGAGTTATTGAGGTAGGTTCCTTATATTAAGGAGGAGAAAGTGAATATTCAACGATTCATCAATGGGTTTCCAATAGAATTAAAGGACGAGATTGAGTTCGATGAGCCTAGATCAATGGAGGAGGCCATCCAGAAGCTAAAGTATTTTTATGAGTAATAAAAGCGTTGATCTGAGACTATCAGAGCCCTGGAAAAATATTCCATGTGAATAAAGTTAATAAAGGAAAAAAAACAACCAAGGTCATGGGACACATGTTCCAAGTTGAGAGTTGGGAAAAACTTCCTAGTGTGGGTGTTCATTTGGTTTATTATATCCAAGCAAATTGGCAAAGGCAATGAAAAAGGCTTTGGAAAGTCCAAATGAATTTTTTGGCAATTTATTTATAAAAATAATGGAAATTAGGAGAAAAGGAAGGTGAAAGGTGACAGGTTGCATCTGAGGAAAATTAAGCAAAATAATGGAAAATTAAAGAAATTAGAGGCCTCATTAATAAAAAGGCTTATGAGGGTAAGTTGGTACCTTTTTTTAGTTCAGTTTTGGATCTCTCGCTCTATTATCTCTTTCTCACACTCTTGAACACTTAGATTTCTCTTAGATCACTTATGCATTCGATCAAGGAAAGTAGAGGAAGGACCAAGAAAGCAAAGGAAAGCAGAGATCACACAAGGAATAACAACATCAAGAATCTACAACGAGATTATTTGTAGATATCGATTTACATGTGTGATTTCCTTGTTATATTTGGCATGCATGGAACATGAATGTGTGTATTCAGTTCTCTTGTTCTCATTGGCATGTGTTTCACCAAGTGTGACAGTGTTCTTCAGGCTTGTCTTTCCATTTCTAGATAGCCATGGTGTGATAGGTTCTCTTGTATTTGGTTGCGTTGTATTTATAGATGGTTTTGAAATTGAGTGAGGTGGTCTCTAAAAGAAATAACATAAGGCCTCGGAATCCATGGACCAGAGAAGGTGGGATTGTAGTAAAAGCATATTTTGTTTGCCTCGATGGGTTGAGAAATCATTGACCAGTGAATGGATGGATATAAAGTAAATCCTAGAGGTTTGTTCTCTCGATTAGGCCTAGGAATCCTTGACCGATGAATGGAAAGATTTATGGTAAAACTTGGAGGGTGGATTCTTGATTAGGCCTAGGAATCCTTGATCATTGTATGGCAAGATATATGGTAAATCCTAGAGACTAGGAGACAAGAAGTTTCTTCACAATGTAGGTGGAGAAATCGGGTGGCATCCATCCTTGTTTAAGTCCTAGTGATCTGGTGGGGATTGCAATAATCACGGGGAAACTTGGTTTGGCTTGGTTTTGAGTCCCACATTCATGCTTGGAATATGGCATGGGGATGATTGGATGAAAGAAAAATTTGGTTCATCCAATCTATTGTCTGGTGGTTCATGCAAGTCCCAAACGTCGTTGGATTTTTCATTCATTAATAATAGTTTTTTCTCCTTGCTATTTTATATATAAATGTGATGGTTCATATGTCATTCTTATGGTTGTTATACCCTTTTTATTTATGTTGGTTATATGTTGGTCATGAGTATGTTTTATGATAGACTTGATGAATGGCTCTCACCATATTTTGATTTGTAAACGAATGTAAAATGAATACATGCCCTAATAGATGATAATGTACCTATTGTGATATGTCAACAATGCCTCTTTATGAATATCGCATAAGTATGAGACCCCTATGCTCGGATATGTTTCTATGACCTATATATTGCATATTTATGACATGTTTGACAAAATGTTTGTCATGGCTAGTACAAGTCGAGTCAAGTAATTGATCAAGTTTTTTCACTAGTACCTTTGTTTCAATATCATTTATCATTCTTGAAATTTTAATGAAGTTTTGGGCAGTGGCCTGACCCCTGGCCCTGAAAAACTTGCACAGAATTCAGGATTGCTAGCTCATAGCAATCTAGAAAAGTCCACAGTTGATGGCATTCCCTTGTTGTGGGAGTGACTAGAAGGCTTTGGTCACATGCATGCCTTGTCATGGGGGAATGTGAGTCTCTAGGATAGTAAAAAGGTAAGTTGTCTCAAGGGTTAAGCACTTGGAAGGGTTGGTTACCTATTTAAGGGTTTGTAGCTCCTAGGAAAGGTCAATTTGGTTCTTTTTTGTTGGTTAAATTTCCTTAATTGTACATTGGGAGTTGAATCACATCATAGTAGCCTCTCATCACATGTTTACCTCAGTGGACCGATTAACTTGGGTAAATGTGGGAGGAAAGTGTTACAGAGTGGTATGAGGGCATGGTTCACTAGCTTGAGTGGATGGGCAGTGTATTGGTCATGTATTCATGTTGGTTGCATATATGTTTTCTCTATTACTGTGGTCTATGTACCTGTTGTGTATGCATGCTGGTGGTCATGGATGTAGTGGTGTCACAATTTGAAAGTGGATGATGTGTTGTTCGATGTGGTCGTCATGAGTGTATGTCAGTTATGCATTGGTTATGCATGTAAGTGATTATATATTGTTATGCATACATTTATATCGTTGTAGTTTTCATGCATGAGGTCATGTTATGTGCCTAGTATAATCAAGAATTGATAACCATATTGTGGTTACACTTATGTTATATGATGATGTGATTATGATTATACATGTATCATTGTAATCTAGTCCATCTTAAATATGAGATATCCTCACGTGAAATATACCAAGGTACATTGATTATGTTATGTTGTGGTTTTAATTGACATGGTGCTATTGTAGGAAAGAGATCAAAGATGATTAGCAATATGGTGGTCTACAATTCACGAGACTCTCCCTATAGATTAGATGAGCAGCGTGGTGTTGGACACTCTTCTGACTTAGCAAACATATTGAGAAGCTTAAATGAAGAAATAAGCAGTTGCAAGGCAGATAATGACAAAATCATGCAGCCACATGAGAAATAAGCAAAATTCAATTCAGTAATCCTTCAAAGTTTATCATAATTTTAGAGACAGGAACAGTTTCAGATAGTCCATGGGCACGAGGACATGAAAAATGGTGCATATGGAAGTAGATATGATGGTGGGAATAGGTTGGATAGAGATGACATGATCAGATATGGCAAGCTCCTGGATACTCCAGAAAGGAGAGGGGAAATACACAGGTTCTATTCTAGTCCTAGTTTTGATTGTCACTATCATTATCATTGTTATCATCCTTATAGGAGGTGTGATAGGGGATATTTTCTAGATGAGTTCAAGAAAGTGAAACCACCTACCTATGATGGAGATTTGAAGAATTCAGATGATTCAGAAGCATGACTACTTAGGATGAATAAATTATATGAGTTGCATGAATACATAGAGAATATGAAGGCTAGAATAACTACCTTTAGGCTCAAAGGGAAAGCAGACACTTGGTGGGAAGATGTGACGTAGGTTAGAGACATAACGAAAAAATACTTGAGTTGGCATGAATTCAAGAAACTTCTCATGAATAAGTGCTTTTCAAAGAGTTACTACGTCAAAAAATACAAGGAATTCTATGAGCTAAAAATGTGATCGATGACACCTGAGGAGTACATGACTAATTTTGTAGAGTTATTAAGGTATTTACCATATCTTAAATATGAGAAGGCCAAAGCCTAGAGATTCATCAATGGATTTCCATTAGCATTTAGAGATCGGATTGAGTATGATGAGCCTTAGTCACATGAGGAAGTTATTGGGAAATTGAAGCATTCTTTTGAGCAGTCAAAGTACAAGACATAATATCAACAAGGTTTGAAAGGGAAAGACAAAGATGAATGTAAATGACGACCAAAAAGAAAAATGCCTTAGAATGTAGGCGAGAAAGAAAATGTTTCACCATACAAGAAGTTTAATGGGTCACAACATGGAGGGAAGAAGAATAAAGTTGATGGTACAAGACAACTGCAGTGTTGGACATGTGGGAAGGAGCATCTTAAGAAGGATTGCCCACAAAATTAGGCTGGCAGGAATTAGATTTACAGTGCATAAGAAGCACAGATATTTGGGGATGTTGGGAAGAGCATTCCACGGATTTATGTAGCGTTGGATACAAGTAGGAAGATTTTTATAGCACCATTTACCACTCTTGGTAGATATGATGCTCTAATTATGGCCTAGGGCAACCCTTCCTTCCAGGCTTCATCCAAAATTTAAAAAAAAAATATGTTTTATTCCCTATACGTTACTTTTCCCTGTGATAAAAGCATGTACACGCTGGTCAACATATACCCAACCCGCGTACATATGTTAAAACACTTAAAAAAATTAAATTTCCTTAATTTCGGATGGAGTTCACAGGTTTTACCTGTTACTCACCTACTATTGCCTGTGGCCCAATTGTTTCCCAACTGAAAAAACTAATTTGGAGAAGTATAACTAAACCTCCATGGGAAGGCCTTAAGGGAGAAGATATGAGTCATTGATACCATAGTGAGATTATCCCTGATCGAGTCTGACGAAATCCTTATGCTTGCTGCACTCCCCAAAGCTTCAAGAAACCCTTGTTTCCTTGATGGAGATACCCTTCATCTTTCTTGAGATATCCTTGTGTTGTTGATGGAGGAAGATTGTTGAAGTCGGGAAAGGACAGATCCAGAGGATGGTTCCGCTTGGAGCTGGATAAGGACTCAGGTCATATTTCTCCACTTCACTTGTAGCTAACTTCAATAAAGGAATGTTGTTATGTTTCCAATATTGAATGTGTTTATGAATCTTAGATAGATGCACAATTGTTCATTCATTTATATGATTTAAAGTTAATATCATGAACATTCTTTATGTTTCTACTGTTGTATATGTTTCATTTGAATAATTTTCTAGTTTTGAAGACATCAAGAGAAGCTGAGCATTTTCACCCTATGCGATCTACTCAAATGTAGGACTTCCTGGTAAGGACACTCTTGCACAGTTTAGTAGAATAAGAATTTAGGTTGATTTCCTGAGCATTTCCTATTGTGGTTTTCCCTCCGCTCCGTTGGGGTTCTGAACCCAAGACCCTAGGGTGTTCTCTCCAACAATAGAATCGGAGACTCCATTGGGGATAACATTCTTGTTATTCCTGGTTTGGGTTGTTTGTTCTCAATCGGGGTTCAATTTCTTGATTGCTTGCTCTTACAGTGTTGTTTGATCCATTAGTGTCCCAGGCATCAAGTTTGATCTTCTTGATAAGACTTTGATTTTTGTTTTTTCCTAATTGAGCTTTGTATACATTGTTTTCTTGGGTTAAAGTCGCATATACATGTAGATTTCTTCAAGAAGACTCTCGTATACATGAGTTTCATGTATTAGAAATGCGTGTGCACGCTTTTGTGTCTTTACATAGTCGCGTATGCAATTTTTTGAACTATTTTTTCAAATATTTTTTCCCAGTTAAGGTTATTGCCTGGTGATTTATACTGTTGTATGGTCATCTGCTGTCTGCAAAACTCAATTTTCCCGCAAGCTTCCTTTTTCAAAATTTCCTTCTCACTGAAAAGTCTTGATTGGCCTAGGATTGCTTCTTAAGCAAGTTTGTAGTTTGTGTCCCGGGTTCAAGGCTTCATTTGGAAGTTATTGGATGTTCTGGTTTTCCAGAACAAGAATTTGATTTTGATTTCATTTTCAGCCCAGATTTCAAGTTCCCTTGATTTTCTTTTCCTTGTTTCATGGCCTTGTTTCTTTTTTTTCTTTTTTGAGAGTCTTTTTGGCAAGTTTGGAAGTATTTATTTCTTGACATTTTGTCAGTTTGCCGAAATCTTTTGCTGTTGTTCGGATCAGTTTCTAGAAGTTTGTAGTCTTTCTTGTTTAAAGTTTAATTTATTTATGAGTTTTATAACTTGCAAGATTAGAAAACTCCTTGTTCCTATTTCTTGATATTTCGAATTTTAGAAGTACTTTTGTGACCTCAAAAGGTTGCTCTTATTTCTTTAAAAGAAAAAACACAAAAACATCGCTTTTGTTTTTATTTTTCCAAGATTTTGGTTTATGGTTTCTTTTGTTTTGTTGTTGAGAAGCAAATTGTGATCTTTAGAAATTTGTTCTACTTACTTTGGAGAGAGATTTGTTTTTAATTTTTGCCCTCTTCATTTTCAAGTTGGCTTATTGTCTATATAAAGAACCACATTTTCTTATGATGGTTGTTTACGATGTTGCATCATCATTTTGAATTGCATTAGGTTAGTTTTCATCTTAAGCATTCTTAGTCTTTTTAGATTTTTGGTGTGTGTGGATTGTTTTAGAAAAGAAAAGAAAAATATTTTGCTTATAGATAGGGTTTCATAGAACCCAAGTAGAAATCACTCTTCATTGAAGAAAATTACTGCATCCATATAGTTAGTTTTCTATTGGTTTCTTTTGCATCATAAAACATCATCAGTTTCGCTCTCGTAATTCCCCCTGAGTTAAAGAACAACTATATAAAATCCAAAGAATTAATAAAATGAACTAGAAATTTTTTTTTTGTCATTAATAAACACCAACAATTTTAGGTTGATTAGGGCCTTGGAATAGGTGAGTGGATAGTTAACTTTCCAAGGCTACTCAAATTATAAAACTTAGAAGTTGAATAAAGAGCGAAAGCCAATATCGTCAGAAAGACCGGAAAGCTCCATGACTAGGAGTTAAGCATGAGGGAGAGTGAAGACAAGGAAGACAGATACCCCCTCTCCTACTTGTTAGATCCCACCTCACGACTATTTTGCCCTACTTTTGATATGAGTTGCTATCCATAGTTGCCTTTCCTAGGGATCATATAGGTGGTTGTGGAGGGGAATCCCATGGCAACTAAGGTGGACATTGCATCACATTCAACAATATTTCTAGAGGGTACCCTTGGGAAGCTTGGGTTGTTGCACCAGCAAAGGCTATTATCTGGAGGTCAACGTAACTGCTTATGATACCTTCGCTAATAGGCCTGGGGCGTAATTACCCTAGACTATTTTCAGATGGCCCTTTATTTTGACTTTCTTGTAATTTGGTGTCCAGTCTTAATCACTCGGAGTGGAAATACTTGAAACTTGTTTGATTTCTTGTATCTTTAGGGACTTTTAGAGAGTTCTCTTTGCTCCTAGTTGGTTTGGCTTTACAATTTTTTTAGTCTTTAAGTATATCTCTTTAAAATAATTCAAGGTGGCTGATCAATCAGCTCGTCTGTCCTGGAGACTTTGTCCACTATCACCTATGAGTTCAGAGGCTTCTCCTCGAAGTTGTAGGATCAATCCTACCAGTGGTTTTCAACTAATGGTAGTAGACACATCATAGATTGATCATCCGGTTGGATTTTTTGATTCACAAGATAGACCTGGTACAAGTAGGGAATTAGAGAGGAACACTCCAATCCTTTCTCGAGTCCTCTTCTATCCAAAAGACAATATTGAGGTTGAATAGCTTCCTGAGTCTATTGCAGCTTCTAATTCTCCTTTTCCTCCCGATTATCCAAACATTTTACTATATGTTGGGACTTCGACCAACATGCCTTTGAGCCAAGGTTTATATCGATCTTTTCCTTCGATGACCACTGCTGGAAGCATGGCATCCATGACAAGTGCTACAAGTATGCAAACTCTAATATCTGTACAAGGAGCATGAACCATTTCTATACCTTCCATTACCCCTAGCACTTTTATATTTGGTTCTACTTCCATTCCTTCTTCATGTGGAAGTTCTCAAGCTGTTGCCTCTAGCATTAGCATTTTCCCTTTTGGAATGCCGACCAGTGCGATTCCTTTGGTTCCTTTAAGTATTCCATCAACTGTCTCCACATACATGGTAACTGGATTAGCTTATTTTTTAGGTTTCCAGTTTAGGGATGGTCATATACCACATTCCAATCGAACTTTGGGATCAATGCCTTTTTCCTCTATGGGTCAAAGTTATAATCTGTTTCAAAGTTGGACAAACCCTGAGGTTAGTGTGTCAGGAGCCAGGAATCAATCTTATTTTCGCCAATAAAGGAATATGTCGTACTCTTCTATCAATTATTTTTAGAACTTTTCTCCCTATGCTAATGCATGGAACCCTTACAAAGGGCTCTCTGGTCCTTCTAACACTTCTCTACGGGGCAACTTTACTAGTTATAGAGGTTTTTCGGTGGGAGCTGGTCAAAATGCGATTTTTTCTAGACCACAAGGCACTCCTTATGGTTTAGTCGGGTCTACGAGTTACTTCAGGAAACCTGGTGCCTTCACAAATCAAGGACATTATTTTCAGAATGTTGGGAGTTCCGCACACACCACGTAGAATCCTCAGGGTCTGCCACGACTCCCTTTTCTCGTGACGTTAAACTTTCAAGATCTCTCTAAATTTACTCATGATCCGATTAGGTATAACTCAATTTTGTCTTCAGTCCCAACCAACTTCCCTCAGATAAGCCAAAATTCGAGGGGAAGACTTGTGAAGATCTTGGTGACCACATAACCACTTTCCACTTATGGTATTCGTCCAACTCCTTGATAGACGATTCAATCAGGTTGATATTATTTCAACGTAACCTAACTGGAAATGTGGCTAAGTGATACATAGAACTGCCAGGGGGAACCTTCACTTCTTTCAACTATTTCACCACTATCGTTTTGAACCATTTTCAATTTCCTGTTCAATATGATGCAGCAACTGATCTTCTAGCTAATTTCCAACAGGATCAGGAAACTGACATTTTGGATCATATCCAAGAATGGAGGAGAAGGAAGAGGCTCATTAAAGCTGACATTCCATAAGAATTACTGTTTGAATTGTTTCTTAAATCGTTATAGCCCAAGATCTCTAAGGACGTGTCTCTCTCTGGTGTTTTCACCAAAGAGCAGTCTATTTTCATAGCCCAGTAGTTGGAATTTATATATTCTCAGTCTAGGGTTGTTCAAAAGATTCTAGCTGATGCTCGTAGATCCAAGGTGGATATATCCAAACCGAAGCCAGATCCCCATGCCAACGGGCTAGTTGGATCAATTGATGCCAACACGACTAACCTGTTGAATCAATTGTACTAGTTTTCTTTACAAACTTCTTCTTCTATGCAGACATCCCCATCTGTATCTAAACCCTACTAACTGACATCTATAAATATCATCCAAACCTCTAACCCCAAAAGAAACCAATAATCTAATGGGAAGAAGAAAGTACCATGTAGGAAAAATATCTAGGATGGGAAGGGCAATGCAAAAAAACCCGGTAATGATGTCGGAGGGGGTAGGAAAGAGTCCAAGGAAAAAGTAAAATTTCCATGAAAGTTATGCAATGGCGATCATTTTACTCATATATTCCCTAATATCCAAGACACTCTATGCTTGTTAGTGCAATAGGGGTCCTCTAGTTCCCAAGTTGTCCTCACTAACCCTTTTCCCCAAGTGCAACAATTACTTTCTGGTGCAAACTCTAATGCTACTACCCCCACAGGGAGAAACTAGGAACGAGATAATTCATCAAATGTCTAAATGATGAGCTCGCATATCGATGTCACTATGTGATCACATGATTACAGTGAATTAGAATCATCTAAGGCTAAGTCTACTTCTGGTGCCTTAGAGTCACTCCATATTGAGAGGCCCTCTGTTGAGTCTATACGTTGGATGCCAAAATGCTCCGCAAAGCACTCGACCATTAACCCTAATCCTAGGGTAGCCTAGAACTACTTGATTGTAGAAGATCTAGCTCAGATTCCTTGTGCTATGTCAGCATTAGAGGTACTCCAGTCGTGCCTTGCTCAGAGGAGTGCATTACTCTTGGTAATCGGATAAGTAGATCCAAAAAATTCTCTTGTGCTTACTTTTGATATGTCAAATGTCAAAAAGGGACTCCCCCATCATATGGCTTTTGAGATAAAGTCTACATATAAAAATACCAACATCTTTTGAACCATCATTGGTGAGGGAGCTTCCATATGTGTGATGTCCATGTCATGTTGGAAGGCCATTGGATCGCCTCAAGCTATTCCTTCAACAACAGCTCTATTGATGGCATTTGATGGACATTCTCATAGGTCGCATGAGATTATTCCAGCCTTTCCCATTTGTGTTGGGGGAAAGGTGGTAAATATCGAGGAAGAAATAGTCGATACGAATCTGGATTACAACATCCTCTTAGGAAGGAATTGGATTTACGAGATGGATTCCATAGTTTCATCATTATTTTGCATCCTTTATTTTCCTGATGGGGGGAGGATTGTAAAAGTTGATCAGGTGGACTATTATCCAGCTCACTCCCATGCATTTTCTAAGTCTACTATTCCATTAGTGGACAATCCCATGCAAACTATAGAGAATTTAGGAGACGGGATGTACTATTCTTTAATGGGTAGTTTTTATCTTCCTGCTTCTATAGCTAGAATCAATGCTATTTCATCCTCCAAGGGACATTCTCTAAGAGAGTTATTTCAAACTCATTATTTTTCGGACCCTTGGCCTTTATCCTCATCTACCACCACATTAGATGGAGGGCAGGTAGGTGGAATGGCATGTCTTATGTCCGCAACAGAAATTGCTTATGAGTCTATTGTTAACTCTGCAAACTCCCACCCTACTCCTTTCTCACCAGAGGAGTTAGATGGAGATGTGGCTTCGGCCTGAACCCTTGATTCAACTTGAGCTCAGGATTTCTTAGATATAGTCTTACCATCTGAAGAAGCAATTTTAGAAGTAATGATGGGTTTTGATAGACAATGGGATGATCTACATCATCGTTCATATTTCCTCCCTCATTTGCAAGAAATTAAGTCAACTTTGTCCAGTCCTTATACTAGTGATGTTCATATGGTTTTAAACCCTTTTGCTCCAGCACAGTTTTTTGCTGAAGGTAACATGTTTGATACCTCACAAACTGTACTGGTGAACATCTCTAGGAATCATAACATAATCCAAAATGTATTCATTGGAGCTGATTATTCCCTTGAAGAAATTCAAGACTATACTAATCTCTTCAAAGAGTTTCGTGATGTGTCCCCTTGGTCTTATGAGGAAATGCCTGGAATATATCCATCTATTGTCCAGCATGAGATCAACAAATATGAAAATGCTAAACCTATTCATCAAAAACTTCGACTGGTTAATCCTAGAAAAGGAGCAACTATCAAAGCTCAAGTCGAAAAGCTGCTAATGGTGGGTTTCATATACCCCATTCCTCTAACCGAGTCGGTCTCTAATCTAGTCCATGTAGACAAAAATCAAGGAATGATTCGAGTATGTATTGACTTTAGGGACCTAAATAAGGCTTTTCCGAAAGACAACTACCCCCCCATGCCCTTTTTTGATCAAATTATTACTTAATATGCAGGTAATGAATTTTTTTTGTTCATGGATGGATTATCTGGTTAAAATCAAATTACTATACGTCTAGAAGATCAACACAAGAGAACCTTTATTTGTCCTTGGGGTATGTTTGTGTACAAAAAGATTCCTTTTGGCCTCAAAAATGTTGGAGCTACTTTTTTGGGGTCCATGTCTCATGATTTTCACAACATCAAGCACGTTATCAAAGCATATCTAGATGATTTAGCTGCTCGTTCTCGTATGAGAATTAATCATCCTAAGCACCTTTGATTGATCTTTGAGAGATGTCATTTTTATAAGATCTGGTTGAACCCAAATAAGTGTGTTTTCGGAGTCACATCCTGTCCATTGTTAGGATTCATCATGTCAACATAGGGGATTTGTGTTGATCCTTTCAAGATTGAGTAAATACTTCAGTTTGCTCCCCCATCTTCCATACGTCAACTTCAAATTCTCCAAGGAAAAGAAAATTTCTTGAGGAGATTTATAGCCAATTATGTCCAGATCACAAAAGGATTTATGCATTTTCTTAAGAAAGGGGTCCCATTTTTATGGGATGATTTCACACAACGATCTTTTGATGCTTTGAAAAATTCATTAACCTCTGCTCCATTATTGAGTCCACCTGATTATAGTAGAGATTTCCTCTTATATCTCGTTGTAGCAAAATCAACCATTGGTATGGTTCTGGTTCAAGAAGATGATGCTTTATGTCAGCATGTAATCTACTATGTAAGTCAAGGCTTGGTAGTCTGCGAACTATGCTATTCTCCCATCGAGAAATTAGATTTGGCAGCTGTCCATGTTGTCGAGCGAATTCAACAATATATTCTACTTCGAAAAACGTTCGTCTTAGCAGTCATCAATCCAGTTGAGTTCGTTCACAGTAGGCGAGTGATTGGGGGCAAATATAATAGATGGATTGTCATTTTGCAAGATTTCGATCTCGAATTCATGTCAGCTAAATTTAAGAATTATTTAGTATTTGCAGAGTTGATATCAGAGATGATTTGCGAGGAAGAAATTATTCATGAGGAAAATTTTCCTGATGAACATTTATTTCTTATTTCTTCACAACATCCTTGGTATGGGGATATCATTATATATCTCCAGACTTCAAATTTTTCACCGGCTTTTTCCAAAGATGAGTGTAGAAAGTTGCGTCACCTCGCTAAGAATTATGTTGTCATAGGTGACACATTATATCATCGCTAGATTCATTCAATCCTTAGGCATTGTTTAACCTTGGAAAAATCCAAGTCAATCCTTAATGATTGCCACAGTGGAGCTTGTGGTGGTCATCTATCTAGGCTTGCAACAACCCAAAAGAATTTGTGAGCAAGCTACTTTTGGCCTTTGATTTTTAAAGATTGTATTGAAGCGACCAAAAGATGCCATCCTTGTTAGGTCTATACTTAGAAAATGCACGCACATCTAGCTCCACTTTTCACTATTATCACCTTCAGTCCTTTCACGAAGTGGGGCATTGATTTTACTAATTCTAATCCTCCTTCTGCAGGAAATCACAAGTACATCATTGTGGCCGCAGACTACTTTATGAGGTGGGTTGAGGCCATGCCTACTTTTAAGAATGACACTAAAACAATAGCCTTGTTTCTAATCAATCAAGTTATTTTCCAGCTCGGTATCCCTAAAGAGATTATCACTGATCATCGCAGTCATTTCCAAAATCAACTCATGTCTGAATTGGCTCTCAAGTTGGGTTTTCGGTGGGAGCATTCATCTCCATATTATCCTCAGGCCAATGGGCAAGTTGAAGTCGTGAACAAATACCTTAAAATCATCCTGTAAAGGATGATTAGCAAAGCTAGATCCAATTGGCACATCATGTTGTATCTGACACTTTGGGCATACCTAACATCAGGTAAAACTGTCACTGGATATACTCATTTTCAACTAGTTTAGGGCTTGGAATCTATCTTTCCTCTTGAATGTGAAATTCCTTCCCTTAAATTAGCTGTTGAATTTCTTCTAGATACTTCTAGTCTCGAGGAGTGCCTCATTCATTTGGAGAATATTGGTGAGTAGCGTCGAGATGTCTCCATAATGAACAAGGCCCATAAAAAGAGGGTAAAAACACAATATGATAAAGCTGTCCATCCTAGAAATTTTTCTGAAGGTGACCTTGTCTTGTTCTACAATCAATGAATTAATTGAATTTGAAGGAAACAAGTTGGCAGAGCCCAGAAATGGGCTCTTCCTTAAGAAGTACTTTGCATAGGCTTCAGCCAGGAACTTACATGTTTGTATATATTTTATGTTTGTACATATCTATCTATCAATTTTAGTGATGTCGATATTTTTTTATCTACTTTGGCAGGTATTGATGGACGATTCAATATATTTAGGATTCACCGATGTTGCGAGTAGGCATACCCAAAATCTTTCTTCTGTGGCTTAGGTGATTTATTATCCATTTGGCCATTTGATGGTTTCAAGAGGACTACGTATTGGTCCTGCCTCAAATAATATTGGTGAATATACTGTCGTTATCAATTTTCTATCCGAAGCGATATATCTTGATATTGAATCATTAGTGGTTTATTTAGACTCACAACTTGTGGTATCTCAGTTGAATAACATTTATCGGGTACGAGACCCTATATGTATCACCAATTTATGAGAGTACGATTTTTTCAACGATCATTTATTTATATCACATTTGTTCACATTCCACGATTAAAAAATTCCTTAGCAGATTCTATTGCCAATCAAGCTTTGGACTGGCATATAAATCATTCATCAAATTAAAAAATGATCGAAGTATCACTTGTATATATGATCATCATAAAATCACATGTATATAGATAGAGTGTTTGTGTCCCAAATAATATACAAAATTCGGGACAAAATTCCTTACAAAATTTGGGCTTATGCCCATCATCATTTCTAATCACATGAAGATCTAATCATCTATCTAGTTGGCTTAGGATGAGCAGCTAGGAAATAAACAACGACATTTTCCACACACCGAAATAGTTGCACCCAGTCCTGTGGTACTCATACTACGCGACGCTGCATCTCCTCGGGTATGTCCTCTATGGCTGTCATGGGTACTTGGTGTGTTAGTCTAACCAAGTTCCTCTGAACTCCATGGAGAACTCTCTCTGTCTCATCTGCAGCCCCTTCGACATCTCTTCCATGATGCCTATGTCGGGGAAATTTGTCAAGTCTCACTAGCCCCACATCTGAAACATGATCAATATATTTTGTAAGTGTCTTGTCTCATAAAAATATTTTTAAGTCCATTTGTATTAAAACTCCAAAAAAAATTCAAAAGTTCAAAAAATAAAAAATTGTTACCTGTGGCACACCATGCTGCATCTGGTAGTAATACTAAATCTGGATCTCCCTGGAAATCAATTCCAGCATAGGGGTAGTCGTCGACTGTGATGACATGTTGATCCCACCATGCAAAAAACTCGTCATCAAAAGTCGTCCTGGTGACATCACCACCGCATAGGCATTTCATTGGGTGAGCTCACCTGCCTGATGGTCGATAATACCTTGGGTCGAGGCCCAGGTACTTTCTCAATGAAGAACGAGCATAAGATTGTGCCATATCCAAAATTCTTTTCCTGACCTGTCTGAATGGAAGTGAGTTGGTTCTTCAAGTTGGTCAGTAGAGGTGTACAACAACCAAACATAGTAGTGAGGCATTTCACTGCTAGGCTCATGGATACACGTGAGATCTGATGTAAAGCAGCAGAACCATTTACCCTAGCGATGGTAAATAGTATGATTTTCAAGGATAAACTCTCTATGTTCTCGATTGGAATCTAACTTCCAATCTTTTTAGGAAGACTAAGATAGTATATGTGGACGTAGCCTTCTACACTAAGACTACCTCTCATCCTGCCAGTAGAATGGACTATCTCTCCCCTTTGAGAAAGACCAGTAATGAAGTAAATATCTTCTATCTCAATCCTTAGGGGCATCTGATTAATCATGAATGCATCATCCTCTGCATTCTAGTAATGAATCACAAACTCAAGCAATCGTGTATTTTCCTTCATGTTTGGCATTTTAAATAATTTTAGCAAGCCAGAACCTCTCAAAGCATCTAAGGCATTTTGATCCCCCATTACTTGGTTATCAATGGCACTATGCTCCCTTTCACGCCAGGTGATTGTCATCCTACCCAAAAAATATGTTTCAAATCGTTAGATTTATGTTTTAAATTTTTTGCTCGTGCACACGTAGGTTCCATTTTTACACAATCGTGTGTAGGGCCCTCGTATATGCGGGTTACCTGTATTCAACCCGTATGTATGCAGAGTTGAAATTTTTCACATATTTTCCTATAGTCAAATTATGAAAAAAAAACATCTAAAAAGTATCACTAATGATAAAAAGCATGATAAAAGGGTTACCTAGAAGTTTTGGAGCAATTTGAATGGTTGGATTTGATAGAGGAAGTTTGTTTGAGTTTGTCTCCACAACTCCTTCATCAAAACACAAATGACAAAAATGTGAGGACAAAAGTCCTTATATAGGTTGAAAAATAACTATTATTTTTTCAAAAGTTGATTTTTATCTTATGGAATTTCTAACCTTTTGGCTTGGAGTGTCAGGAATGGGTTATCTTTAGAAGAAATTTTGGAGACTTCTTCAAGAAATCGTGTTGGTCCCATGACTATAGGCCCATCATGGCAGGTATCGTTTTCTTACTAGTATATACGTTAGGGAATACCACTTTCCAATGCATTTTTCATAATAGCCTCCATATTGCGATATGTTTGCCACAAGGTCGAACCCATTGTGTCTTGGTTCACAAACCATTTTCACTCACTGACTTTAAAATCATGATGTGATGGTAGAGCCAACCTTTACATGGGCATCATAGTTAGATCCTCGCTCACGTTTGTTGCCCATGCTGCTATATTGAGTAGGCTCGAGAGTCCTCTTTAGGCTCGCCATGACTTGTGCATTGAAGACTCATTCTTGTTCTTCTACGCTACTTTCTGACCTTACACCGTAGAGGCTCCCTTGTGTTGAGTTGTACCGCTGCATTGCATATTGACTATTTGCACCCTTTGGCCTTGAGCCAGCTTCACTTGGACTTGTGTTTAAGCCACTTTTCGACCATGTCTTTTGCAAAATCAACCTTGCAATCAATTAGCCTCTACGACTTGACGCACCCTCTTACCCGTGGAAAGAACATTCCTTTGAGTGTCCTTGACCAATTTCGCAACCTTGCATTGAGCATAGGAATGTTCCTCTCCTAGGAACTAGAGCATCTGTTTTTTCGACACTCGTTGTTTCCTTTGCACTATAGAATTCTTTTCTTCTTTTTCAAGTTTCATATAAAAGAAAAAGAGAAAAAAAAATTATATATTCCAAAAAGAGTAGGAATGGGACATTATTTCCATATTTGACGGCAGCTAGAGTTAGTTGTGTTGCCCTTGAACAGAGCACTCAAAAGTAGGTCTTTCCTCCATTGGGTTTTAGCTTGACTTAGGAGAGCCTTAACCTTGTTATTGAGTCATTACTCCTCCAATTGGTTACCTCTCCAATCATATGGATATTTTTCTTATGCCTCGTTCATGACGAACATACACAAAGTTAGCATATGGTACCATATAGTCACAGTTGAGTTGTGCTTTTGTTCAAGGGAAGTAAACCTGAGTCGGCCTCTCTACGGTGTCTCCTGACCTATTTTTAGTCGGCCATCCCTAGTTGTTATCATCATGTTCTTTATCACATAAGCTCTATTGGTTCGTTTCTTATCCCAGTATGGGAAGGTCTGCATTGACTTCCTGCTGGCGAATATTATTCTTATCGACTATGAAAAATTTCTCTAAGGGTAGGTCTAGAGCTGCACCCTGACCCTATTTTCATTATTGATAGGTTACCTTTTGATCAAAATCGATTAGTATCATGGGTCTTTGACTGAGTGGTGTCCCTTGTGTTCGACATCATCTTTCATTATCACATAGTGAGATTCATGCAGTGCCTTGGTTTCCATTTGACCCTATTGGTGGATTCCTTGCCACTTTGTCAGCTTTCATTATTGGTTGGCTCGGAGGGTTTCTATCACGTGCTAGCCACATATTGTGTATGCTAGAAACATGCTTTGGTTGGGTTACTACATCTTTGTTCATCCCATTCCTTCCACATTATTTCCCAATGGGTTACACTCACACTAGATTGATGAAGGATGCCTTAATGCCTTCCTTCTAGCAAATTTTTTTCCATCGACTTTAGCCCATTGCTGCGGGAAAGAGATCTAGAGTCCATTTGGCAGTACCTTAGGGTTTGCAGTCATCAGTGGTAGATTCCTTCGCTATCGATAGTGGGAAAAAATCATGATCTCCTGATTGATAGATTCTTCCAAGTGTTTGACTACAGCTCACTTATTCACACTTGTTAGATTGTACTAGGTACCTTGACTCTCATCATCATTATCAGTGAGTAGCCTCGTGTTTGTTAATGGTATACATCAATAACTGGTAATCAAATGATTTCTCACATGGTCAACTTCAGGTCATTTATTCCCACTGTGTAGAAATGTACCACAACGGTCGGTGAAGGCCTCGGGTTTGCATCATCATGTCTTGGTTCACTTGTTAGTTTCTCTTGTTTCTACTAATTAACACCATCCACTGTACATATTGCAGTTCCTTACAACAATATCTTATATGTTGGAACCCGAGTTGGAGTGTAGTACCATTTATTCCATCATGTTCACTTCGTACTATTTGGATCAATTTCTTGACTTCATTGATCGGCTTCATACTTCAGTATCATTGATAAGCTCTTTATATGTGATATTCATACATGTACTTTCTTGATTATGATCATATGATCCATTATGTATTTCTAGGTACTGTATACTTGTATGCATATTGCATCCAATTTTGTCATTGACATGAGGACATGCTTTACTATTCTGAGCATGGGTATGCCCACCTTAGATAGTAGTTTCTTTCTAATCTCTTTCACTAGCTTGGGAGGCTGAATTTTGGTGAACTCCTCCTCAGTCTCGGTGTGATTCCTTCTATGCACTTAATACATTTCGACCATCATTTACGCCTTATGACCTCATATATTAGGGGGCATCTATTATAGCACTATTTACCACTCTTGGTATATCTGATGCTCTAATTATGGCCTATGGCAACCCTTCCTTCCAGACTTGGTCCAAAATTTAAAAAATAGTGTGTTATTCCCTATACGCTACCTTTCCCTGTGATAAAAGTGTTTACACGGGGGTAAACATATACCCAACCCACGTACATTTGTTAAAACACTTCAAAAAAAATCCTGAATTTTGGGCGGAGTTCACGGATTTTACCTGTTACTCACCTCCTATTGCCCATGGCCCAACTATTTCCAAACTGAAAAAACTAATTTTGAGAAGTATAAATAAACCTCCATGGGAAGGCCTTAAGGGAGAAGATATGAGATATTGATACTATATTGTGATTATCCTTTATCGATTCTAATGGAATTCCTGTGCCTCCTGCACTCCCCAAAGCTTCAAGAAACCCTTGTTGCCTGGTTGGAGATATCCTTCATATTTCTTGAGATATCCTTGTATTGGTGATGGAAGAAGATTTCTGAGGCCGAGAAAGGACAAATTCAGAGGATGGTTCCACTTGGAGCCGGAGAAGCACTGAGGTCATATTTCTCCACTTAACTTGTAGCTAACTTCAATAAAGGAATGTTGTTATGTTTCCAATATTAAATGTGTTTATGCATCGATTTATATTGTAATTCGTTTATGAATATTACATAAATGCATAATTGTTCATTCATTTATATGATTTAAAGTTAATATCATGGACATGATTTATGTTTCTGCTACTGTATATGTTTCATTTGAATAATTTTGAGGTTTCGAAGACATCAAGAGAAGCTAATGGTTTGCACCATGCGGAACCCTATGGGATCTACTCAAATGTAGGACTTCCGGGTAAGGACACTCTTGCAAAGTTTAGTAGATTAATAATTTAGGTTGATTTCCTAGGCATTTTTTGTTGTGGTTATTGAGATGGATGGTAAGATTTGTGATTAAGTTATTTCCATTTTGATTGACCGTGGATCTAATTATAGTTATGTTATTCCTGACCTGGTAGATAAGTGTGGTTTGAATAAAGGAGTGTATTCAAAGTCCTGGTTAGTGTAGTTGGCTATAGGTACAAAGAAGAGAGTTTATCACTGGGTAAGAGCCTTAGCATTCGAGTTGAATGGTATGACTACCTTAGCACATTTTAATGTATTGCCATTGGGATCATATAGTATTATTTTTTGTATAAACTATTTGTATATTCATAGGCCCAAAGTGGATTGTTATGACAAGGCCATTGAGTGCTTGGATGACAATGGAGAACAAAGAATCTTGTAGGGTAAGAAGAAGGAAACATCGGTTAGAATGGTGATAGTTATGTAGGAAAATAGAGTCACAGAAAAGGGTGTGTGTCATTTTACAATGCATGTTTCTAGTGGCAAAGGTAATGATGTTGAGGATGCATAGGTATTGAGCAAGTACCTGATCTTGCAACAATTTCGGGATGTGTTTCTAGCAGAGATTTTAGATTCGTGGCCTAACAGGGAAGTGGACATTTCCATCGAGTTGGTATGATGGGCATTATGAGAATCAAAGGCACAATACATGATGAGAACACTAGAGTTAGTAGAGCTAAAGTTACAGTTGAAGGTAATGATTAACAAGGGATACATTAGGCCAAGTGTGTCACCTTAGCGTGCACCAGTGTTTCTTGTGAAGAAGAAGGTTTGTCCTCTCCAGCTATACATTCATTACACGTAGTTGAACAAATTGACCATCAAGAAAAAGTCTCCATTGTCAAGGACCGATCATTTTTTTGATTAGTTGAAGGGAGTCGTAGTGTTTTCGAAGATTGATCCAAGATCAGGATACCATCATGTACACATCAAAGAACAGGAAATTTACAAGACAACTTTCTAGAATAGGTATGGGCATTGTGAACTTTTTTTAGTTCCATTTGGTTTGAGTAATGCTCCAACTACCTTTATGTGCTTAATGAATAATTTATTATATCCTTATCGGGACAATTTTGTTATTGCATTCATTCATGACATCTTGATATGTTCTAAAAATGAGGAAGAGAAAATCAAGCACTTAGAAATAATATTGAGATTGTTGAGAGAGCATCAATTGAATGATATGCTCATTAAATGCATTTTCTTTTAGACAGAGGTACATTTCTTGGGACATGTTGTTTCCAGGGAAGGCATAGTACTGGATCCAAAAAACATAAGAGGTATTATTGAAATGGAATCTCCTAGAAATTTGGATGATGTAAGATCATTTATCAGGCTAGCAAGTTATTATAGGTGGTTCATTAAGAACTTCTCTCACATTGCATATCATATTACCTCACTACAAAGGCAAGGTAAGAAATTTGAATGGACAGAGGAATGTGCAACCAGTTTTGATCAATTGAAGCAGTGGTTGACAAATACTCTAGTGTTAAAGGTTGTAGATGCGAAACAACGAGTTTGTGGTGTGTACAGATGCTTTCAAGAGAGGACTTGGTGGAGTCCTTATGCAGGAAGGATAGGTAGTATGCTATGAGTCATTAAAACTCAATGGGAATGAGAAGAATTATCCAACACATGATCTCTAGTTGGCAGTGATCCTCCAGTCATTGAAGATGTGGAGGCACTATCTTCCTGGAAAAAGGTTTATATTGATGAGTGACCATAGTGGATTGTGGTATCTATCTGACCAACCAAATCTAAATTCTAGGCAAGCTAGATGGTTGGCCATGATTAATGAATTTGAATTTGAAATCAGGTACATCAAGGGAAGGAGAACATGGTTGAAGATTCTCTTAATAGGAGAACACATGTGAATAATATAACAAATATGAGTTCTTATAGGACATAGTTATAGGATTGGATCTTACAGGCACGACAACAGGATGACAAGTACATGGAGCTTATGCATAGGTTACAATAGGGTACAGGTGGTTAGGATGTGGACTATCAGATTACAACAGATGCTCTGGTCAGATTTAGGGAAATGATATATGTGTCGAATCACAGTGAGCTCAAGAAGACTATCTTGTGAGAGTTCCATGAAAATTTTTATTCAGGTCACCCAGGATATCAAAAGACATTGAAAACAGTGAAGAATTTTTATCATTCTAGAATCTGAAGAAGGAAGTGAAGGCAGAGTGTAAGCCTTGGTTGGATAAACACACTAGAGCCCTTGGTGGGTTGAGTTACTAGTCCTCAAAGCAATATGTGGAAAAATTCTCTGAGCTAGATAACAAGTGTGGGCTAAGTTACTAGTCCTAGAAGCCTTGGTTGGGCAAAATGCTTTGGAGACCTCAAAAACTTGGGTAGAGAACAATCTGGCAATGGTTACTGATGTCTGATGTTGAGTTCGAATTACTGGTTGAGGGTTGATGTTGTTTGTCTTCTGGAACCTTGGTTTGGTTTTGTTTGATTTGCTTCATGTGATCCCACATTCATGCATGGAATATGGCATGGGGGTGATTGGCTAAAAGGGAGATTTGGCTCATTGCAATATATGGTCAAGTGGTACGTGGAAGTCCCTGAATTGGTTGTATTTTAATATTTTAATAAGAGCCCATTTTCCTTGAGTAAATGTGCTTGACATTATGTTGCTTTAATGGTTGTTTCCTCATCGATATATCTCTCGTTATTTACTGGTTATAAGTATGTTTTATTATAGTTATGATGTATGAATCTCATCATGTTTTGTTCAGTATATGATATTTTAGTAAATGAATGATCTAATAGATAACAATGTAGCTATTGTGAGGTGATATCGGTCCTCTTTGACGATTCTTAGATAAGTATGAAATCCCTATGCTTAGATTTATTCTTGTGACCTGTAGATTACATGTTTGTGATATGTTTGATGAAATTCCTGTCACGGGCAATAGGGGTCATATTAAGTCCTCTTTCAAGTTTTTGTGTCAATATCCTTGTTTCGATGTTATTTGTCATTTTTTAAAGTTTCATGAAGTTCTTGGCAGTTTCCTGAGTCCTCACCCTGAAAAAGTGGCACATAATATGGGGTAGATGGCACATAATTGCCTAAAAACAGCCACAGTCACATGGATTCCTTACTGTGAAAGCGAATGGAGTGTCACAGTAACATGCATGCCTTGTCATGGGAGTGACTAAGTTTCTAGGTAGGTAAAATGTCAATTTTCCTCCGGGGTTGTTCACGTAAAAGGGTTGGTTGGCTTCTGCATTTTCTGTAGCATATTGTGGAAGGTTACATTGTTTTTTTCATGTTGGTTCCACTTTCTTAACATCACATTGGGAGTTGAATAATATCATATTAACCCTTTGTCAGATGTTTTCCCTGGTTGGATGGTTTACTTAGGTAAATGTTGGAGAAGGTTTTTACATTTTCCAACACCCGACCTTGTAACTACATGAATATTTTTGGAATTCATAATTTCTTGTTTTGGGATAGCTTGTAGCAAATTATAAGTTATCTTATTTTAAATCTTTTCAATAAAGTTCTAGAAATCCTCCAAGGAGGGATCCCTCAATCCACACATACTAGAGAAGCAGAAATCGTTCTTATCATTTAAGAGACAGACTGTCGCTATGTTCCCCTCCTACCAATAAGGATAATTGTATAATATCCCTTGACCTTTCCCATGACCATGACCATGACCTCTTCCGACCACTACCATGACCTCTGCCATTGTATCCCCATCGGTGATCACCATAACCTCCTCAACCAATTCCTAATTCGTCATATGATGGTGGTTCATTAAACTGATTCATTGCATTTGTATGATAAACAATGTGATAATTTGGCTCATTTTTTCCATTAAGTGAGAGTTCTTGTGTGGAGTGTGTATTATCTTCACGAATGGCACACCATTTAGGTTTGGATTTCCAAAGGTTATATTGACAGTGTTTCCATGTGTGATTTGAAGTGATATGATAGATATCACAATATACATCAGACTGTACCCATGGAAGGTCTTCGTAAAAAAATATGCATATTTACTAGTGTCTTAAGTATTTCATGACATGTGATAATAGGTGCACCATAGGTTGTAATTTTGAAGTTTTAAAGCCAACAAAGAATGTTGTAGTTGTTCAAACTTGTCTTGAAGTTCGTTTTCAGTGAGTGACATAATTGACCGACCTTCATGCATTTTGAGTTGGCCATGGATCTTTTGGAGGATACCAGCCACATACAATTGTATTAAGAAGTTTTTGTTGATAACATATGGAATATATCTCAATAAGTATTTAAATTTTTTTATCGTAATCTCATATTGATTCATTTAAATGTTGTTTAATTTCTTTTTTGGTACTTCCAAGTGCTTGAGATCTTAAGCCTGAAAGAATGTGATCAATCTATTCTTTATTTTATTTTTTTTATTTCAGACGCTTCTATGTAAGATTCATGAACCATGTCAAAGAACGTTTCTTCAAGGCTGTAACAAATTGCACCATTTCTTTTATCTTCATCAGTAAGATCATTTGTAAACCATAATTTTTCACAGACGAACGAATGTTGTTTAGGGTCTTCATCACCCTCATTGAGGGGTATATGGTTAAATCCCATTTTTTTTGGATTGTCAACATTCGATATCTTAGAATGTTAATTGGCTGGTCATTTCAGCAAGATCAATGGTGGGTTGATTGTTCTAAGGTGTGTTATTTTCCTCTTTGTCAACAATGTCCTTTGAAACTAATTAGTGAGTTTCGCACACACTATCTATCTACTATATAAATGGAATCCCTCGGGGTCATGCCTTTGCGTTGATCGGGTATGTGCTTTCAACATCCTCTAGGGATACTAGCTATGAAAGGTGGCACGAGCATGAGATTCTGAAATTGGAGAAGTACTTATTCTACTTCATTATTGTTAATGTTTACTTAATATTCATCGGGGTTTTCAATTTATACATGGTTCCTCTATTCTTATTCATTATGCTGAACTACAGGTGTCTATGAGTAGTTTTGTGATGTTTGTTGAAGGAATTACTGAACAATGGGACTTTTTGTTGATGTAGTTGGAGTTCATCTTATCGATGGACTAAAGTCATCAATTTACATAGATTCCACTTTCTCTCTAAGTCTTATAAGTAGACCATTATTCTCTGTCATAATAGGATATGCTATGCGTCCCAACTCAATTGAGGAGGCCCATGCATCTTCCCTCTCAAGCTCTTAATTATTCATTATAATCCTCTGGTACTCTTGTTATCTTATTTGTTCTTGTCAGTGATCTATCTTGTCCCTTGCTATTTTCTATATATCGGTCAATAACTCATATTGTCAATTGTAATTTCGTTGGATACTTTCTTATTGCCATTTTCTGGTAGTCAACCTTCTTACTCTCATCCTTATGATTTATATGTACTTCTGCAACTTTACTCTTTTTTCGCTTTTCCTTATTTATTTCTTATGATTTGTTACCCCCCCATGATGACCTGACTTAGTTTTATTTCTTGAGGGAGTAACTGATAACCATGTTTATTTGCTTAAAAAGTAATCCTAAGCCACTTTTGTCTCTTTGCGCTATGCGCCCTTACTCTCATCCTTATGATTTATATGTACTTCTGCAACTTTACTCTTTTTTCGCTTTTCCTTATTTATTTCTTATGATTTGTTACCCCCCCATGATGACCTGACTTAGTTTTATTTCTTGAGGGAGTAACTGATAACCATGTTTATTTGCTTAAAAAGTAATCCTAAGCCACTCTTGTCTCTTTGCGCTATGCGCCTAAGAATTTTTCCCAATCAGTTTACTCCTTTTGTCAGTCAATATTGGGTGGAGTTTTTAATGGGGGATGATACTCGACGATATTCCCTACACCGTTGTTGAGAAGAAACTTATGTAAAAGGGTAGGAATCATTTAGAAGAAGATTCCATGAAAATCGTCTTCAAATATGGCTTTAATACATTCAATAAATGTTCAACCTTTCATTGCTTGTTCTTCACAAAAATCATCTAGAATCAACTCAACCAAGTCATGTAGATTTGTTTTAATGTTGTTTGATAATCTCAACAAAAATAACGCATTAGTTTATTTTAGATGGTTTTTCATGAGTAAATCGGCAAAGGAATTTCTTGATCTCTATCAGGGCACCTTTGGTAAATTGCTCATGTGCATTTGTGAAGAAATTAGTTTTGGCTTCTCCTATTGATAGTTGATTTCTCCATGCATATTTCTATAGGTAGTTATTGATTTTTGTCTCGCACCATAATTGTACCTCCTCTAATGCTAAAATTTATGCTTGCATACTTTTGTGACTCGATTTTTGACTACATGTAATGGAACCAATGTTGTAATCTAGGGAAAAGTGAACATAGTTACTAGTAGTACAAACATTGATCAATCACATAAGAATAATAAGTAAATATACAAAGATACAGTAATGGAGAAGTAGTGAAATTACATAGATATATAATCTCTTATTAGCTTCATCAAAACTGATACATTGATATAGAGACAAATATATATAGATCATAGGGACAATTAAAATAGTCTAATTTTCCAACTGGACACCTTAACTAATCCGACATTAGTTAAATATTATGACATTTTTCGTTACAAAGTATATTTACCAACTTGACTTGGGCTAGTCGGCTAGGCATAAAAGCTCTTCCAATAGACAAAACCAATATAAGAAAATAATCACATGTACATTTAAACAAATCAGAAACTATTTTCTAAAGCAAGCCCTAGAATAATAATGATTAATATTAACATTTTAATTATGAAAGTAAATGATACAAGATATTTTAACTAAGAACATAGTGGTAAGAGGACAAAATTGAGTATTTCATACTAAAAACATAGGAAAAAGCCCTCAAATGTCTGAAAAATATTACATTCCAATTTTAATAAATAGCGAAACACTAGTACATGAGTAATTGAGCAAGTAGTGTATGCAAGCTCAGTAATTATAGAAGACAAAAATGAATCACCATGTTTCTTATAATGACACTAGTCAAATCTATGATTGGGTATCAACAATACTACCTGTAATATGAGTAAGCAAAAATCCCTCATCAGGGAAGTAGAGAGCATCCATATGGATCACCTACAAGCCACCAATATATTATCTGCATGTATGACCTGTGAGGAAGAAAAGTGTCGGAGTAGTAGTCTGGGCCTCTTACCTAGAAAAATAAGGGGAAATTATTGATGCGTCTAAATCATGTGAGATTAAAGAGACGAGATGTACCTATAGATAAAAATGATAGAAAACATTAACAATATTCGAGAAAGAAACTATGGACACCGAAAACTCATGTTGCTAAAATCAACCGTAGAGAAAGGGGGTCATGACTACCTACATATCGATCTTTGAAGACTGTTGGATATCACTTAGGAAACAAATGGAGTGATCTACTTATACACATATTTTAAGAAATGTTTGTATCTCATAATAGGGTGTGAATGCTAAAGAAAAATAGGAAACCTTGAATGCTAAGAGAACAAGAAACCATGTTCATCATTTTCTCGCAGTAATGAATTATAGCAAGATAAAATTTTCTTAGTGGTAATATGAGAGTTGTTAATGCTAACTAGTTGGAAGCCCATAAGAAGCGATGTGATTGAAAGCCATTTTTTAGACCCTAGTTAAAGGACTTCGCTAGGTCAAAATTAGGGAAGAAGCTGTTAGGATATTCCGACACATAGGATATAGTTAAGTTCAACTTGGTCTAGTATAGAGTTAGGTTAGAGTCAGGTAAAGTGTGTTTCTTTACCGTTGTACATTTTGTAACTTACAATCCGACGGTCACGATATGTAGTGATCCGACGGTTCACTCTCACCTCGGTATTACCGACACTTGATCCGTGGCTTGACACCCGATTGGTCCATGAGTTCTATTTAAAGCGCATGGAGGGTCATTGTTCGGGTAATCCGTGCATGAGAGAAGCTTATGTAAATTTTCATTCTTTGATTAATAAATTGTCTGTACCCACGTTGGGACAGGCCGTGGACTGTTTCCCTCCTTGCACTCTGAGGGTTTTAACCACGTCAAAAATACTGGTGTATTGATTTGAGATCTGGTTGTGAGCGGTGTCCTTTTGGTATTCTTTCTGAGGAACTTACCCTGTAAATTCCTACATGGTATCAGAGCTATTTGAGGGCCGCGTCCGTTGGTGATCCAAATCTGAAGCCGGTAGAACTGCATGCGGCTGTCGTTTCCTAGATCTGCTGTTTCTGACTGCTTTCGGGCCGAGAGGACTGCTCTGTTGCGTTCGGAGCATCTGTTTCAGTGAGGAACCCCTTTCGTTTCACGCGAAAAGGTTTCCGGTAGCCCTAGCTGCGTCATTTTTCAGATCGGGAGGTATACAGTGTTTTTTTTGCAGTTTACTGTCATTTTCTCTCTGCTTATTTCGGTTTCGGTTTATTTAGCCTTTTTTTTCCGGATCTATACCTTTCATTTCTGCGTATGCTCTTTGCCCTGCGACTCTGTGCGATCTGGGCAAATCAGAAACAGAAAGAAAGGATTTTTCTCATGCGTATGCTCTTTTCCCTGCACCTTAGTGTGATCTCGGAAAATCAGAAACATTGAGAAAAATATTTAGTTTTTCGGCTAAAAGCTAACTTTGAGATTTTTTTTAAAATTTCTAGTTTTTTGGCTAAAGCTAACTTCGAGCCGTAAGGTTCGTTTTTCTTTGGATATTCGTGTTGGGTTTTGTGTTTTGTGTTTTGTAGGGGAAAAGAGTCTTCCCAAGGCAAGCACGCAAATCGAGGCCCCCCCCCCTCTCCCTCTCTCTCTCTCTCTCTCTCTCTCAAATATTTTGTATAGATCAATTGGTTCAAAGACCTTTTAAGAGAGTAGAGGTCTTGGGTTCAAGTCTCCATTTTGTGGGGGCGGATTTTTTCATTCCCGCACATTCGCGCACTTTGCCGGCAACGTCAACAATTTTTTTTCAAAAAGCCATAACTTCTTCATCCGGAAGCCTTTTTCAGAGCCGTTTTTTTTAAAACCGCCTATTTTTTCGAGATCTATCCATTGGACCACTTACTTTCAGCATCTTCAGCTTCAGTTGTTTTTCAAAAAATGGAAAGTCCATGCCAAGTCATTCTTGACAGCACTAACTACTTCCAATGGGTAGCCTACATGGGAGATTTACTTAGAAGTAAAGGTCTCTTCAGAATAGCCACAGACCAAGAGAAGAAACCCAAAGATGAAGACAAGGCCGAAAAATGGGAAAATAGACAAGATCAAGCACGTGGTTTGATAGGAATGTCTGTTTCTCCTGATCTTAGATTCCACATTGCAGAAATTGAAACTCCTCATGAAGCATTAGAAAAACTTGCTAAAGTTTTTGGGATTAAAAATGAAATTAGAGCCCATCAACTTGAAAATGAGTTGCTTACTTTGGATCCTAATAATTTTTCTTGCATTGAAGATTTCTTGTCCAAATTCAAGACCCTTAGATATCTCTTGGAAGGTGTTAAAGTTAAGAAAGAAGATGGTAACCTTATTTATTCCATCCTTACTAAGTTGGGACCAGCCTACTCTGTATTTGTTTCCACTTTCCATTCTACAAGGGAAGCTTTCATTTGTCAAGGCAAAGACTACAAGCCCCTTCCTTTGACTCCTTTTGTGATTCCTTAATAAGAGAACAAGAAAAACTCTTACACCTTGGTCTTCT
The DNA here is from genome assembly GCA_031772625.1 of Pinus tabuliformis. Lineage (NCBI taxonomy): Eukaryota > Viridiplantae > Streptophyta > Pinopsida > Pinales > Pinaceae > Pinus > Pinus tabuliformis. The sequence continues at coordinate 834,100,817 of CM062811.1, read as the reverse complement.
TAATCTTGGAAACTCTTCCTCGAAAGCGTTAGCCGCCCAGCAGCAACCAAATTCAAAGAATCCTAAGAAGTCTTATCCTCAAAGGAATGGTCCTAAACCAACTCAGCCTCAAGATGAAAGATCATTTCAGCAAAATGATAAGACCAATAAAAACAAATGGAAGAAGACTGATAGACATTGTAACTTTTGTAATCGAGATGGCCACTTAGAATCTAAATGCTTTAAGAAGATGGAAGCCTTGGAAGCCGCAATGAAGAAACATAACATCCATCTGGAGCCTACTTCAACTTCAACTTCCGGAACGGCACTTTCTGCATGTCATCGTCAATCATCTCAGTCTGGTTATGCATTAAATGTATCTTCTTCTTCTTCTCATTCTCATGAGTGGCTCATTGATTCTGGAGCCTCTTGTCACATGGCCAAAAACCAAGCCATGTTTTCTTCTTTAAATGATTGTAACACCAAAAATATATATGTTGGTGATGATAGATCTCTTAATGTTGTAGGGACTGGAACTGTTCATCTAGACAATGGTCAGTTCAATGATGTATTATGTGTTCCAAACTTATCCTGCAACCTTCTATCTGTCTATCAGATAACTCATTCAGGTGAAGGTAAAATTGTTGAATTTTCACCTCATGATGTTGTAATCAAGGATCTAAAAGATCCTAAACAGATTCTAGCTACTGGTCTTGCTGATGATTCCAAAAGGTTGTATAAGTTTCACAACTTTGGGTCATCCCATCTTCCCTCAGTATTTGTTGCTCATAATGATGAAGTGAGCAAACTTTGGCATGAGCGATTTGGTCACTTAAACTATCGCTCCCTTCAGCATCTATGTAAAGAAAATATGGTGACAGGTCTTCCTATGGTATCTTGCAAAGATGGTGTTTGTTCCGGATGTGTACTCGGAAAACATCATCGGGACAGTTTTGACAAACGTGCCTCTTGGCACGCCTCAGCCCCTTTACAGCTTGTGCACAGTGATTTATGTGGTCCTCTTCCTGTTGCTTCATTCTCTGGCTGCAAGTACTTCTTAACTTTCATTGATGATTTCTCCAGACGCACTTGGGTATACTTCTTAAAACTCAAGAGCGAAGTATTTACCACCTTTTTGGCCTTCAAAGCATTCGTTGAAAAACAATCTGGACATCAAATTCTTAAGCTAAGAACTGATAATGGTGGAGAATATGTTAAAAATGCATTCATCAACTTTTGCACCGAAAATGGAATTCAAATGCAACATACTGTTCCATACACTCCACAACAAAATGGTGTAGCTGAAAGGAAAAATCGCACCTTAAAGGAAATGGCTAATTGTATGCTGCAATCTAAAGGACTCAGTCTTAGTTTTTGGGCCGAAGCAATTAATTGTGCAAATTATATAATCAATCGCACTCCTACTAAGGTTCTAGAGAATATCACTCCAGAAGAAGCTTGGAGTTCCATTAAACCAGATGTAAGTCACTTTCGTGTGTTTGGAAGTGAAGCATGGGCCCATATTCCAGATGAAAAGCATAAAGCTTTAGAACCTAAGAGTGAGAAATGTACTTTTGTTGGATATTCTGAAGATGTAAAAGGTTATAGACTTATTCCATTTAAGTCCAAAAATGTTATCATTAGAAGAGATGTAAAATTTGATGAAAATAAATCGGCCTGCGAGCCTAGTCCGGCGGATGTGCCACCTCTTCCTATCTCTTCTATCTTTGAAAACATTTCTTCTTCTGATGATGAAAGCGAGGATGATAATCCTTCCCCACCTTCTCAGGATCCTCAACTTCCAAGATGGGTCCGTGCTACTCGGGATGCAGCAGGTGATCTTGCCGGTGATCCTACAGATCAGCGACGTACACGTTCTCAGTTTGAAAGAGCCTCTTCTTTACTGGCTCAAGCTCCAGTAAATCATGATCCTGACACTTTTGCAGAAGCTTCAGGCCATCCACATTGGGAAGCAGCTATGAATGAAGAATATCATTCATTGATGACAAATGATACATGGGATCTTGTTCCTCTACCAAAGGGACGCAAACTTGTTAGATGCAAATGGGTTTACAGAACCAAGTATGGACCAGATGGGAAAGTTGATAAACATAAAGCTCGTCTAGTTGCTAAGGGCTTTTCACAGGTTGAAGGCATTGACTACACTGAAACCTTCTCTCCAGTTGCCAAAATGAACTCTATCCGCCTTGTTCTTTCCCTTGCTGCCTCTTTAAAATGGGAAGTCCATCAAATGGATGTTAAATCTGCCTTCTTGCATGGGGACTTGCAGGAAGAAATCTATATGGAACAACCCATTGGCTTCATACAAACAGACTCCAGCCTCGTTTGTCGACTTAAGAAATCCCTTTATGGCCTCAAGCAAGCTCCTCGAGCTTGGTATGCCAAAATGGATAGCTTTCTTTTAGAATCTGGCTTTTCTAGGTGTCATTCTGACAATACTGTCTACACCAAGAAAGTGGGCAACTCTCTTATCATCCTTGTTCTTTATGTTGATGATCTTATTCTTACTGGTAGTGATCCCAACCTTATAAACCATGTGAAGTCCAGCCTTAAAAAGAAATTTGAAATGACAGACTTAGGACACTTACACTATTTTCTCGGTCTTCAAGTCTTGCAATCCCAAGAGGGTATTTTCCTTTCCCAGTCCAAGTATGCTTGTGATATTCTTCGTCATTTTCACATGGAAGACTGTAAGCCAGCCCCTTCTCCCTTTCAGTCTGGAGTCAAACTTTCAGTCTCTTGTACTTCTCCTGAAGTTGATGCTACCTTATACCGTCAACTTGTCGGAAAACTCTTGTATTTAACCCATACTCGTCCTGATCTTTCCTTTGCTGTTGGCCTTGTTGCTCGTTTTATGCAAAACCCCCGTGAAAGTCATTGGAAAGCAGCTAAAAGAATACTTCGTTATGTTCGAGGTACAGTACAGTTTGGGATTCATTACAGTGCCAAAGCAGCTCCTCTGTTAGTTGGTTTCACTGATTCTGATTGGGCTGGTGACCTTGATGATCGGAAGTCTACTGCCGGTTATGTCTTCACTCTTGGTTCAGGACCTATTACATGGGCTTGTAAGAAACAGGCTGCCATTTCTCTTTCGTCAGCAGAAGCAGAGTATCGTGGTGCCGTGGAAGCTAGTAAGGAAGCCTTGTGGCTTCGTCAGATCCTATCAGAGTTTGGCTTTGAGCAGCAGCATCCAACCACACTTTGGTGTGATAATCAAAGTGCCATTCAGCTATGCAAAGATCCAGTCCAGCATCAGCGCAGCAAACACATTGAACTACACATGCACTTCATCAGAAAGCTCATTCATGACCATGTTCTTGAAGTGCAATATTGTCCAACAGATGATCAGGTTGCAGACATCTTCACAAAGGCTCTCACAGAGGCGAAGTTCACTAAACTTCGATATATGCTTGGAGTTCAGGAAGTTGTCACTAAGGGGGGATAGGCTCTAGTGCCTCCTTCCTTCTCCTATTGTGTCATATTTGTAAATCCTTCAATCCTATCCCAAGTTGTTCTTAAGGGGGGATGTTAGGATATTCCGACACATAGGATATAGTTAAGTTCAACTTGGTCTAGTATAGAGTTAGGTTAGAGTTAGGTAAAGTGTGTTTCTTTACCGTTGTACATTTTGTAACTTACAATCCGACGGTCACGATATGTAGTGATCCGACGGTTCACTCTCACCTCGGTATTACCGACACTTGATCCGTGGCTTGACACCCGATTGGTCCATGAGTTCTATTTAAAGCGCATGGAGGGTCATTGTTCGGGTAATCCGTGCATGAGAGAAGCTTATGTAAATTTTCATTCTTTGATTAATAAATTGTCTGTACCCACGTTGGGACAGGCCGTGGACTGTTTCCCTCCTTGCACTCTGAGGGTTTTAACCACGTCAAAAATACTGGTGTATTGATTTGAGATCTGGTTGTGAGCGGTGTCCTCTTGGTATTCTTTCTGAGGAACTTACCCTGTAAATTCCTACAGAAGCATGCCAACTAATTTTCCTAAAAACTAATAAGTGCATAAGGTAGTCGGAACTACAGGTTACCTATAAGGCATAATAAAAACCTCACTAAGATCCTTGGATGGACTTTACAAGTGGAAAAGTTAATGTTAAAATATTAAAGGAGACGTTTTACACATCATTTTGTCACCATTAAGAAAATGACAATCAATCCAGATCTCTTGTTATCCGAGGAAGTGTTCCAAGTATTACCCTACAATGTTGAAATAAAATCAATCCCAAACATAACAATAATCCTAGATTACACTGCTTAAAACCTATTTTCAAGCACTTGCATAGTTTTCCTATCCATTGCTTGCAGAAGCACAATTTTGACCATTGTAGCCTGCACAATCCTGTGCTCCATTTTACATTGACGACTTTGCAAATCTCTTAATGAAAGTAAAAATAGAAATCACATTATAGAAGACTTGTTTGAGGAATATTTCCCAACTGAAGGCCTTGAGCCCCTACATACATGAGCATAAACCATCTATTCATGGAGAATATTCCCTCTCTTTGTGGAACCCTAATCCCTCTCTTTATGGATCTCATCCCTTTGGAAGAGGATCTCAAACCCCCTCCTCTTGGCCTATAAATTCAATACATACAATAAGGTAAGGGGGTATTTTGATTGTAAACTTATGTTTTTGGATTGGGAATGGAAGATTATCATCGAAGGAAGGATTCAAGACTATTGGGAAGAGGCTTGCAACATCAAGGATAAGGTTATATTGCTCCTTCTTATTCAATATTGATACAAAAAAGTATTTCTTTCCCACTGCATTTTTCAATGGATTTGATGTATTATGTGTTTACTTCCAATTTTCCCTTGATAATGATATTAGGAAATAGTTTCCTTGATCACTAGTATGCATTTTATTGATTCATTTATCTATCATATGCCTTTGATACTTCGTTTCTATTAGGATTGCAAGTATGGATTCTAAGCATTGAGGAGCTGCATGAAACCAAAGCAAGGATATTCATCAGGCATTTCATTTGAAAGTTATGGATTTCACATTCGAACAATCTTTCTTATTATTCAATAGGAATGAACTTGGGGAAAGATTTACTAGTTTGTTTATTTGTTACTAGATTCAACCATTGAATCTAGGGAGATTTCTCTTGTCTGCATTAGCAATCTTTCCACCATAATAATAAGATGATCACTCATGGTCATAATAAAGGTTTAAAGGTAAGCCATGAAAATTTCAGTAATTTTAATGTTGGCACAGGATTAGATTAGATGAAATTTCATCTTGATAGGACAATGCAAGTTTTATGGTAAAGTGAAGAATACCAAAGGTACAAATCTACTCTACAGAAAATGGTTAAGTGGAATTTAATGTAGGTGAAACTGACGCAAAGGAGAAATGGTTAATTCAAGGATGAAAAGTTCATAATAGTGGATTTGCAGAAGAAGATAACTATTGGAGGAGAAGTTCCCTATTGTGAACTAGAGTAGGGGTAATTCATTGGAAATGATGTTGATTGGAGATCTATTAACAGTATCATGAAGTGTGTGGAATGTTTGAAGAAACATGAGGAAGATTTAATGAAAGAGGCATCAAAATTGACATTTTTTGTATGAATATAGGTCTAACAAAATAAATTCAACAATTTGAAGTTATCACATACATGAAAGAGGATGAGACCACATTGTCTCATATGGGTAACCAAATAGAGAATCATACACACTTATGTAACACAATTACTAGAGCATGAATAAAGGAAATTGCTGATTGAGAAAGGAAGATAAAGTTAGCTCATAGAGATAGCAAAAGGGAGAACATAAATAAGGAGAACCATTATGAAAAAATGGCTATAAAGTGTGATGAGAAAATTATGTTGTTAGAAAACTTGCTAAGATTTTTTGATTTTAAATATGAGATTATAGCGAGAGAGGAGGAATTCTCACCAATTCCTATCCATGAGGATATGTTTATAAGATTTGAGAAAGATGAGGTAAATTGTAGTCTACAAATTAGTTATAACGATGTAGGCATATACAATAAAGATTAATTTGAGACTATAATTAAACAAATAGAAGCTAAACTATTTCCTAGAGATGAGATAAAACCTCAAGTATAACATTTAGATTTAATGTTTGAAAATTTTGAAAAGGAAATGAGGATTTTAGGAAATTGGTCAATAAGAGATACTAATGATGGAAACTATAGGAAGTTTTTAGACTCAACAAGTTTTGAGGAACAAATCAAAATTCCATACATCAATTACATAGAGGAGACGAAGATGCAACAATTGATGGATAGTAGCAATAACACATTTCAACAATGAAATAGCATGTATTAGTGACAAAATAGACATATACTAGAGCAAGATATTGTCTTGAAAAATAATATTGAGAAAGAAATTGTAAGGTATGATTAATACATATTAAAGGGGGTATATGAAATAGAAATTAATGAGAATTTTATCGCTCTTATATCAAAGCAAGATATACAACAAGTAGAAATAGATAGTAAGTTTTATCCAAGGAAAAAGTTGGCAATGAAATTAACAAGTTATGGATAGTGATGAGGAGGATTTTTATGAGAATGCATGGAAAGAGGAGAAGTATATACAAAAATAAACTACAACTAGGTGATAGGCTTTGAATGAGGAAGGAAAGTGGACAACAACAAAATAGGATTGGAAGCCTAGAGAATTGAAAACATACATAGTAGGAAAAAAGAGACATCATAAAGAAATGGGTGATCAACTACACCCCAAAGTTTGGGATCAACGAGGATTGGTTAGGAGAATCTCAGCTTCCAACTAATTTTGACATTTGAGAAGAAATTTCAATTCCTTGATGTAAATAATCATATTTTCTAAATTAATAAATTAATTTCTAGGGACTATAACTAAAAGTCTAGAAGTTGCTTGGATAGGTAAGATTTTGTTGATAAGTTAAAATAAAAATTTTCATATAAAGCATGAGAGACATTAGGGATAGGATAACTAATTTATGGCTAAGTTATAGTGTGATTTTATGATCTGTGTTTTGTTTTCTTCTAAATTTTATTTATTGTAAGCCTACATGAAATTAAAAAAACTAAGTTTGAGAAAAGGAGGATGGCCAAATAACATGTAATGATGCCATAGAGTGGAAGGAGTGGTTCTGATTAGATGCATTTACATATTATGTTAATGAAACACAATTTTCTTTATATGATTTCCTCTATATAATTTTCATAATTGCAATTTGAATGTATGAATTCAAAATGAATTATAGATAGTGGAAATCTATAATATGAAGGAAACAAATAATTTTATGCAATTTGAGGAAATTGAGTAAGGGAAGAATTCAATACACGCATATAAATTTATGCGAGTTTTAATGGAATCCATCTAGAACTTCCAAATAGAAAAGGTCTATGGGCAACTTTATGTCAGTAGCCATTTGACATCCCAGAAGAAGAGAACTTAGAGCCTGGATGAATTTTTTTTCTTCGATTAAGAGGGACCACATCTAGGTCTAGGAGATTAGATTCAAGGAGCCAATTTAGATTCCATGGAGAAGGCTGAAAAAAATTCCTTCTCGAAGGAAAGGCTATCAAGAAATTCAACTTCTCGACAAAAAATTGTTAGCAAACTAGAATTAAATTTGACAATGAGTACCTCTTCCAAATTGGACATACGTACTTGAATCCAGAAGTTGTATAAGGTATTGATGTAGTCTTATATTGGCTGATTTTGTAGTTAGCATAACTATAACAATTTTTCAAGCAGATTCTGGTGATATGCTTAAGGATAGAAGCATGGTATTAATTACTAGTAGAAGTCATCCCAAGATGTGATACGTGTACAAGTAGTTTCTTACATCTCTTCAAGCTCAATGACCAAAGGGGTATTAGCTAAAAAAATATTGCACCATGCATTTTAACTATAGCCTAGGTATTTGAATACTTATTTCCTCTTCCAACCTAAGACATGTTTTAAAATAGGAGGTGAGACTGTGGATGCAAGAATCAATAATCGCTCCACTCATTTGGCATGGAAATTTAGGTAATTGAAAGTGTGTGTTGTGCTGCATGTTCCCTAAAGAGTGTCTCTATTGTTTCAAAGTAATTAGATCATATAGAGCCATGGTTAAATCTTAGATTTATGTGTCCTTGCTGGAGTCCTTGTATGATATTTCTTTATGAGGCAACATGATTTTAATCAACATAAATGGATCAAAATGTATATCTCTATTATCAGATGGCTCAAATTGCCTTGAAGAGAGAACATTATGAAGGGAATTGAATAGCTAATGGTGTTGACCTACTGAGGCAAAAGTCTATGATTTTTTTTTTGAATAGATGGATGGATTCTAGTATACTTTATCATACTGAGCAACTATTGACTCAGATCATTCACTCTAATAACAATTTATCTATATATAGATCTAAAAGTTATTAATCATATATGACACATTATTGTCGCTGAGAGATAAGAATCAAGATCACGAAAATAATATTGCCATTATATTATGATGGAGAGGTCACCCTTTATATGAAATTTACCTTCTTATTAAGTGGATAACAAAGAGTTTTAAATGAAACAACAAGATATTATTTAGATATATCCTTCCTTTATTAAGTTTCCCAACTAGTATGCATGATAAAAGGAAAATACATATTTTAGAAACATCAAATCCATTATTAGATGTTTCCTTTCTCATTATGAGCTTCCCAAGAAGTAGTACACCTTTCTTGGTTTCCTAAATAAATAAGTTTATTAGATGTTTAACAAAGAATAATTGGAACCACCTTACTAATGGGAACTACATTGAATACTAATTATGTTAGAGAAAATATCTCAACATTGATTTTGTAAGGTGCAATAGTACATTTTATAGAAAGGGATATCTTAAAATGGTGAATGTTGCACCCATATCACTGACTATTGGCTTTCATATATATAGGCTATGTGATGGTGTTTGGATGATTATGAGGATGAAGTTCAAGAAATGAAGAAGCATTTCTTTGAATGGTTAATGCATATCCATATCAGGGACCACACATTTACGGAGATATAACCTATATTAGTGAATATAGTGACCAATAATATGGGAGTGACCTTTAAGTTTGTATGATATCTCTTGCTATTATCAATGTTGAGATACTTATTCTTCACTATTATATTCAACTAATTATAATTATACATTTGTAGAGATATCAACAATATTTCTTTTAGATGTCACAAGAGAGTCAAAATTTAGTGTGAAATGCTTCAATAAGATTTTAATAAAATAAAAAACTATTTCAAAGTAAGCTACCCTGGTAGGGGATTACTTTTCATCTAAATAACTTTTTCCATATTTGATGCATATGTTGGTCATAACTGTACAAAAAACAACTAAAGTGTGTAATATAATAATACATAAGGTATTCTCAAAATAGTCTAAGCATTATCTGTATATTATTTCAACGATTTATATGAGATTACATTAAAATATTCAAAACAAAATCATGATATTCATAGCATTGTTATGCACCACATATATAACAGTATTGTCAATCCTCTGATTTTATGATTTCAATATCCCACAAAATTAAAATCATTGTGCATATATCTCCTCCATTGTTAGATTATACAGTCGGGAGCGCCTTTAATCATGCCACATACCATGGGTGACATCTCCATCACATAATTTGCAACAAATATAGCGTAGGAAATGTAACGAAAGTGGAGGTAGGGTGAGAGTACATGAACATGGCCTTTAGAAAACCAAAGTTGGTGTTTCGTATGTATGGACTTGATAGTGTGAGCACCTCATTTGTTCAACATGAAGAAGATGTGCAGCCTCAAGATGAGTCAACCAAGTGCAATTAACTGAGCACTTGTGTCGCCCAATGAACCATTGGTCTAAGTGGGTGGAACACATGTCTCGTGAATCAAGCGGTGGCAAAGCATGAAAGGCAATGACATAGCAATAGACAGGAAAAAGAAGGTCAGGTCGAATAAAGCGAGGTCTGCGCTACCGGAAGTCACATGGTGTAGTAATGAGTGGACCCCAAGTTAGAATGATTGGGGGAAGGAAGAAACCTACATGAAAAACTGAAGTAACATTGCATGAATGATGGAGCCAACCCAACCAAATTGTAGAGATGTAAGGAAGGGGCATGTCTGCAACTATATTTCCATATAATTATAATAAGTCAATGAAGGGGAAACACGAGTCAGAGGACAAGTGGGATGTTGAACAAAGAACAAGAATTAGGACGAAGGAATGAGCATAGATGTCAAGAGAAAAGTGTGAGGAGCATGGCCAAAGTTAAGGGAAGGAAAAGTAGCTTGATGGCTACGATCATGCAGATTTTGAGCAAAGGAAGAATTTGAACTAAGAATGATCCATGTTAGGTAGAAGGGTAACTAACATATGGTATATTGATGTTAATAACATTCTCTTTGTGTTTATTTTGGCTTTTTCTATTGTATACTGTTGATATTGAACCATTATCCTGGGTTTGATGTAAATTTTGATCTCTTGTAAGAGAAAAATGGTAGAGGGATATTTTATATAAAAACCTTTCATATGTAATTGTACTGATGAAAGTTAAAATAAAGTAGAGTGACAATAAGCTTTAATTGCACTATATTGAAGGGTAATGATATTCCACTATATAACCAATAATATAGAGATTATATAAGTAAGCTTATTCTGACGCGTAGTGTGGGTGAGGTAACTTTGCATTACACTAGGCAATTACAAAACTCATTCAAGTTGTTGTGATGCACCCACCAAAAGCCTAATAACTATAGGACCCCATAGGAGCATGATATCCATAAAATAAAATGCATGCATAACTTTTAGTTTAAACTCCCTTCTCTAATTTAATAACATTTATTAAAGAAAAAGTTTAAAATGCTATGATTTTATGTGTTGAATATTTTTTATTGTTTTTTGAAGAGCCGAAAGTTTTGAGTGAACACTTCACCCATCAGTTAAGCATTTAACTTCTTGCCCCTCAATATGGGTGAAGTATGGGTGAAGTGTTCACGAGAAACATTAGGTTCTTCAAACAATACAAATTTGATTCCATAAGTTCTTAACAGCAATATTTTACTTACTCTAAACACATACAAACTATTATTTTTTAATTTTTCAAAATTTTCATTTAAAAACATTATCATAACATTATATAATATATTTAACAATATTATATAATATGTTTAACATATTTATAATAATATTATATAATATAAACCAATATAATTAATAATGCATAATATTTTGACACAAAAATATTATACAATATAATTTTATATATGTGATAAATCAGTGTAATTATATCCCATAAGGTTTAGATGCAAATTTATTATTTATGTAACATGTTAATGGTTAAAATTATTTATTGAAAATTATATTTTAAAATTTAAATAACTCATTATTTAGTAAACCACATATACCTTAAAAACACTTCAAAATAATTTTTCGAAAATATTTTTAATGTTTTAATTAGAGGATTAATCGATAAATCAAGTAATGTTTGAAAGAGAACCTCTATCCTTGCATTTTAAACTGTTTGCTTGTTTTTATATTCATCCACGATTTACATTAACAGCCTTTTCCAGGTCCACGGTGAAAAAAATTATATAGACTCTTTTAATCACTTAAATTTGTTACAGTTACAAATAAATCAAGTAGAGCTCCGACGAAAATCTCTAAAATTTCGTTTAAAATGCTTTATTTGTTTTTATATTCAACTCCGAGTTAGTCTAACATCCTTTGAAGTCCACGGTGAGAAAAATTAGTATTCTCTCCCTTAATTACTAAGTATTACACTTACAGATATCGAAACAATAAATATGAAAACTTGAATCAGCACCAAAATGTCCATCCTTGTTGCATTATATCCGACCCTATTACCTTTTATGCTCCCTTCACCACTCCAAAACAACGGAATCTTCAGTCAGACATACCAACGACGGTGAAGCATTCCTCTTCCTGAAGGCTCTCCTTAAACTCACGGATGTAGTATGGTCAATTCAATCACATGAGGATTCGAATAGCTTCTCTGGTTTGACGATTAACAAAGTTAAGTCCGACATTCCAGCATTAAAATCCCTGAAGACAGGCGATTTCCAGGAAATGCCAAACCAGGAAGAAGAGTCTTCCGTATTCTCTACGAAGGTAGACTCTTTCCGAGGTCCATGCTACAATTAATTTGAATTATAATTCAATATTCAGATTTATTGACCTTGTAAGGTCTAGAAACTCGGAATCGCCTCCGGTCTTCATTCATTTATAAACGATGCCTCCCTCTGAGTTGTGTATGTGTACATGAAATATTTCATTTGCAAGTGCAATAAAAGCCAGACATAGCGTTTCCGCAATAGCGTTACTTCCCGGATATTTGGAAATCCTCCATCATCGTTAACCTATTTAGGGCATAAAATTTGTCATTCCTCCTATATTAACAACACCATTGCCACTGCCCATGAAAATGAAAGCCACTGTGTCTGTTTGTGTAGTTGCTGCTGTCACCTTGTTCGTGACGACGTTCTTTTTTAATGGAGCCTCCGCCACATCGAGGCGAAGACAGATGATTATGGTTAATGGCATGAATGCTCAGTCTTCCGTCGAATCGACGGCAACAACGGAAGGTTTAGCGCGATGGCAATCACTTCAAGCTGGTCAACCCAACAACCATGTTCCAAAACCACCACCACCGCCTCAAAGCAGTAATTCGTTCTTTGAAGCGACGGCAACAGGAGAATCTCCAGGACCTCAATGCGACAATCATATTCCGACATGCCCACCCAGTCAACAAACAAAGGAGCAGCAGGTGAAGATGAATGGCAACCCAAACATGATGACAAATTATGACTTCCGTTAATGCTGAAAAGCACGAATCATACTCACTAACGTTGCATTTGGACGCGGCTGATTTGAATCCGTTCTAAAACCCATTTCGGTCATACTAGTATTCTCTTTCGTGCTCATATGTTAATGCGATAGGATTTCAATATAAGGTAGGTGCAAACAATCATTCCTGGATATCAAATGAGGCTAGGTGGAAAAGTGTGGATAGCTGATTTTTTTTTCGTTAATACGTTGCATATTTGTTACGAAGTGCATCCAAGGTAGCTTCTGCTTTTGACTCTTAAAATAAATGATGAAAGATCCCCATTGTACGTTATTCATATTAAATATATTGTTTCCATAGCCTTGTCTTTGTAGACAGTATTGGAATGATATTTAATTTATATTATGATAATATTTCTTTAATTCTTAAAAATAAATATTGCTAAATATATTTATTATTTAACAAAATCAGGTATCTTTTACATTCGGTAGTATCTTTTATTTCTAAATAAATTAAAAATAATACAGTAATTTAATTTCCTCTTTAAATTATGAAAAGCAAAATTATGATGAAGTACTTTTCAAAATCATGATGAAGTAGCGTACGTTATAAGAAAATAATGTTAAAGAGAATAGGATTTTCTAGAATAATATTAAAGAGAATAAGATTGTTAAATGGTTGTCAGTGTAATCAAAATGATACGATATTAGAATAAGTATATTACGTTTTTGTTGAATTATTTAAAATTAAGGAAAACTTTAATAATAATAATATTAAATATATTATTCTGTTAAATTTATGGTTAACTTATAATATATCAAAGTTAAAAAACATTTTTTTTTTTTAAAGAAAATAAGAAAGTGATTCAATATAATATGAAATACTAATAATGTTTATTTCTAGGATAAAAGATGCTCATCTATTTCAACTTTGTTAAATTAAACAATGTCTAACAAGCCCAATATTGAAACATGGTATTGCAGATTTTTAAAATCTGAGTTTATCATGTTTATGGAACATTGAGGATTAGAAATGAGAAGCACTTTCTTTAGCCATTTTTGTCTATAATTTCAGAACATATGTTATGATAATTTGTAGCATTTTAAGTCAATCAAAGCTAAGAAAATTACCAGATTTAAAGATGCTTCTCCTAAAACATTCAAGTACATAAATAAAATCTTAAAAATTCCTTTTTTTTTCTAATTTCATCAAAACCAAGATTTATTTTAATAAATTCTATTTGCCATCATCATTAAAATGAATAATGAATATAACTATTTCTTATTGTAAACTAAAATAGATCAATGTAGACATAGGTTAGATACATATCTATCAACCATATAAAGGGATTAATTTTTTAAAGGAGAATTTTCCTTATCAGTTAGATCGATTTCATGTACTGATTGATTTCCATTTTATGTATTGATTGATTTCTCTATAGTTTAGATTATTCTTTCGAATTTAAAAGTCATCATTTTATTATAAACAACATAGGTTCATCTTAACTCTTGATGTAACAAGCATGAGAGGGACCAAATATATCATGACGCAAACCCTTTTTAGTGAGAAACATAAGGAAAAGATTTCAACTCTAGAAGGTTGATCCTCTTAGAGAGTTGTTACATTTTTATGTATGTCAAATTACTTCTTTATAATATTATTTATGTTATAAATCAAATTTTTATTTTTGTATAAAAAATATTTTTAATTTGAGTAAAGTCATATATATATATAAACACATAAGTATGAACACGTCCTTTTAGTTTCTTGTGAAGTGAATTCAAACATCAAATTTCACATCTTTATGATATTTTGAATTCTTCATGGTTGTTGAATGTTAAGGTTGGAATCAAATTACTTATTTTTGGTCGGGCACCTAGTATTGAAAATATATACAAAAGTCGTGTTTTATTTTCTATTTCATTATAAGAACCATATTTATATACCTCTAGCAATAGAATCGATTTGGTACTTTAGTCTAGGGCATCCCACCATGCAAAATTAATTTTCTAACATATGACATTGGTGATTATGGAAGAAATAATTTAGGTAATCTTTCTTTTCTAATATGTTATAGTGGGAGACATTTTAATCAAGATGAAGGATGGATAAGATATGTTGTTGAAATAGGTCAAGCATATTCCAAATATCCTTATGAGCTTGATATCTATAAAAAAATTAGGCGATGATGGTTCCTCCATATTCTTTGCTAGAGGTGGTTAAAAAATTAACAAGTGTTCATTGTTTATACCTAGAGGATTCAAGATATGAACCTTGTATACACTGAGGGAAAAAAATACCTATTAGATGTGGTTGATTTTACAAAATAATATAACTTTGTGGATTTATAACATAATGGCTTAGGTCACATGAGTGGAAAGTGCCTAAATGTCCTTTTAGGAAAAACATGCTAATAGGTTTGAAGTACTATGAATTTTAGTTGTGTGAGCACTTCATAGATTATAGGAAGAAAAAGTTTCATTTATGAGAGGTGGCCATGATAGGAAAACCAATCTATTAGAATTGATACACTCTAATTTTTTTGGGTAGTAAATATCAAGGATTTAGAAGGAGCCTCATATTTTGTCGCATTCATCGATGATGTGTCTAGGAAGGTTTAGGCCCACCCCATGAAAGAAAGGGTGAGATGTTTTATTTATTTAAAAAATTTCATGTTGTTATTGACAAAATGACTTACAAATGTTTGAGGTATTTTAGCACATGTAACTTTTGAGAGTACGGTATTTAATCACATATAACTTTTGAGAGTATGGATCTAATGGATTCAAAAATTATTGTAATATGGTTGGAATAAAATATGGAAAGATTGCTCTTGGTAATCCTCAACAAAATGGTAATCTAGAAAGGATGAAACCCACTATTAGAGAGAGGGTCAGGAGTATATTATTCAATTCCATATTGCAAAATCATTTTTGGGTGGAAGAAGTAAAAATAATGTGTTACCTCATCAATCAATTAACTACTATAGCCTTGGATATTGGAATTCCTGAAGATGTTCAGACTAGTAAGGAGGTAAACTATTATTTCCTAAAATTCTTTCAATGTGAAACATTTATGAATATTCCCATAAGTCATAGAACAAAGTTAGATGACAAATCAATTAAATGTATTTTTCTAGATTATCTAAATGGTGACTTTTTTACCATCTATGGGATCCAATTATATACAAAATTGTGAGAAAAATAATATAATATTTAATGAATGAAAGATGTATATAATATATAAAAAAAGATATAGGGATAAATAAAAATATAAAATAGGAAAAAGATATTGGAAAAAAAACTAGTCTATAGATTTGAGAAAATCATGAACAAAAAGTAAAAGATAATGGAAATTAGAAACAATAGATGTTCTAATAGCCACTACAAGAGATTCAACTGGAAAAAATAAATAAATACCTAAATAACACTACAATTTATTTTCAATTCTAATACGATTCTTAAACCCTCAAACATGTATTGACCCTTGTATATTTTGTTAACTAGTGAAGGTAAAATATTGAATAAAGATATGATGAATACTAATGATGGTTTTCTTTGCATCATCGTGGTTTTCTTTGCATCATCGTGTTCATATTTTGAGATGGGAATTAAAACTTAAAAATAATTTCACTGTTAAATAACAGATAAAACTAAATAAAAAAATATAGATTTCAAATGTTTGGTGTACAAAAATAAGTGTTACAAGAATTTATAGGTTTCAATCAACACCATCACTTATCAAACTTAGATATTTACCTATATTATCATCAAAATACATTCATCATTTATTTTGTAACTTATGTTGATAATTATACTATTGGTTGTGATGTTCTTGAAGTGATTTAATATTGGAAGTTACAACTAGACTAAAATGAATAACTTGATAACAAGTTTATATAATTGAAAGTTATTTAGTTATAAACAAAATTTATGAAAAGTCATATTTATGTCCGCGCCTTTACTTTTTCTCTTTAATTAAGAGAAACACATGTCATGTAATCCCCTACCTTCAACTTCCGAGCCATATGGATAAATTGTTTTTTCTTTTTTTCTCATCTCAAATACACATATGTAATGAAATTACACTATTTTTCAATAATTTTATTATATTTCATTCATAAAATATGAGAATTTTTAGATGATCTTTTGAATTAAATATCAAATATTGTCTATAAAATTAACTCTCAGTTATTCTTAATAACATTTTGAGAGATAAGAAATGAGATATGATAATAGAAAATAATGTAAGTCGGAAGGGAAATGGAAATTTAGATATTTAGGGTAACTTTCGAAGCTATAAAACCATAATTCAACCACTCTCAAAAGAAACCTACAACTTCCATGTCCTTGTTAATATGAGATTTTCTAGTAGGAGGTTGTTTTTACTTTAAGGATTCATTTTGTACCCAACCCAGCTGATATGGAGATGGTTGCGGAGTGGTGGGATGGATAAGGGTTGAACCGAATCTTGATCCATAACTTTCTTTTGACTCTGATTTTCATTGATAAGAAAAGTTAATTCATGCTTAATTTGAAAACTATGGCTAAAAGAGGTACAATGGAGGTGTCGTCCTTATTAGAAATCATGAGGATAAGATAAATTCCTACTTCAATTAGATTGTCAAGATAAATAACTGCAGGAGCGAGAGGAGAATATAGTTTCTCCACCTCAATAAAAGGAGTGTTTTTGGAGAAGATATTTTATTTACTAAACAATTAACAAAAGTATGTGAATTTTCTAATGAAAGGTACAAAACTAGGCATTTCATGGCGTGGAGGATGAGGCATGGGTCACATTAGAGGATCAATAGGAGAACGCCTAGCAAGAGACGTCATTATGGATTATATCAACTTCCAAGTCGTTTGGAAAAAAGAAATTCGAATTCCTTGACATAAATAATCATATTTTATAAATTGATAAATGATTTTTTAGATATGCTAACTCATAGCCTAGAAATTGTTTGCAGAGGTAAGATTGTGTTGATAAGTTATAAACCAATATTCCTTGTGAATCATAATTTTAGTGATATATTGAGTGACTTATGGGTGATTTATGGAGTGAATTTAGGATCTAAAAAAAATTGTGATGTTTCTAAATTCTATCTATTATAAACCTATGGGAAATAAAAAGAGAGACCAGGTATGAGAAATGGAGGATGACCAAATATAAGACTATGGGAAATAAAAAGAGAGATCAGGTAGGAGAAAAGGAGGATGGCCAAATAATGTGAAATCATTCAATAGGAAGGAAGGATAGGTTATAAGTAGATAAATGTACCTATTATTTTAATGAAATGATGTTTTCATTATATGGATTTTTTTGCATGATTTCTGTAATTCTAATTTGAATGTATTAATTCAGAAT
This sequence comes from Pinus tabuliformis, assembly GCA_031772625.1. NCBI lineage: Eukaryota > Viridiplantae > Streptophyta > Pinopsida > Pinales > Pinaceae > Pinus > Pinus tabuliformis. The sequence continues at coordinate 834,082,643 of CM062811.1, read as the reverse complement.
CAATGGTAGATAGTGAAAATATATTATACGAAGGAAGTAATTCCTATAATTGGATTCGAGGTATTGAGTAAGGGAAGAATTTGGTAGATGTGTAGATATTTGTGTGTGTTTTAATGGAATCTATCTATAACTCTAAAAGAGAAAGAGTGTATTGGCATCTTGATGACAATATTTTATTGACATCGTAGCAGTAGAGAAGTTAGAGCTTGGAGGAAAAGTAATTTTTTCCTACAATAAATGTTATAAGACTGGGTATGCTCTTTTGAAAAGGAGTTAGAACGAGGTTGGTATGAAATTCTCTCTTTGGAAGAGTTCTCGATTGAAAACAGAAACGAAGGTTCTTTGTACATACAGAGTGAACTAGGATTCATAATGAATAAGTCATTGTGTGAGGATGAATGGTTCCCTCCATCAACTTAACCCTACAAAGCGAGAAGGATAACTCATTATTGACTAGATGCATGTGTGTGCTAAAATAAGAATACAAGTCTTGTTGAAGACTTAAAGGAAATGATTTCATAGTAGAAGAGAAATGTTGGATGTTGGATCATTAATGAAGGTGTGGTAAATCCATGTGATCTAGAATAGACACAAATGGACAATTGCTGTTATTTACAAGTTTGAGATTCTAGAAGAAAAAACACCCTTTGAGATCGCATGTTAGGTTTTGGAATATACTCTACATAAAATGGTGAATGAAAAAAAAATGTGTTTACATTCCATTCATGTAAATTTGCGATACGAAGATATGCTAAACATATGGTAAGTCACTCGTCTACAAATTCCCTCATTTTCCACGAAGGAAAAGATCTAGGTGTTGGATGATCAGGGAACAATCCAGGTGTAAATGTTTTACTTATGTAGAAAAGTGTAATACCCACTATGTTTTCTTTAAAGAAATGATAATGTTTAAACTATTGTTATCGTGTTTGAACTTAATGGATGCGGAAGCTATGATTGAGTTGATGGATAGTGTAATTAAATTTTATATTATGAATAAATGTTTTCTTGGGAATTGTATGGGAAAGAGAACTTCAGTAAATAGGCTCCCTGATATTATAGAAAGTCATTAAGTATTCAATTTCAAATGGTGGACCTTCCCAAACCTTTCTCCTAAATATTCCAAGAGAAATTAATATTAAGAAAATAACATAATTGGAGAAACTATTATCCAAAATTAATAATTAGAAAATAACAAAATGGGAAATAAAGTTTATGCTAAAAACATGGCTGGAGAGAAATTCTAAGTTTGGCGAAAAGTGAAAGAAAGCACAGTTGGAGAAAAAGGTGTGCTTTAAAGGAAAAAGGAAAGACTTTTTCCTAATTAAAAATAAAAAAATTCCTAACTAATTAAAAGGTTGTAGACCTTAAAAGCAGGATGTTGTTAAGGAGAAATATTCAGGGTAGAATTATAGAAATACCACTAAGGAATATAGAAGGGAATTTTGATAGGAAAGAAGTTTAAGCTTAATGGGAGTTGCTGGTGGCAGCTCATTGGTCGGGATGAACACATTCTCTCTCAATGTTTTCCTAATAGGCTAATACGGTTAGATTTTTTAATTTTTTTATTGAGTGATATGAAGCCATCTAAGTTTTCCTTTTAGTCTCTTATACTCGTGTTATTATTAGATATGTGTTTGTCGAGAAAAAGAAAAATGATAAAGGTATGCATTTCATATATTACTTAGGATTTCATAGTTGAGATGATACATATACATATCATACTCATAGTGAGATAAGAAAAGGATGCAAAGAGAATAAATACATCCGAAGAAACTAAGGCTCTGGATTAAATTTACAAGGAATAAATTGTATCAAGTTTTCCAATTCATTTAAGGTCTATCACCGAGATATCATAAAGGTCCATGCAAAAAAAAAATATGTCAATATGTTACTCACGGAAAGAACATATATAGTTAGGTTATATTAATATCAAGGTGAAGATAATGAATAATGAAAAAAAATGTAACATATAAATGTTTAAAGAACAACTCACCTATACTATCACTTCATTCTAGTAATTAGGTCATTAGGAGTTGGCCGTCGATTTTGAGTCACATTGATACATCGATAAATATATATGGGATGCTGGTAATGAATTTTAGAGCAGAAAAATATGTGTAATCATGTTTGTTTATCAAATAATTTTAAGGCAACCATGAAGGTTTTCTTAGGCCTAACTTATATAGACAGCTAGGAAGATTTTATTTTTTATTCAAGTAAAAGGTATAAATGGAAGAAATCCAATATCTAAGTAGTATATGAAATCACAAGGATTGTGTCTTTAATGAGATAAAAAACTAACAATGGCATGTATATGTGTAGGAAATGTAAAACAACTAATGAATTTCTCTCAAATACATAAGTACGAGAGACATGGAAGTCTGAATATTAGCAAAAAATGACTATAATTGCACTTATTATTAGAAGCCACTGAAATAAATTAAATATTAATTACAACATGCATGTAGAAATCATTGAAGAGTTAGACTAAATCCGTTATGAAAGAATCATGTCACACTTGAAGAGTGATTGACTAGAAATGTATATTCCACTCTAGGATACTTTATAATGAGATTCCAGTTGTACTATTGATCAAATGGTGGAAATTAATACATGTAAAAAGTGCAATAAAATGTAATAATCCATTAGCCAAATTATGGAAACAAAGGAAAGTTTCATTAATATTTTCTTCTAGTTCGATAGATATAATGAAGGATTGAACCCTCTTAGATTATCCATATAAAGAGTAAGGCATGTGAATGGTCTCCTCTGGAAGATAATCTAATATAAAAACTACAAAGAAGAAGAAATAAATGCCCATAATTTCTTGTTGGTTTAACCATTGTTGACTGTCAATTTTCATCATAAGTTTACACTATGCAAACTAAATAAAGAGGGATTCAACCATGTGTAGGTTCCAACCTATGAAATAAGCATCTACTGGTCAATACCTACATCACCCATCTTCCTAGCTCACACTCTTAAATAGATTCAGTGGAATATTTCCATACCTATAATGGGTTAAGCAATAACAAATCAGAAAATGAATTGAAGGGTTTATATACAAAAATGGAATATAGAATTATGGAAGAAGTTGTGCCTTACCTTTGAATAATACCTTCCATAGGAACTACTCAATATACCTGCAATGAGTAATAAATTGAGGTTGATAGTAATATTGATTGCATATTAGCGAAGCAATGATAACAAATATAGCAAGTGGAAAGAAATAGCCTAGGAAATATCGAAACCCTGATAAGAAAGCTAAATTATGATAATAAAATTTAAAGGGGAAATCTCAACTATACTCAACATTTAAGCATAGGAATAAGAAGGGGTAAACATCATTAGGAAAAAACCTAGAGAAGGTGAAGTTAAAACAATGAATAAAGTGGGGAAATTATAATTCGTAGAGTGGGGATTTTGTCAAAGTAAGAAGCAACAAAATCAATGAGAAAGTAAAGAGTCAAGGAACATAAATTACTTGGATTATCCATAGAAAAAATTTAGATATAGATGGGTTTGTGACCCGTGAGAATTTTTAGGGAAGAGTAATATCGTCAGAAAAATTAAAATAAGAAATAGAAAGAAATTCAGAACCCTCATTTTGAAATTTGGAAAAGATGCCAAGGATTTTTAATTGAGAGTGAAATGTTGAATTCAAACCCTTAATATTCATAGAATACATGAAATCCAGAACTCCAAAAGGTGCAAAGAAGCTAAGATAAAAGGGTACAATGGAATCTGACACTCAAGCCTTATTACCTTGCAATAAAGAAATATGAGATAGGTTAGAAGTTATTATAGTAGGGAAGGAGGAAAAAAACTATGGAAAAAAAGAAAGAAAAAAAATGTTGGAGACAAGTAGTATAAGTGGCATTAGTCTACTTCTTAAATCCAATAAATTTAGTCACATGGAAGAGGAATTATCTGAATAGATTGTAAGAAAATAAGATTCCAGTTGTCTCCATAGTATAGATAACACTTCTGAGCTAGCATAGGCATGATACAAGCCTCTGCAAAATAAAATCCCTGGTGAAGATAGAAGGAACAATAATTGAATGCAAATGAGGAGGGATAAGACCTAAACCCTGGTTGTTGGGTCATTCAACAACCAAATCAGTTGGATCATCTCAATTCATCATCTTCGTGTAATGTGATTATCATGTGAATAAGATGCATGGGCTAGTTACCCAAAATGTGTCCTTAGGCACCCTAGTAATATGCACGAGGGGTAAATAAGAAATTTTTTATATATAATATTAAGGCTTTCCACCTATTAAAATGGTTTTAAATGTACAAATATTTACCCATTGGTTGACATTATAGTTACGCACTCATAACCAATTCTATATAAGAATAAAAGAGATTGGATGGCATAGTAGCTATATGAAAAACAGTGTAAATAATTTTGAAAATAACCACCTCATATAAATATTGATGATATAAGACTATATATGATAAACCTTAAGGGAAACTAGTATGCGAGATTAAGAAGAGTAGTGAGAAAAGTGAGCCCCACAGTAGACTTAAGGGAAAATTATCTTTGAATAAGCCTCAGATACGAATTAGGAATAACATGCACATAAAAACTTTGGATGTCAAAAAGTAAAATGTAACCCTTGTGGTCTTGAAATAGGTACTATAGAATATAGAATTGTATTTATGTCAACAGGAATTTTATTTTTGTTTCCATAAACAGATACATTACATATGGTATTAAAGTTGTAGGTTGAAAGTTTGAGTTCAAAGGAAAAAATCACAATTTAAATTTAATATAGTGATTGTTATGTCTCTAAAAAATAATTAAATTGTTGTTGTGATGTTAGTCTGAAACAAGAAAAAAAGAATACAACAATGGAAAAATTTTTACCAAATCTCTAAGTGGAGTTGTGTAGATGTGGTCATGTTGGGAAATGAAACTTCACCACCAATAATTGGATTAATAGAAATAGAAAAAGACATGAGAGAAGAGTTGGCCAATATCAAGGCCATCAATGAGCATTTGCTGAAGGAAAAGCGTAGAGCAAGTGTAGCTCATTAAAGATTTAAATAAAAATTTAAATCAGATACCTCTAGATTTAGAGGTAAGGGATGGAGGATATGACACTTTGAAGAAAATAAATGTAGATGGTAAAGATAAAAAGTATAAGGAGAAACCTTGAAGTGATGAAGAGTGAGATAAAAAAATTCCAACGATTTACCATAATGTGAAAATATATACTTACATTGGAACACATGGATGGATGCATGTATTAAACCTGAAACTCAAAATCGGTAATTGTTGCTAACACTGACTATGGAATAATGTACAAAAAAATCTAATTAAAGATAACACATGTCGAATAATACATTATGTTAGTGTGTGAATATACTTGAAACTCAAAATTGATAATTGTTGCTAATATTGGCTATGGAATAATGCACAAAAAAATCTAATTAAAGATAGCACATGTTGAATAATATATTATGTTAGTGTGTGAATATACACCAAGTATATAGGTAGAAATAGAGCGTATGATTACCTGTAATAATGAATTAAGGCTTTCAAAGGACCTAAATGGATAGGTAGTTCTGTAAATAGTTCAAATTACATTGGAATCTCTACAAGGGTACATGATTTATTTTTTTAATGAAATGTAACAATGTATACAGGATCTAGCAAACCTAATGATTGGTATGGAAATCACATAATAATACCCAAGTACATGTTCATATCTAAGGAGAATGCAATATCACTGTACAATAGATCAGAAAGAAAGATTCAATGATTGTACTAATTCATATCCAAAATTTACATACGGATGTATTTATTGCATAGTACTACAAACCCAGTTAAACAACTTGTAAAATGGAATCAAATAAAAATGCTACAGAGTTCCAAGCACAATAACACAACAACATGATTATACCCATAAATCAAACAACTATAGAAGTTTGACATCCTCTTTATATCATTCTGAGCTCGCAGGTGTAGCGAGTAAGGGATATAATAATTGAGGAGATGATTCCAATTATGAATCTAAATGTAATGACAGTGAGAAAAATGATTTAATAAAGCTTTTCACGAGAATTTTAAGAAGGTAATATAAGCTGGTAATAAATACACTATCGATTAGAGATGGTAGGAATTTAAACCTAAACTCCAACAAAGTGCATATAAATGGTAGAAGTGATAAGAAGGTAGTAAGAATAGTCTACTGTAAGCTACAATATTTATTGGTACATAAGATGTAACTGCTTTAAATTTGAAATGGAAGTAGAAGTCCTGTATTTAATTTTAAAATGCTACTATATTTTCTGGCTCAAGTTAATGTATGACGAAAACATAAGTATGATGGGAATTTACCTTTCTACTATTTTTATGGTACATAATAGTCTACGAGATTTTTCCACTTATTATTATTCCCTTTATTCTCTTTACCAGGTTGGTATGTCTAACAGGTAAGGGATTTACCTGATGGAAGAGGTTCCTTAGGTACTAAATCCAAGACCTCTGTAGAGAAAGGATGTTATTGAATGGCTAGTAGGGATTAAAGAGAGAAGTACGGAATGAAAAACATGAATAACATGGAGTGGGTATTACATAGGAATTTGTGTTAATTATATCCTTCCTTGATAAAACATAGATCTTTATAGCATCGAACTGTTGACAAAGGGTTTTATGTGATATTGTTAGAAAGTCACACAAGGATGTTGAATTAGTTTCCCATTTAACACTATAATCTATCACATTAATAGAGAATGTTGTAGAAAGTGAAGAACCGATAGAGAATGTTGTAGAAAATGAATAACACATATGGAATAGGTACTCATTGAGTAAATTATGTTAAGTATAAAGATCATCATTTTCACTCCTTACATGGTAGTGAATCTTAAAATATGAAGTACTAAGGGGAAAACCTGAATATCAAAAAAAAAAAAAACAATGAACGTGCAAGAATTAGATGTCCAAAATGCATGGATTTATTGATATTCAAGGATAACCAAGAAGGTATGTAATTTTTCTAATAACACAATTATTTATGGATAAATGAAAATAGCAAATATCTTTGAGGCTTAATATATGGGTGCAAAGAGAATATGTCCATAGGGGTTCTCAAAATAGATATCAAGAATTAAAATGATGAAAACAGAAGATAGAGTATTTTATGTACAAATTATGTCCAAACCATTTTGTGAATGCATACTCTCGAGATTCATTGGACAATATTAAAGTGAATGAAACCATATAAAAAAGGTTTGGAACCATGGAACTAGTAGTATGCTCCATTGAGACGGCATACATTTTTAAGTATAATAAGTTACTTTGGAAACGAGTATGGTAAAGGAGATTTTCCATGGGAAAAAACATGAGAAAATAGGTAACTGTGTGATAGCAAAGAGTTATTTGCATAAAAATTATTGTAAAAACCAACAAAGTGTTGGTAAGAGGGGATAGAATATCAAAGTAGATTGTGGCTAAGAGAAAATTAATCACTGTAATAACAAAACAAGTAAAATAATGTGATATTATCATTTAAAAAAAATGATAGTGATAAGGGAATTTTGGTTTTGAAGATACTGAAAAAGAAGGAATGTACTTGAAAAAAAATGCTGGAAAAGATTTAGAAAATGTCAGTTTTACAAAAAAGTAAGTGTTAACTAGTCAAAGCAAAATAAAGAGTGAAAATAGGAAATTCCAAAAAAGAGGGAATTATAACAGACCTTGAAAATGACAAACAAATCCTTAATTTGGCATAGAATTGAAAGATGAAATGGTCCTCATATATGTATGAATTACATAATTTTATGCTTGATTCATTGGAATTTTCAATAACTAACTTATATTATAGCATTGCCCCTAAGAAAAAAAAGAGCTAAATCTTTCTTGAAGAAGAAGGACCGGAAACATTTCTTAATTGAAATGATAATTAACTAAAGATTAATTTAAGGTTATGTGATAATATGAATAGGTGGATGTTTATGAGATTATTTAGTGTATTCTATGCTATATTAGTAGTCCAACACTATGATGTCAATATTGGGTATTGTAAGCCTTGAGGCGCAACACAATATGTGATAGAAGGAGACTTCAACTACCTGCAAATATTACCTTTGTCCTGCTCTAGAAATTTTCTACCAACACTTCCACATTCCTATAAGAAAACATATAAGCCCCTTGAACTATATTTTAATCTTCCAATCCTAATGTAATTTATTAAAAACAAATCCTAACTACTTGTCACAAGAATTTCTAAGCTTTGGCTCCTAAACGGTTGAGAAACATTTTTTGAAGTCTATCTGAGCTGTCTAGAGGACAAGGGATTCATAAACGATAATGAAATCCACAGTTTTAAAGCAAGAGAGTAAGTCGAGATCCTACTCCTAGGTCCCTATTGGGTTGAGCAACTTCGTGGCAGAGCATATCCTAGTTTTCCAGGTGACAAAGAGCTATAACTCTCATCACACCATCAAATGAGGAATAGAAATTTAGTCAAATTCATTCTCCTAAGGTAATGTAAAAAAATTGTTGAACAAATCTTGAAGGAAAATAAATCCAACTTCAAACCCTTACAGATTCCTATTCTTCATTCACACCATGATAATGAAAATGTACTCATAAAAGAGAAAGGATTTCAGGCCTACATCACGATTAATTCCAAATAACAATATTTTGTTAGCTATTATGACAAGGTGTTACGCAAAAAAAAAAATATAATCACTCATAGTTAAAGTTCATTTTTTATCTAATGTGCCTTGTGCGTGCACTTTTAACATATAAATCAAGTCAATACCAGTCCCAATGAGTATACAAGCTCTAGAAAAATATGTTGACAGAAATCCAAAATAAAAAATAATGCCACCAAAAGGGACCATTGTATAAGACCCTTGCAATCACAAGAGTTTTTAAAGATATATTGTTAAAGTTTTAAATAAAAACTACATGTCATTAGCTTCGAAGTTAGGCTCCTTTTCAACACATTTCTATGTGATGATCCACACATTTAACTTTGCAGAAAGGAAGGCAACACATTTATATCTATATCGAGATATCACTGAACTATGGACCACATTCTTCTTAACATAAACATTAAAATAATATAAAATCTAATAGATAAGCAAGCTCTTGAAAAATATACTATGTTTCCAAGATTTCATAAGATAAATAGATCAATCTCAAAGTATTGATACACACATAGCATGTAGTCGCAATGTTTCAAGAAATAGTTCAATAATTTCCCAAATAAAAGCTACAGGTTACTACTCTAGGATCATACCCCTCTTCAAATCATTCATACACAATAAGCCATTCATAACAAACTTACAGAAAATAGAGTAATCGATACTTCATATCAAACTATTATTGACTTAAAGTTTGCTAAAATCGATTCATGAATGAACACTTAAAAGAAGTGATATACCATGATTTTAATCCCTGTATTCTCTAGATCCAAATGCACTCCACTTAGGCATATGATAAAAAATTTATCCCAAGAAATAAAGTATCAAATACTAGATTCTATGAGCACAATACCACTAATATATGAAAGCTTTAAGGTCGATTAGCACACCACACCATGCAAATAAAATAATGCACAAACATATCTATATCCTAGATCAAAAAATAAATAAGAGAAGAGGACGATGACTAAGTTGGCATGCCCATTAACTAGCTTGTTTCCTTCATAAAAGGTTAAATCACAAAGCTTATTATAAACACAAGTGATGACACATAAAACCTTACGTAGCCTTACTATTGAAAGTACTCAATCTTTTACATAGCAGCAAGGTATAACAAAGTCCAGTGACCTTATGGAACAATCCCAAGAGCCAGGGTAGAAAACATAGTTACAACATAATCGTTGGGTTCAACCAAAGCCATAGCTAGACTATTATAATAGTTAAAACATATTTTCAAGCTAAAACTAGCTAGAGTAGTTATGAAACAAAAAACATGAAAATCACAATAATCCATGAAGACATAAGTGTGGTTGTGCTTGTTTTCCAATCTTGGTAAACTACAAATCCTCTTGTAGAGGGAATTGGAGGTTGGAGCCCCCAAAACTCGGGCCAATGCCAAACTAAAAGTTCAACAATGTGCACCCACTGTGACCTAACTCCATCAATGACTTTGACAGTGTGTAAACCTATCCATTTGTCACGAACCCAGGTGGTGGTCTTCACATATAAACAACATACGTGATCCTTTTCCTTTGCTTGCATGGACCTATGGAAGGTGTGGGACCTACATACCTGTCATTAGAAACATTTATAGACAACAATTAAACTTTAAAATGCACTTGAATGAAGGAATTTTGACATTATTATAGAGCTACCCTATAACTTTTAAGTAGATTATTTATTTTGGGCATATCCATCTAATGGTACACCAAAAGGTTGCGATGATATGGAGTAGAGAGTTCAAAATTGGTAAAGAGGAGGGTAAAATGGGGCATCAAGATAGTGGAAAACTCTGTGATTTTTTAGACTTACATCTCCCCCATCCCAATGAGTAAGTATGTCCTCGCACAAAGAATATGGCTACCAAAATATTATAATCACTCCGATACAAAATGTAGCAATATTGAAGTCTTCATCGGTTGATATCCCAATGTGATCAAGATTTTGATGCTCTATAATTGGATGGTAGACAGTTTTACATCATCACCCTTGTGATCATTATTCTAACATCATATGAGTGTGAAACTCAACATTTTATGACATATCTTGGTATGATCAATATTGAGATACTTCTTCATTAGTGTGTATTCCATTACCAAACTAATTTTCATTAAAATATTTTTGAGATATAAATAATATATTTTTTATATTTCATATGAGAAAATAAAATGACATATAAAGTGTCTCAATAAAATTTTAATATAATAACATATTATTTCAAGAAAATCTCCTTCCTAATATTGATTCCTATATAGAGAAATCATTCATTCCATATATTTACATTATTCATTAATTAAACCTAAATCAACTATAATATAATAATATATATATATATATATATATATATATATATATATATATTATAAGAAAACATAAAATATATCAAAATAAGTTAAATATTAAATATATATTATTTCTAAAATTAACAATAATATTAATCATATGGAAAATAAAAACATCAAATTTATAATATTGTTATATACTGTATTGTAAATGCTTTCAATTTCACATTTAAATATCCTATAAAAATAAAAACGTAATGCATCCTAGACCATAAAATAAAATACGTACATAACTTCTAGGTTAAACATCCTTCACTACATTGTAAACCATTATTAGAGAAAAAAAAGAATGTCATTTTTTTAATCTCTGCCACATATTTCTAACTATTTTTTTCTTTTTTTATAACTATTCTCATAATATTATATTTTTTAACATATTTCTAATAATATCATATAATATAAACAAATATAATTAATATGAAAAGTATTATTTATTCATCTGTATATCTATAGATATTATACTTTCTAATATAATTATAATAATATTATATAATAAAGAAAAATATAAATAAATTTGAATAATGAGAGACCAATGTATTAGATATATAAGCATACATGTTCACAGTTATGATTACTTATTCGAATATATATTTTAAAATTTTAATAATATATTAATCACTAAATTAGGTAGACTTTCAAAGGAAATATGTCTGTTCATTTAAAATGATTTATTTGTTTTTATGTTCATCTCCGATTTAATTTAAGAAGCTTTGAGGTCGCCGGAGGAAAAAAAAAAAGTATATTCTCTTCTAATCACCTATTAGACTTACAAGTATAAAAACACTAAAGATAAGTTTTGAATGCCCCAAAATGTATATCCCTGCTGTATTATATCGCATCCGCATCATCTTTTATACTAATGCTGCCATCGCCATTTTAAACGATAGTTCATTTAAAACAACGGAGGACGGCTTCGAGACATAGACTTCCAGAAGGAGACTACGAAATCCTTGGTTTTCCTAGAAGAGATCTTCAGTCAGACATACCAGGAACGGTCACGCGTTCCCATTCCTGAAGGTCCTGCCTACAGTCAATTCAATAACACGAGGATTCAAAGAGTGTTTGTCGGTTTACGATTAACAAATGTTGAGTCGGACAGTCCAACATTAAAATCACGAGTTTAAACGCGAAATCCCTGTCGCCACGGCGATTTCTAGGAAATACATCTATATATGTTCCGCGTGCTCTACGAACGATGACTCTTTCCAGGATCCATAATACAATTAATTTGAATTTAATTCATTCTTCAGATTTATTCGCCCTTTCAGATCTAAAAATTCGGATGCGCCTCCGCTCTTACACTTCTCTGTCATGTATTTATAGACGATGCCTCCCTTTCAGTATTGTATGTGTGCGTGACATATTTCATCTGCAAGTGCGAATTCGCCAGACAGGGTTCGGCAATAGCTTTCCTTCTCCAATATTTAGAAATCGTCCATCATCATTAACCACCTTACAATCCACTGATAACCTATTTAGGGCATAAAATTTGTCACTCCTATACTAATAATACCATTACCACTGCCGATGAAAATGAAAGCCCCTGCGTCTGTTTTTGTAGTTGTTGCTGTTAACTTATTCGTGACGACATTGTTGATTAATGGGGTCTCCGCCACACTGAGGCAAAGACAGATGATTACGGATAAAGGCGTTAATGTTCAAGGTGGCCAACCCAACAGTCATGTTCCAAAGCCGCCGCCACCACCAAAGCCTAAGCCTTCCTCCTTTGAAGCGACGGCAGCGGGAGAATCTCTGGGACCTCAATGCGACTATCATGTTCCAACATGCCCATCCAGTACACAAACAAAGGGGCAGCAGGTGAAGATGATGGCAAGGCAAAGATAATGAGAAATTATGACTTCCATTAATGCTGAAAAGCACGAATCAGCAAATCATACTCCACGGCTCAGCATTTGTATTTCTCCACGGCTGATTTGAATCCCTTCTAAAACCCAAAAGCCTTTCTCACAAATATATATTTTGATCTTGCTAGCATTTTCTTTCGTGCCCGTATCTTAGGATTTCAATAAAATATAGGTACAAATAATCATTCCTTGATATCAAATGAGGCTAGCTGGAAAAGTATGGACAACTGATTACTTTTTAGTTAATACATTGCATATTTGTTCTCAAGTACTTCCACGGAAACTTTTCCTTGCTTTTGGCTCTAAAAATAAAAATTAAAGATGCTCATTAAATAGTTTTTCTAGGTTGGCATATACATTATTCATATCAAACATATTCTTTTCATAACCTTATGTTTATTGAAGATATCGGAATCATATTTAATTTATATTATAATAATAACTTTTTAATTCTTAAAAATGAATATTGCAAAACATATATATTATTTAATAAAACCCCTTACACTTTACATTTGTTGATATAGTAATTTTAAGTTAAGATTTTATTACCTCACCTAAACAAAGTTTTCACTACATAGTTGAGCCAACAGCTGTCATCCATTTTTTTAATAAAAATTTCATTGTGCCCATTCTGAAAATGACATTTTTTACAATCTACATGCGAGACTAAAACTGTAGAAAATGAAGCACTTGCAACATAACTAAAGTATCTATAGAGACATTGATCATACCATAAAAGGCTTACAATAAACATCTAGCAATTATGAGTCAAAAGCGGTAAGTAGTGTCAGATTTATCGCACTAGATTATGAGGCAGATGAGGTGGCTATGCATGGGATATGGCACTTAATTTGACCTAGTCGAGCCTCCATCATTTCCATGTAGAACCTCATATTTCTTTGTTCTTTTTTCATCTCCACAAGGTTAACAAATGCATTATACTATTGAGCTTGTCTTTCCATCATGATCCCTCCAATGAGTGCTTCGTCTTTGAGTATAAAAATAGAGTTGGAAGGTACTAGTTCTTTCGATCCCTATGTCCAAGTCTCAAATCATTTTACCAAAATCCTCCATTAAATCTGAATCATGTAATGATTTCCTATCTCTCGCTGCCATTTATTTAAGGCTTCGAATCTCACTAAAAATATTAATGGAGGCAAATGATTAAAAAACATCAACAACCTCTTTGGCTTGCAGTTAGGCTCTATTACCACCGATGGAGGTTAAACCAAATATCAAAACATAATAGAGGGCTCATTAAACACAAGAATTTAAATACCATCTATGCAGACCTAACTAGGAACAAAATTAAAATAACAACAAAGAGAAAATAAGAAGACACACAGGGCCCTACCACCACACTCAATAACCTTCCCGAGTACTCAATCTTAGAATGAGAATGACCACAATGGTCCCATTAAACAATTATTTCAAACAATGAGTCAACTCACACTATAATACCTCAGGATATAAGCAATTTAACAAGCGAGACTATGTAGAAGAAAGCAACTTCAAGATAAAGGAATATAAGATATTTCGAAGGGGAGTAGTGCTCCATAAGATGCATGCAGGGAATACTTGTTGTTATCAAAGCTATGGGAGTGATGGCCACTAATAGACCCCTATCCTCCTCTATCAGCTCACACTTCAAGTTGTGGTCTCATTCCTTTCTCCCCCATCCTCTTAGCTTCGTGACAAGACAAGTTGAATCTCTTTTGGTGAAGAAATTTTCTCTATAACTCTAGAATGTGAATCCCTTTCTCAATTTTGGAAGGCTACCCCAATTTCCAAACTAAATGAAGGTTACCCCATTGTCCAACCCACTTTGTTTCTCGATTACACACCAAAATCTTCTAACAATGGTGAATGACCATTTCTAAGGTGGGAAGTGGGTCCTTGTATCCACTAAGTGTCTTCTCGAGGACTATATTAACTTCACCTTGAATGTGATTACATGCACGAGGTGCCTGTGCCACCCTAGCGTTTAATGTATTTCATGTCTCTTGTTTGTGAGGGTGGTGCGATCAATTACCTACCCTACCAAAAACATCGATGGACACCCCCATCAGAAAGATGATATAGTATTTTGAAAAATAAAATCTGGTATATTATATTTAAAGTAAATTAAAGTTAATATATTTTATTTTAGTTATCTAGTAAAAATGAGTGCTTCCATTATCAAAAGAAAAATTATAATATTAAAGCTAGGATTTTTAATTTTTTTAATGGTTCAAAAGTCTAGTAAAAGAGACATGATGTTAACTTTTAGTTGAATTACTCACACATTAATAAAACGTCATTTTGTAAAATAGTGATAATATTAAGTATATTATTCATTTAAATTTAAGGATAAACTGTAGCATAACGAAAAAATAAAAATTGAAAAAGGAATTTCAGAGGAAAATAATAAGGTGATCCATTATAACCTAAAATACCAATAATGTATAATTGTATGATAAAAAATGTTTATCTATTTCAACTTTGTTAAAATTAAAAAATGAAAAGGGTCTGACAAGGTATTGAAACATGGAATTGCAAAATCCTCACATAGGTTAAATTTAAGATAAAATCATGCTCGATATCAAGAAGTAAATTCTGCTTGGGGGTTGTGTCAAAAAATGAATAATCTTGTAGAAATGTACGGGATTCTCCTTCGCCTCCATTTGATCAAATATTGCAACATCTCTTGCATAGTCATCATGGGGGATTCCCCCATCACAATTCAACACCTCTGATCAGGCTCTCTTCAAAACAACAACCTCCTCTCCCTTATACTTTAAAGAATAAATTGGATCATAGAGTCATTCTCACATATTTCCTACTTTCACATCCTTTGTAGCGAAACCAAAGAAGAAGATATTGAAGAAAATCGTGCTTGTCAACTAGAAGAAGGTCATTGTCATGTTAATGGATCCGTCAGTTGGAAGTTTATCTGATGACATCTACAAAATATGTTCCTAGGTCCACCTCTATTGTTAGAATTGATGGTTTAAATTAGAAAAAAAATATGAAATGGATAATTTTAATGGCCTCCCTCCCATGCCCTTAATGCTCAGGCCCTTGGAGAGTAATTCTATGTTCAACAAGTATGATAACATCCATGTCATTTCATATGAGGTGGAAGCCTATATGAATGAAATCCATGAGAGAGTTTAATTAAGGCATGCAAAATTGATAGTATCTAGACTCCTCTTCCTCTTGGCATCATTCTTCATGTAAGGCTCGATGGTAAGAAAATGTGTTAAATTTATGTATTCTATGATTGTGTCATTCCTTGAAGTGTGGGATCTCCCTAACATTTAAGTTGAATTCATGGTGGATGATCTCATGCTTATGACTTAGGATTTGGTTTCAAGTTATACATATTAGAGTCTTTGTGACCAACACTATATCTGGTGGGTCTTTTAATCTTTCAATCCATGTGATGAGATTATCCTTCCAATCTATTTGAAGTCCCCTCAACCTTGTTCTCCTTGAAGGATTAGGTTAGGGATTACCTTTCTCTTTGAAAAATTTGGGATTTTCCCCATTTTTGTAAAATGCTAGTATAATTTACCAACAAATAAATTAAGGGAAACAAGTTTTCTCAAGATAGTAAATTGGGAAATTTTGATTGCATTAGTTGAGGTTTCCAACTATACCTGAATGTGTACTCTCTTTCCCTAGGTGCTCAGTGCAACAAATCTAGTTGACAGAAGGTGACATGTACATGGTTCTTTATCTTTATACTCATTATCGTTAGTCGGGCTTGTCCTTCAGAGGTATCTTCACCCGCTTAGAATTTTTCTCTTCTGGCATTGCATCTCATTGAGTGTTGCTATTTGAGGAGCCTCCCTTATTGATTCTCCTTCTCCTACATAAGGCATGATTGGTTCACTTCGAAGTCTTAGATACAAGAGAGTAATCGACAACAAATATTCTCCCTCCCCCGTCATTGATAACATCAGTCCTTGTAACCTTTGCCTGCACTTCCCAATTAATAGGTAGGATGAGATTGATGACCTCCACTAGTAGATTTGTCAATAGTCAACCAATATTATCTTCTTAACTGAGGAAGTCCAGGCACAACAAGCCATGATCAATTCACTTGAAGATGAGATTAATTGGATTCACCACCAACTTATAGACCTGGAGGACCCGAGAAATCAAGATGAAAATATAAGAAAAACTAGAAGTGCCCTTGGTGTCCCCTTCGATAATATTTCAGTAGATCCTCCCCTCTAAGCTATGTTTGTTCCATGTAGATAAGGATCTTCCATACTTAAAAACTATCCAATTATAAAAAAAAATACTTATGTAAGGACATGTATCTTTACGCCTTCACTTGTTTTCCTTTTTTTAGTAGAATAACATGTAACATAATACCCTATCTACAAATTCTCAACAATATGGATTGTGATAAATATTTTTTCCATTCTCATGTCAGATATGTATATGTAATTAATTTACGCTATTGTTCAATTGTTTTAGCATATTCCAAAATTATAGAATTGTCTTAAGATACACAATTTTATTAATTAGGAAAAAAAAATTAATAAAAGATGCACATGTTTACATGAATCACTCATTAATCTTGCATGATGAGAAAGGTAAGCTTTAAATAAGATTATGTCCCAAAATAATTTAGTTATGGATCACTTATTTCATGTGATAAGTGTCCATTTACATTTAATGCGATTCTAACAAATATCCTAATTTGATTCTTAAATAATGTCACTTTCCTAGAAGTCAAATCTATTATAACAGA
Organism: Pinus tabuliformis; assembly: GCA_031772625.1. Classification (NCBI taxonomy): domain Eukaryota; kingdom Viridiplantae; phylum Streptophyta; class Pinopsida; order Pinales; family Pinaceae; genus Pinus; species Pinus tabuliformis. The sequence continues at coordinate 834,065,022 of CM062811.1, read as the reverse complement.
TAAATATTCCATGAATACTCTATTACTCTAAATATATCAAATATATAATAATAATATATCAAATGTTCCCCTATTCGATACAAAGGTAATTATAATAAATTTCAAGTTCTTCCTTCAACTTCATAAATTTGATCCTCCGAATTAATTTTGTTGTTGGTGATTTTATCTTCTGAAGGACTTGGATTCATGATTTCCTTTATAATGAGAGTGCTAGTGTATTGATATTTCATGTCAACATGCTTCGTTTTGGAATTAAAGAATGGATTATTGGCAAGCTTAATGGTTGAATAACTATCAATCAATAATGAAGTGATTTCTTGGTGATGAATTCCGAGGTCTTGTAAGACTCTGAGTAATTATATAGTATCACATGTTTCTTACCATGTTGAAATATATTTTTCCACTGTAGAATAATTTTCCAATGTAGTCTACTTCTTACAACCCCAAGAAACCATTGTTGATCCCATATTCATGAAATATATTAATTTTGATGCCCTATCGTCAACTTTTTGCAGAAAAATATGCATTTGAATAGCCAACGAGTACAAAATTCATATTCTTTTTGTATAATAGGCCATAATATTTCCTACCATGTATATACCTAAGAAACCATTTTTCTACATTCCAATGGTTTTCATTTGGTTCTTGCATGATTCTTGAGAGAATATTGACTGCATATGACAAATATGGTCAAGTAGTGGGCTCATTTCCAACAATTCCTTTCATAGCAGATGACAGGCCCCAAAATTGTCTATTTTATTACGCCCATTTGATTATTTATAGACACTTAAAACATGTATTTGACCTGATTACTTGCACATCATAGAGTTAATTTGTAGTATTAATGGGTCCTTATGAAATTGGTTTATCCTTGCTTATTCTGTGCTTAATGTTACTTATTTTTATAGAAAATTGTGAGGATATTGGGCAGATTATGAAGAGATGGAGGATGAGATAATCTAGGTACATGCTCCTTGATATAGAACGATCAAGATTGGATAATAAATTAACAATATATTATGAAATTATTGCATAAATTCTGGAGCTCTAGTGATTAGAAAAATGTAGGAATGTGTTTCCTATCATTTAATGCAAATTCCTAGTGTTGGGAAGTAGGTCCACTTTTTGAGGGCTTTTTTAGGGGAAAGCTACCTCCTTTCAAGAATAATGCTTCCTCATAACTTTTTATAAACACCAATTCGATTTTTTCTCTATAGGTATGTATTTATTAGTCTTCTTGTGGAGAAAACTTGTATTTTCGTAGGTCAACTTTCATTTCTAGTGGGGATGTACTTGGATTGATTCAAATAATGAAGTTTGTTGCCATTTTTTACTTCTAAATTTTGGTACCCTTCATAGGAATCTGAGTATCCTTGGGCTTGGCCATCCAAGGAGCCTCAAAGCCATTTTGTATAAATTTATTTTCTTATTTTCACTTCTTATTCACATGCATCTCTTATTCTTGTTTTTCCTATTTCTGCATTCAGTATTGATGCTTCATTTGTAGTAGGATTGGCTTAAATGATGGAAAAAAGTTATTTTTCAAGTTATTTACAAAGTCACAAGCATTATTCATCCTTATAAAAACTTTGAAAAGTCATCTTCATCATTGAGCTACTTGGATTGGCTTACTAGTTGACAAATCTAGAAGTTTTGAAAGTGCCTTGTAGCAAAACAGTAGTAATTTTATGCTAGTTTTTATAATTTGTTAATCAATTTAATTTAAGTTTATTATAATTATATTAGTTCATAAAAAAATCAATTTAATAAAAATAATACCCCATTGCATTTTAACTTGATTAGGTCAAGCATTCGATAGGTTAACTAGCTCACTAGTTCTTGAATTTCCAGTTTGTAGAGTAGTAATCTTCTGCTATCCTTTAGCATGTATTAACAAGGGTATTTCAAAGTGATTCCATTAGAATTGAGACCTAAAAAATCCTAATTAATAAAAAAAAAAATTCCATCCCATTTGAGTTTGATTTATTTGGGAATTTAGCAATATTCTCGTTCATGTAGCATTACAAGCCTCCTCTAGCAATTGCTTGTAGAAAACTTTTAGCATCACTTTCCTTCACCATTTTTTATCCCCAATGTAAATTTGAATTACTATATATGAATAATGACCTATAGGATCTAAATACATGGTTTGGGAAGCACATATACCACTTAGAATTTTCCTTTTTACCAATGCAACACATCTCAACAATTTGGGTTAATGGACGACACAATAATGACTTCCTCAATTTCCACATGAAGTATATAATGAACTTTGTCAATGGATATAACCTATCTAGAATGCAGTGATTGATTATATTCTCTTTCATTCATGAATGTTAAATTAGTTTACTTTATTTATTCTGAAGTTAAGATTAGGTTCCTTTTTCAATGCAACTTTCACACCTTGCAAGTAGGCTAGTGTTTGATTTCCATTTCTGCAATTAAGATTAGTGTTTACATTTGAGAAAGTAGCATTGCCATTGCTAAAATTAGTTTAGGTTAGATTTCATGATATTCAATCCATTACATCAGGTCAACGAAAGAAGGACACATTGTATGTTTCACATATAGTGTTGACAGCTCTTAAGTTTTTACGGAGCCCAAGTTGATAATTTACGTTGGTAGTCTTAGGGGTCGCAACATTCTTGTTGCAATATTGAGGCTCATCACTTTTTGGCACCATTTATGAGGTTTCAACGTATGCATTGTTTTCTTCCCTAGTTGATCCATTTCTGCAAAAAGAAAATATTGCATTAGGAATATTTCATTTTAGAAAATTGCATTGCATTAGCATTCCTATTCAAAAAAATTGTAAAGACTTACTTCTCCAACATCAAGCCTCCTGACTTAATCACGTGGTGTAGTAAGAGCTACATCACCATCCTATTTTATAGGTAGAAGAAAAAAAGGTGGCAAAGAAGGTATAAGAAATGGATGGAGATGATGACAATGAAGAAGATCCTCTTGGATTTCCCATTCAAGATACTGATATCAATGTTCATGTCAAGAAAATCCCTCCATATTTCCTTCCCAACTTCCATGGGATGAGGTCAGAGGATCCAAAAACATTTCTCTTTGAATTTGAAATCCTTTGTAGATCTTATGATTACTTACTAAACACTCAAGAGTTGAGATTGTTTTCAAGAACGTCGAAGGATAGACCTCTTAAATGGTTCATGAGTTTATGGACTAATTCAATAAGATCATGGAAGGAAATGCAAAATTTGTTCCTAGAAAAATATAAAGATCATGATCTTAAGGAAGAAATCCTTAGAATGAATCAAAAATAACATGAGAGCCTTCAGGATATAATATATATGTTGATGTATAGTGCTAAGAGGGAAAAACTACATCGTTTGGGATTTGACACACTAAAACCCCTCTTACTTAGAAAAACTAGGGATGAGTAGATTGATCTCCTTGATCTCATGAGTAGAGGTGATGTATACCAATTATCATTTGAATAAATTTGTGGAACATGCAAACACATATCAAGAGGAAGGGAAAGAGTAAGTAAATCAACATGAAGATCGGTAAGTCAAGCTAAACTTGGAAATTTGTTTGATGAATTTAAAACAAAAATTCTTATAAATCTATGTGAACAAGTAGAAATGTTAAGAATGCAAGATGAGGAAAAATAAGATGTCTATATTTGTGTGGTCCATACAGAATAACATTCTATCAAATATTTCCCATCATTACTAACGTTGAAGCAAGTTTACCAAGAGGACAATGGAGCAAATCAATAACCAAACTGATGAGCCTCATCATTGGATAACTATATGGACCTTGATACACATACAATCTTATTCAAATAAACTCTTATCATAATTCCTTGCATATTTTGATTATATTTTTCTTAATGATATGAGTAAAAGTGAGATGTTATTCCTAGTGGACTAATGTGCATTGATTGTAGGTTTTTGAGAGGAAATCATGGCAATTTTGGCTAATTAAGGGCAAAAACTCGAATGAGACATGGAGGAGCGGTTGTAGGAGATAGATACTCCTCATTTAATCCTCACTCATTTGAATATTCCTTCATCAAATCACACTAGCTTGTAGATGCAAGCAGTTGAGTCATGAAGGCCGAAAGGCAGTTGAGCGAGTGACAGTCAAAGAGCCTGTTCATCTTGAGTTTGGGAGTCGAGCCTCCCTAGATTTAAGGAAATCATTAGAGACCTTAGTTGTATAAATAAAGATGTCTAGAGCCTCATTAGGATTAAGATTCTTTATGTAAGAGCACTAAGCATTTTTCGAGTTCAAAACTTGTGGAAGACATTGTTATCTAATTTTTTGATATGATAATGAGAATGAGCATTTCCTTGATCCAGCATTGAGTTGACTCAGAGGGATGAAGATCTCAGGTTAGGGCCCAACCCTAGCAGCAAAGGCTCTTCTTCTTGTATTAGTATGTTCAGCTGATATCATAGAATAATGGTTGAATTGGTCTTAGCATTATTTCATTGCAAGTAGTTGTGGATTTGATTAGTTTGCTTCCATTTGTGCACTGCTTTAGCAGTAGCTTAGGAAGATAAAGGAATACAAGAACTCTAATAGTAGGAATGATTAGCCTCACTCATCACTTTAGTGACCATGGTTTGAGGAAAGAACTCCTATGCAGCCCCAAAAAGACAAAATTATGATTTCTTATGGAATTTATTGTTTTCTTCTGCTTAGGCCACCATCTTTTCAGTTTTCAAGACTAGGATTTGATTTTCATTTATGATATCATCATCCTTGCATTAGATCTCATAAGGGTTTCACATTATTCTGTAAAATTTCCCATGCACGAAATAGGCAACTAGATAGTGAAATTTATTTTTCTTTGTTGATTGAAAATCTTTCTCATTTGATATGATCCATGGATAAATGCCAGTGATTGATGTGGTGCGGGAGTCTCAATAGTCCAGGGATATCTCATGACCAGCAACCCCAACCTAATTTCATCCATCCTTGATCATCAAAAGCCACTAAGTCCCTCACCCAATCCACCATTCCACAAGAACAACTTTCCAGGGTTGTTGAGCAAATCCAACCATCTTACAAACTCTGTTTTGAGCTCTTAAGAAGTCCTAGTCACTCTCTTTCCTTATTTCTCCCACCATTCACCTTCCCTAAGCCCTACACCACCTTCTAAATCACTCTTATTTCTCTCAACCAGATCCTGTAGGAATTCAAGGGATCTTATAGGAGCATCAGGACATCTTGTAGGAGGCATTAGGATATCCTGTAGGACGACCTGTAGTGGACTGTTTTGTGGCCGAATTGTGGAAAAAGAATTTAGGAAGATAGGAGAAGACCCCTAATTGCCTCCTAAGCCATCTGACCTTACACCACCATCTCTTACCCACCTGCCACATCACCATAAGAATTTAGCATTCATATTTTCATGCAAAAAAGACAAAAATGAAAAAAGAGTTACTGTGTTCATTTACATGTACAACAATAGAACATTTGGTTATTTTAGATTGCATGCCTAGGAAAGGAGGATTACACACATGTTAACTTGGCATTTTTTTGAAGAAAAGCCTCTTAGTAGCTAGTTAGATGAATGGTGTGTTTAATCATTTGGTTTCAATTTTTCCTTACTACAGTAGACAAGATTTCAGTTATGGAAAAAATTTCTTTTTCTCATTGGTAATCAAACTTCTTCTAGATCAATAGAAGGCTCGTTTGAGAAACCATAGTGGTTTATCGCTAGGTTAGTAGTGAGAAAGAGTGGACCCATCATATCTTCTTGTGTATACATCAATGTCACCTCCATGTTTGTACGAACCCCGGGTTGATAAAGTAAAGTTGGTAGCCATAGGAGTTGCAACATTCTTGCTGCAATATTGGTGCTCATCATTTTTTGGTGTCGTTGTTGGGGAGCTGTTTGAGTATGATGTGATTTATGCTTTCTTTCTTCCATTACTTATCTCTGACATTCTACTATTAGCTTCATTTCTATAAAAGTAATTCTAAGTTGGTTTCCTTTCTTTCGCATTCTACAAGTAAAATTTCATTTAGCAATTAGTTTCCATTCAATTAGTTATTTCAATTTTTTCAATTAGTCTCAAAGCTTGAAAAAACCACAAACAAAACAAAAACACTTCTTTCATGCATCGTATGAATAGGGATAACTTAGGAAAATTTCTACCAAATACCCACACCACTTCAAATAGCCATCATTCCCTCTATTTCAGTGGTTGTGAATTGGAGGACCCCTTAGGCGAATAACCAGAGATTTTTGAAGAGCCTACACGGGGAGAAGAAGAAGGAGAACCTAGTCCAACTAAACTAATGGATAAAAATAGAAATGATAGAGGAGATACAGAATGATTTTAGGGCTCCTTTCCCATCGGAGAAACTAATGGGGATACCAAGATGAAGAACATAAGCCCCTTTGCTCTTCCTCATTTGCATGGCTTGACCTCAGAAGATCCAGACAATTTCTTGTTTGGGTTCGTTGTCATATGCAGAACTTATGATTACACCACTGATGAGCAGAAGTTGAAATTATTCGCATCTACTCACAAGGATCCAAATATTCTCTGGTTCATGGGCTTACCTGGGAATAACATCACAACCTGGGATCAAATGCACCAAGCCTTCAACAACAAGTATCGAAACTAATGTAGATCCAAAGACACTAAAGAGGAAATTTTTAAGATGGCCTTGGGAGATGTTGAATCCCTAGAGGATTATGAAGAAAGATTGCAGCTTAGCTACAGAAGGGCCAAGTGCACATGTGATCCTGATTCAGTAAAGCTAGTCCTCCTCCAAGGGGTAAGGGAAGTTCTTTTGGATACCACAAACCTGCTTGCAGGAGGGGACATCTACCAGCTACCCTATGAAGATATCAATATTGCCTTTAGCAACCATGATAGGGAATCCATGAAAGAGGGTAGTGGTAGTCAACAAATGGCAACCCATCCTCTTCCAACACATCCATAAAAGGTGAAACTGGAAATATGTCAGAAGACTTCAAGGGTTAAATGCTACAAACCCTTTCCCTACATATGGACAGTATGCACATCAAGAGAAAGCAGGAGGAAGCAAAGAGAGCATTAACCATCTTTTGCCCTAGATGCACTAGGAGGCACCCTACAAATGAATGTCCATTAAACCTGATTGAAATCTGCTCGGTCAGTGAAGAAAACCACTCCAAAAACAAGTTCCCTTCTCTACCTACACTAAAATATGTGTATCAGGGAACTGAAGGGGTGACTGAACAACTTTTAAACATAAATCAAAGGAGACCCCATGGGCCTCGGCCATACCAGCAGGGCATGCAAGGGTCATCACATGCATATTACAACCCTAACTAGAACACATCCATTCCTGATATGGGTGTATGTTGGTGGCCACCTACCTATCCCACGTGAACCCCCACAATTGTCTCTTTCAATTTTTCAGTTTCCTAAATTGTAGCACAATCTACTATTTTTCTCAGTTTTTCTAGTCTTGAACATATGGAGCCATTTGCAGGCCCTAAACGACGTTTTTTAGGAAAAAAAAAGAGCAATACGGTTCATTGATTTTTTTTTCTCACTCAAGAGTTGTAGTCCTCAGATATATCTTTCTATCGATGTATTGTGCACGTAAAATAGAGATCGTCTACCAAAGTTATGACGCCACGAAGTTCATGTTCTAATTTACCAAAATGGGGACCATAGTTTCGCGCTTCATCTCCTGGGGTTAGGTTTCTGGATGTTTAGGGTTTCCATTGTTTCTAAAAAATAAATAGGCCTTCGATCCTCATTGTAACATAGTTGAGAGGCATGTAGCTACCACATCTCTTCTCAGAGAAAAGCTACCATCACCCAAGCTAGTTTATTTTCATTTCTGTTTGTAAACATATTTCAGTATTTTCCATTAATGAAATGAAGTATTATTTCTACTGGATCTTGTATTTATGGTTATGTCTGTAATTTTTTGCACTCTTATTTAAATATGGATTAATTGTATCAAAGTGGTCTGGTCTTTCTCTTTTTTTCTTTGCATGTCCCCAACGAGGTCACAATATAAGGAGTTAGGGCTTGCACTGGTCGAACCTTTGCAAGAGCAACCGCACAAATATCGACGGCCTCCCATGGCCGATGAAAAGAAAGACGAGGGGGTAGGAAATCCTATCAAAATATTGCTTGAAGAAGCCCTCGAGCAACAAAGGAACACGACGATGGAAAACTTTGCCCAAATCCTTCAGCAGCTACCCATGGATGACACATCTACTTCCAAAAGCTACTCTGGAAACGCCACACCCTTTAGGGTACAAGTTAATTTTGAAATCCGCTTATTCAAGGGTTAGATAGATGCAAATGTTGTAGACAAATGGTTAAATCTACTAGAAGGGTATTTTCCATTCATGATTTTTCTAGCCGGGAAAATATCACTTTTGTACTTCTCAAAGAAGGCCCCCACATTAAGGATTGGTGGAAAACCTACTGCGAGCAGAAGGATGAAAGTACAACCTCATTGTTTTCAATCACACCCACTTGGAATTCATTCCGGGATGCCATTAAGGAGCAGTACTACACTGTCAGAAGCTATGAGAATAAATACATAAAGTGGACAATGTTGAAGTAGGGAAGGGACCAAGACGTGCCAGAGTTTACCAACATTTTTCATACCCTTCACACAATGTTGGGTGTTGGGCAATTTATTGGACTTAAATTGCTGCATAAATTATCGACCAGGGAAACTCGTAAGCTTGTGATGATGCCAGCACAATATATGCAGGAGTAGGCAACTAACCTATGTCTAACTAAATTATTTACGATTCAATATAATATGCAAGGGAAGAGGCTCCTAACTAAGGAGATCCTGGTTGTCCTTCCCTACAGTATCATAGAGAAATCATTCATAAAACTAAAAACTTAAAATGAAAACAAGATAATGAACTTAGTTATTGTTTAGATTCAAGTAGAGAGAAAGACTAACTTAGTCTCTTGATTGTCCTCTCATGTACTAATCCAAACTAAACTAGGATTCATTCATAAGCATAAGAAATGAAATAACTTTGAAACATAAACACAAAAGAATAATTTCAATTACCATATAAATCATTGGAGAGAGAGCCTAACTTAGACTCTTGGTATCTCCTCATATGATACTTGAAACATAAAAGCAAAAGAATGAATTTTAATTATCATGCAAATCAAATAGAGAGAGAGTCTAACTTAGACCCTTGGTTGTTCTCTCACATGCTGATAAGATTTTAATTCAAAACTCATTCACCAATCAAATCCTTAAACATCTAAACAATGAAATGAAATAAAATCTTATATGAAATAACATGTTTCTCTCATCCTTTTAGAGTGAGCTCAATTCTCCTAAGAACAAGACAAATTATTCCATATACTACATTAAGCAAACCTATATCTAAAAAACTACATAATGGAAATAAAACTACATAATGGAAATGTATGAAAAATGAAGCTTTATTCTATGCCATCATAAGTTGGATACAATGCTCTAAGAGTCCTCCCTTTGGAATGGAGGAGGTACTCCTATTTATACAATGAGAGGAGATAATAAACTCATAATGATGATCCATTAATCTCTCTTTTAGTTCCATACATTTCTCAACCATCTAGACACATAACCCTATCCTCCATGATTTCCTCCATGAGGTCCATGATCTTCTCCATGATCTTTTCCATGAGGTTTATCTTATCAAATTCGAATTTGATCATTCAAGGCCACATAAAGGTGTCTTGGAAGCTTCCTTGCAACCTACACATGTTACCAAAACAACCCACTTTCCATATATAAAGTAAAATATATTATTTTCTAATATTTAATCAAGAGTTTCTCTCAAAAATGCTTAAGAATAAACAATATTTGGAAAATATCAATGAGACCCATTAATTGTGAATAGTAGGAAAAATGGAGTGACAAGGTGATGAATAGTGAGTGAAATAATGGAAGCATAGGTGAAAAATGTATGGTAATGAGTGCCATTTTTGGAGCCCAACATACTCCCCAACTGAAGTTCTTGCATGTCCTCATGCAAGCTACTACAATGACTTATTTGATTTGATTCTTAAATGAGCTTCCTGTTACAAGATGTTTGGTTCTTGTGTAACAAACATCTTTCAATCATGGACTTCCTTTTAACTTTGCACATCTTTGGATAACTTTTATTTGTTTGCAAAGCATTAACATATTTTAATGATTGGTTCTTATGTTACAATCATTATTTACTTTGATCTCTTCTTAATGATTGGTTCTTGTGTTACAATCATTATTTACTTTGATCTCTTTTTAATGATTGGTTCTTGTGTTTACAATCATTATTTACTTTGTTGAGATCTCTTTTTAATGATTGGTTCTTGTGTTTACAATCATTATTTACTTTGTTGAGATCAATCATATGCTCATCATTTTGTAGTAGTTTTTATTGTGGGAAGACTATGTGGGTTAAGATGTAATATGAATGAGGAAAAAGAATGAAGTGTGAAATTCCCCCCTCCCCAACTGATGGTTTTTGGCAATTTTAAATGAGAAAGGAAATAGTGAAATAGTGGAATATTTTCCAAATATCATCATTTTAGCATCTAAAAAGAATTTCAAGATTAAAGGTTAGAAAACATCATACCTTACTTACCTAAGGAAGTGGATGAATCATGCATGTTCAACTGTCACAATTCTGATCGGAAGCTTCTTCTTCAAGTTGTGGATGAAAGATGGATCTGTATAGTCGTATCGACTGTTGGATCATCTGCTACTAGATGATGAATCTGAGGAGTCTGTTGAACATGGCTGAAAGTTGTATCTGCTGCTGGATGATGAATCTGATGAGTCTGCTGAATATGGTTGAAGATATATAAGGCTTGGAAGGTATACAAAATATAGAAGTTACATTTCCCTCCCAGCCTTATTTATTGACTTGTCCTCAAGTGAAATACAATGTATACAATGAATGGAAATACAATGAATGGAAATTGGCTTCATCTGCTACAAAATATGGGTCTTCAAGTCTTCAACGCTCGATGGCACAAATCTTACTATGTGATTAAATGTGTCGATGTCGAACATAGCAAGAAGTTGTTGACTTAGTGGCCGTTAATGAATGCCCCTAGCCAACACAAGAGCTCCCACCATTGATTCCAATGGGAGTCAGGATGCCTAACACATCTTTGTAGGTACGAATAAATTTGTCGTGGTCGAGTCACCTACAAGATCCAACGAACAAGGGATATTAATGTACTCCCATTGTTCATTGGCAAGAGTACTTGCCATTAAGGCATGCAAGCCTCTAGGTGTTTTTTCAATGATACTTAGACTCTAGGACTTTGACTCAAGCAGGGTTTTATTGCGGAAATGAAGGGGAATGGTAATGACATGGAAAATGACAATAAGGAAATGCATGGTGTATGAATAAGAACTCTTGCTGTGAAAAATGGATATGGAGATTGTATGCTTTATGGACATGGACAATGGGTGGAAAATCTTTTGCAAAATGGGAGTGCAAAATAATGGTTCTGGACATGGATTTGTCTTTAGAATGTTTCATGAAATTAGTCGTTGGAAGACCAATTGTGCACACAATGTAATCTCCTTATGATCACTTGATTATCCTGTAACCTGTAAAAAAAACTTGGTACAAAGAAAACATAAGTGTGCTCATGAAGAAATGGCCAATTTCTTCATGTTTCTTACGCAAAAATTTTATACCAAATAAAACAAATTAAGGATAAACAAAGTGTTAAAATTGACGTAATCATGATTTTAAAATCAATCCATTCTTAAAATAACCATGGAAAAGTAATACTCCCTGTTGATGTTAGACGAAATATGTTCGGCAAAAAGATTGGCATTAGAAAGATCTGTTGTGTTCTGCATGTTAGTATTTCATATAACAGTATTCAACAGAAAGCTATTATGAGTTTAATGCCAACATGAAGCTATTATCGTCATAAGAATCCTCCAATGGATTCTCGAAATGTGTCTCCAAGTATCCTTTTTTATTTTGAAATCTGCGTGAATTTTGTGAATTATTATTGTCATTATTTTTTTATTTTTTTTTAAGTAATAAATAAATGAAAACATCATTTTTATGTTGATTTTACTTCTTCTTTTTTAAACAATAAATTAAAAACATAAATTTTTTAATTTATTATTCAAGTTGAATTTTCTTTTAAAATTGTAAAATCAACAAAATTTATTTAGGAAATCCTTAACATGAAGTTAGTATTTTTTTTTTTTTAAAGAAAATCCAATTTTTTAACTAAAAATAAATATAAAATAAAAATGTTTTTTTAACCATATTAATATAATTATAACATATTAATATATTAATATAATTAATATACTAATACAATTATAATATATATTAATACAAGTCAAACATTAATTATAAATCAAATCAAATCAATTATTAAAAAAATAAATAAATATATACAAATACAAATCTAAAAACATCAAAACAAATCAAAATTATTACTAAAAATATACAAATATAAATCAAAAGAAATTGAATCATTAAATGAAACTATATAAATATAAAACAAAAATAAAAATAAATATGATATTTTACAATAAATACAAAACAAATTTAAACTAAAAATAGAAAAGAAATCCAAACAAAACATTAATATTGGCAAGTGAAGGAATCGCAAATGAAGGAATCCAGCTCTCATGATGCCCATTCCCGTGAAGGGGAGCAGAAGCAGCTGAATCCCAAGTCCAGCGCAAGCGAGAAGACCAAGTTGAGAGAGAGACACAGGAGGTCCATCACTCGGAATGGGTTCCAGGTATAAAAGAAATCCCACGTCTTGCTACTGTTAATGCGGGATTATAGCTCTCTCCCACGGATTTACCGGCATAGACAAATGAAAAGCCGAGATCTAAATATACCCTAGAAATTTTCTCAATTCGACTCGTGTACGCCCCAATTTCGCTCGAACAAGCGAGAAGATCGACGGATTCTCCAATATATTTCATGTGCTGTTGTGGAGGGTCGCTGCTTCAATTGCCCAATCCCTGCAATAATTACTGACAATATTGACATGACAGGTGGAGATTGTTCAACCACAGCTTCTCCACGTCACATGGGAATACAACAGCCCTCAAACAATTCATCTCTTTCCCTTCTTCCGAGCTCAGGTCTCTCTTCTCCATTTGCATCTCCGGCTTCCAGTGATGGAGCTCAAGCTTCTTTCCTGGAATGGCAGGAGGGTATCTACCTTCTATCGCGATGCTTTCTAACCAGCACCCTTTCCTGCAGGAAGCTCGAGCTTCAAATCAGAATACACCTATTGGCTCCCCACAGCGTCATGGAGGAGCTGGTTGATCTGGTTTCCTTGTAGGGAAAACTGGCTTTTTTTAATGCCGAGTAGTGCCTTCCCAGTTTCTTTTCCAAATCTAAAGAGAATTCATCAAAAATGTGGATGAATTCCCCTCCAATAATTTTCCGTTTTCTTTCAGGGTCTGTTACTCCTTTGAGTTTATTAAGAAAACGTTCTGTTGCATCAATACAAGTCACAGGCTAATGTAGATCACTTTTAAATGTGGCCATTACACGCTCTCTCTCCTTGTACCTCAAAAGTCCGTTGTCCACAAAAACACAGTGAAGCCCGTCTCCAAGTGCTCTATGTACAAGAGTCGCTGCAACTGTGGAGTCCACACCACCTGACAATGCACAGATGGCATGATTCACTGGTCCAACCATTCCTCTTACTGTTTGAATTTTCTCTTCTAGCACATTCTCAAGTTTCCAATCAGCTTTGATGCCACAAACACTGAAAAGAAAATGGCGTAGCGTCTCCATTCCAAGCACTGAATGGATCACCTCCGGATGGTACTGAAAGCCGTATAATCCCTTGTGGGGATTTTCAATGGCGGCTATGGCATTCTGCAGACTTGTGGCCACGACCACGAAGCCCTCGGGCAATCTGACGACCTCGTCCCCATGGCTCATCCACACACTCTGCGTCCCTCCGACGAAGATGTCCCCATAGAGCTTCGACCCCTCGTGCATGCGGACCTCCATTCTGTAGGAATTTACAGGGTAAGTTCCTCAGAAAGAATACCAAGAGGACACCGCTCACAACCAGATCTCAAATCAATACACCAGTATTTTTGACGTGGTTAAAACCCTCAGAGTGCAAGGAGGGAAACAGTCCACGGCCTGTCCCAACGTGGGTACAGACAATTTATTAATCAAAGAATGAAAATTTACATAAGCTTCTCTCATGCACGGATTACCCGAACAATGACCCTCCATGCGCTTTAAATAGAACTCATGGACCAATCGGGTGTCAAGCCACGGATCAAGTGTCGGTAATACCGAGGTGAGAGTGAACCGTCGGATCACTACATATCGTGACCGTCGGATTGTAAGTTACAAAATGTACAACGGTAAAGAAACACACTTTACCTAACTCTAACCTAACTCTATACTAGACCAAGTTGAACTTAACTATATCCTATGTGTCGGAATATCCTAACATCCCCCCTTAAGAACAACTTGGGATAGGATTGAAGGATTTACAAATATGACACAATAGGAGAAGGAAGGAGGCACTAGAGCCTATCCCCCCTTAGTGACAACTTCCTGAACTCCAAGCATATATCGAAGTTTAGTGAACTTCGCCTCTGTGAGAGCCTTTGTGAAGATGTCTGCAACCTGATCATCTGTTGGACAATATTGCACTTCAAGAACATGGTCATGAATGAGCTTTCTGATGAAGTGCATGTGTAGTTCAATGTGTTTGCTGCGCTGATGCTGGACTGGATCTTTGCATAGCTGAATGGCACTTTGATTATCACACCAAAGTGTGGTTGGATGCTGCTGCTCAAAGCCAAACTCTGATAGGATCTGACGAAGCCACAAGGCTTCCTTACTAGCTTCCACGGCACCACGATACTCTGCTTCTGCTGATGAAAGAGAAATGGCAGCCTGTTTCTTACAAGCCCATGTAATAGGTCCTGAACCAAGAGTGAAGACATAACCGGCAGTAGACTTCCGATCATCAAGGTCACCAGCCCAATCAGAATCAGTGAAACCAACTAACAGAGGAGCTGCTTTGGCACTGTAATGAATCCCAAACTGTACTGTACCTCGAACATAACGAAGTATTCTTTTAGCTGCTTTCCAATGACTTTCACGGGGGTTTTGCATAAAACGAGCAACAAGGCCAACAGCAAAGGAAAGATCAGGACGAGTATGGGTTAAATACAAGAGTTTTCCGACAAGTTGACGGTATAAGGTAGCATCAACTTCAGGAGAAGTACAAGAGACTGAAAGTTTGACTCCAGACTGAAAGGGAGAAGTGGCTGGCTTACAGTCTTCCATGTGAAAATGACGAAGAATATCACAAGCATACTTGGACTGGGAAAGGAAAATACCCTCTTGGGATTGCAAGACTTGAAGACCGAGAAAATAGTGTAAGTGTCCTAAGTCTGTCATTTCAAATTTCTTTTTAAGGCTGGACTTCACATGGTTTATAAGGTTGGGATCACTACCAGTAAGAATAAGATCATCAACATAAAGAACAAGGATGATGAGAGAGTTGCCCACTTTCTTGGTGTAGACAGTATTGTCAGAATGACACCTAGAAAAGCCAGATTCTAAAAGAAAGCTATCCATTTTGGCATACCAAGCTCGAGGAGCTTGCTTGAGGCCATAAAGGGATTTCTTAAGTCGACAAATGAGGCTGGAGTCTGTTTGTATGAAGCCAATGGGTTGTTCCATATAGATTTCTTCCTGCAAGTCCCCATGCAAGAAGGCAGATTTAACATCCATTTGATGGACTTCCCATTTTAAAGAGGCAGCAAGGGAAAGAACAAGGCGGATAGAGTTCATTTTGGCAACTGGAGAGAAGGTTTCAGTGTAGTCAATGCCTTCAACCTGTGAAAAGCCCTTAGCAACTAGACGAGCTTTATGTTTATCAACTTTCCCATCTGGTCCATACTTGGTTCTGTAAACCCATTTGCATCTAACAAGTTTGCGTCCCTTTGGTAGAGGAACAAGATCCCATGTATCATTTGTCATCAATGAATGATATTCTTCATTCATAGCTGTTTCCCAATGTGGATGGCCTGAAGCTTCTGCAAAAGTGTCAGGATCATGATTTACTGGAGCTTGAGCCAGTAAAGAAGAGGCTCTTTCAAACTGAGAACGTGTACGTCGCTGATCTGTAGGATCACCGGCAAGATCACCTGCTGCATCCCGAGTAGCACGGACCCATCTTGGAAGTTGAGGATCCTGAGAAGGTGGGGAAGGATTATCATCCTCGCTTTCATCATCAGAAGAAGAAATGTTTTCAAAGATAGAAGAGATAGGAAGAGGTGGCACATCCGCCGGACTAGGCTCGCAGGCCGATTTATTTTCATCAAATTTTACATCTCTTCTAATGATAACATTTTTGGACTTAAATGGAATAAGTCTATAGCCTTTTACATCTTCAGAATATCCAACAAAAGTACATTTCTCACTCTTAGGTTCTAAGGCTTTATGCTTTTCATCTGGAATATGGGCCCATGCTTCACTTCCAAACACACGAAAGTGACTTACATCTGGTTTAATGGAACTCCAAGCTTCTTCTGGAGTGATATTCTCTAGAACCTTAGTAGGAGTGCGATTGATTATATAATTTGCACAATTAATTGCTTCGGCCCAAAAACTAAGACTGAGTCCTTTAGATTGCAGCATACAATTAGCCATTTCCTTTAAGGTGCGATTTTTCCTTTCAGCTACACCATTTTGTTGTGGAGTGTATGGAACAGTATGTTGCATTTGAATTCCATTTTCGGTGCAAAAGTTGATGAATGCATTTTTAACATATTCTCCACCATTATCAGTTCTTAGCTTAAGAATTTGATGTCCAGATTGTTTTTCAACGAATGCTTTGAAGGCCAAAAAGGTGGTAAATACTTCGCTCTTGAGTTTTAAGAAGTATACCCAAGTGCGTCTGGAGAAATCATCAATGAAAGTTAAGAAGTACTTGCAGCCAGAGAATGAAGCAACAGGAAGAGGACCACATAAATCACTGTGCACAAGCTGTAAAGGGGCTGAGGCGTGCCAAGAGGCACGTTTGTCAAAACTGTCCCGATGATGTTTTCCGAGTACACATCCGGAACAAACACCATCTTTGCAAGATACCATAGGAAGACCTGTCACCATGTTTTCTTTACATAGATGCTGAAGGGAGCGATAGTTTAAGTGACCATACCGCTCATGCCAAAGTTTGCTCACTTCATCATTATGAGCAACAAATACTGAGGGAAGATGGGATGACCCAAAGTTGTGAAACTTATACAACCTTTTGGAATCATCAGCAAGACCAGTAGCTAGAATCTGTTTAGGATCTTTTAGATCCTTGATTACAACATCATGAGGTGAAAATTCAACAATTTTACCTTCACCTGAATGAGTTATCTGATAGACAGATAGAAGGTTGCAGGATAAGTTTGGAACACATAATACATCATTGAACTGACCATTGTCTAGATGAACAGTTCCAGTCCCTA
This sequence comes from Pinus tabuliformis, assembly GCA_031772625.1. Classification (NCBI taxonomy): domain Eukaryota; kingdom Viridiplantae; phylum Streptophyta; class Pinopsida; order Pinales; family Pinaceae; genus Pinus; species Pinus tabuliformis. Next base: position 834,047,559 of record CM062811.1, on the reverse strand, counting down.
CAACATTAAGAGATCTATCATCACCAACATATATATTTTTGGTGTTACAATCATTTAAAGAAGAAAACATGGCTTGGTTTTTGGCCATGTGACAAGAGGCTCCAGAATCAATGAGCCACTCATGAGAATGAGAAGAAGAAGAAGATACATTTAATGCATAACCAGACTGAGATGATTGACGATGACATGCAGAAAATGCCGTTCCGGAAGTTGAAGTTGAAGTAGGCTCCAGATGGATGTTATGTTTCTTCATTGCGGCTTCCAAGGCTTCCATCTTCTTAAAGCATTTAGATTCTAAGTGGCCATCTCGATTACAAAAGTTACAATGTCTGTCAGTCTTCTTCCATTTGTTTTTATTGGTCTTGTCATATTGCTGAAATGATCTTTCATCTTGAGGCTGAGTTGGTTTAGGACCATTCCTTTGAGGATAAGACTTCTTAGGATTCTTTGAATTTGGTTGCTGCTGGGCGGCTAACGCTTTCGAGGAAGAGTTTCCAAGATTAAGAAGACCAAGGTGTAAGAGTTTTTCTTGTTCTCTTATTAAGGAATCACAAAAGGAGTCAAAGGAAGGGGGCTTGTAGTCTTTGCCTTGACAAATGAAAGCTTCCCTGGTAGAATGGAAAGTGGAAACAAATACAGAGTAGGCTGGTCCCAACTTAGTAAGGATGGAATAAATAAGGTTACCATCTTCTTTCTTAACTTTAACACCTTCCAAGAGATATCTAAGGGTCTTGAATTTGGACAAGAAATCTTCAATGCAAGAAAAATTATTAGGATCCAAAGTAAGCAACTCATTCTCAAGTTGATGGGCTCTAATTTCATTTTTAATCCCAAAAACTTTAGCAAGTTTTTCTAATGCTTCATGAGGAGTTTCAATTTCTGCAATGTGGAATCTAAGATCAGGAGAAACAGACATTCCTATCAAACCACGTGCTTGATCTTGTCGATTTTCCCATTTTTTGGCCTTGTCTTCATCTTTGGGTTTCTTCTCTTGGTCTGTGGCTATTCTGAAGAGACCTTTACTTCTAAGTAAATCTCCCATGTAGGCTACCCATTGGAAGTAGTTAGTGCTGTCAAGAATGACTTGGCATGGACTTTCCATTTTTTGAAAAACAACTGAAGCTGAAGATGCTGAAAGTAAGTGGTCCAATGGATAGATCTCGAAAAAATAGGCGGTTTTAAAAAAAACGGCTCTGAAAAAGGCTTCCGGATGAAGAAGTTATGGCTTTTTGAAAAAAAATTGTTGACGTTGCCGGCAAAGTGCGCGAATGTGCGGGAATGAAAAAATCCGCCCCCACAAAATGGAGACTTGAACCCAAGACCTCTACTCTCTTAAAAGGTCTTTGAACCAATTGATCTATACAAAATATTTGAGAGAGAGAGAGAGAGAGAGAGAGAGAGAGAGAGGGGGGGGGGGGGGCCTCGATTTGCGTGCTTGCCTTGGGAAGACTCTTTTCCCCTACAAAACACAAAACACAAAACCCAACACGAATATCCAAAGAAAAACGAACCTTACGGCTCGAAGTTAGCTTTAGCCAAAAAACTAGAAATTTTAAAAAAAATCTCAAAGTTAGCTTTTAGCCGAAAAACTAAATATTTTTCTCAATGTTTCTGATTTTCCGAGATCACACTAAGGTGCAGGGAAAAGAGCATACGCATGAGAAAAATCCTTTCTTTCTGTTTCTGATTTGCCCAGATCGCACAGAGTCGCAGGGCAAAGAGCATACGCAGAAATGAAAGGTATAGATCCGGAAAAAAAAGGCTAAATAAACCGAAACCGAAATAAGCAGAGAGAAAATGACAGTAAACTGCAAAAAAAAAAACTGTATACCTCCCGATCTGAAAAATGACGCAGCTAGGGCTACCGGAAACCTTTTCGCGTGAAACGAAAGGGGTTCCTCACTGAAACAGATGCTCCGAACGCAACAGAGCAGTCCTCTCGGCCCGAAAGCAGTCAGAAACAGCAGATCTAGGAAACGACAGCCGCATGCAGTTCTACCGGCTTCAGATTTGGATCACCAACGGACGCGGCCCTCAAATAGCTCTGATACCATGTAGGAATTTACAGGGTAAGTTCCTCAGAAAGAATACCAAGAGGACACCGCTCACAACCAGATCTCAAATCAATACACCAGTATTTTTGACGTGGTTAAAACCCTCAGAGTGCAAGGAGGGAAACAGTCCACGGCCTGTCCCAACGTGGGTACAGACAATTTATTAATCAAAGAATGAAAATTTACATAAGCTTCTCTCATGCACGGATTACCCGAACAATGACCCTCCATGCGCTTTAAATAGAACTCATGGACCAATCGGGTGTCAAGCCACGGATCAAGTGTCGGTAATACCGAGGTGAGAGTGAACCGTCGGATCACTACATATCGTGACCGTCGGATTGTAAGTTACAAAATGTACAACGGTAAAGAAACACACTTTACCTAACTCTAACCTAACTCTATACTAGACCAAGTTGAACTTAACTATATCCTATGTGTCGGAATATCCTAACACATTCTCCCGTACTCCTGGGATTCGGCAGGCTTGACCTCACCCCCCATTATCTTGACGATGAGTTGCAGACCATAGCAGATGCCCATAACATGAATCCCCTTCTCCCACACATAATCAAAGAATCCGTCACGCAGTGAGGGGGTTCCCTCCTCGTGAACGCTATGAGGACCTCCCGAGAGGATGATGACCGAGGGAATGAGGGCCGCCATTGCCGACAGGGGCGAAGTGCCCGAGAGACACACAGAGCATACAACAAGCTGCCGGATTCGGCGAGTAATCAAATGGGTATACTGAGTGCCAGAATCAAGAATCAAAATGACATTGTCTCTACTAGCAGTGATGTTCACGATACTGTTGCTGTTGTGGTTATTCTCTTCCATCGCCATGGCTGCATGCGCTTCCCATCCTTCGCCGCTTTTACTGGTATTGGACATCGATATTGATGTTGTTGTTATTGGTATCAGGGCATGGATCGAACCCCAGACGGTCGGGCAAGGAATAGTGGTGGCGATGTATGTGATATACGTAATTGGAATGATGGTCCGGCTCTACAGGGTCTGCTGATTGGCTTAAGAGCATGTAGTTGGATCTGAGGGTAGGGATTTCTGTTTTCCTTTAATTGTGCGATTCTATCGCAGCATCTTCCTCCTCATCTTCTAATTCCAGCTGACTCATACCCTTTCTGCTCTTTAACAGGCGGAAATCAATCAAGTCATCAGGCTGTGCGTGCAAGACTTGAGCTTTGGCTTTGCTCTCTTCTATCTCTGGGATCTGCTTGTCTATGAGAAAGATTTTTTTTTTTTTGAATCAATGTAACAAAAGTATAAAAGTCAATTTTTTTTTTTAATAATAATAATATATATATATATATATATATATATATAGATATGAGATATATATATTATTATTACATGAATTTTTTTATTATTTTTATTATTTTTATTATTTTTTGTTTTATTTATTTTTTAAACAACAAATCTTAAAAGAAATGAAAACATATTTTCTATGTTGATTTTAGGTTTTTTTAAAACAACAAATTAAAAAACAAAAATTTTTAATTTGTTATTTAAATTGGGAATTTTTTAAAATCAACAAATTTTTTTTATTAAAACCTAATAAAGAAATATTCTAAAATTAAACAATAACTAAAATGAATTTAGTTTTTGTTTTGTTTTTTTTTTTTAAACAAAAAAAGATTTTTTTTTTTTAATAATAATATGTATATATGATACATATATTATTAATTTTTTTTTTAAATCTAAAATTGAAAAACTAAATTTCATCTAATTTTTTCATTCACAAAATTTTTATTGTCATGTTGCACATTAGTTCTCCAGCAAGAGTATGTTTATTTGAACAAAATCAATAGACTTTCTGATCTTCTTGATCACACGAAGCGCAGGAAGAGAGCATACTAATCACTTGATTTTTTTTTTATTCATGTAGGGGGGGGGTTTTTTTGAAAAGATGAAATTTAAAACTAGCTAAACACTAAACTATCTGAAAACTCAAACTTAAAATTCCTTTGTGAAGATCCTGCTGTCACCAGGTCCCACAAGTTATTTTGTCTAAAGAAAAATACTAGTACTAAATTAAATTTCTAATGCCTAATCCCTTAGCACCATTCCCCGGCAATGGCGCCAAAATGTTGGGCAATTTATTGGACTTAAATTGCTGCATAAATTATCGACCAGGGAAACTCGTAAGCTTGTGATGATGCCAGCACAATATATGCAGGAGTAGGCAACTAACCTATGTCTAACTAAATTATTTACGATTCAATATAATATGCAAGGGAAGAGGCTCCTAACTAAGGAGATCCTGGTTGTCCTTCCCTACAGAATCATAGAGAAATCATTCATAAAACTAAAAACTTAAAATGAAAACAAGAGAATGAACTTAGTTATTGTTTAGATTCAAGTAGAGGGAAAGACTAACTTAGTCTCTTGATTGTCCTCTCATGTACTAATCCAAACTAAACTAGGATTCATTCATAAGCATAAGAAATGAAATAACTTTGAAACATAAACACAAAAGAATAATTTCAATTACCATATAAATCATTGGAGAGAGAGCCTAACTTAGACTCTTGGTATCTCCTCATATGATACTTGAAACATAAAAGAAAAAGAATGAATTTTAATTATCATGCAAATCAAATAGAGAGAGAGTCTAACTTAGACCCTTGGTTGTTCTCTCACATGCTGATAAGATTTTAATTCAAAACTCATTCACCAATCAAATCCTTAAACATCTAAACAATGAAATGAAATAAAATCTAATATGAAATAACATGTTTCTCTCATCCTTTTAGAGTGAGCTCAATTCTCCTAAGAACAAGACAAATTATTCCATATACTACATTAAGCAAAACTATATCTAAAAAACTACATAATGGAAATAAAACTACATAATGGAAATGTATGAAAAATGAAGCTTTATTCTATGCCATCATAAGTTGGATACAATGCTCTAAGAGTCCTCCCTTTGGAATGGAGGAGGTACTCCTATTTATACAATGAGAGGAGATAACAAACTCATAATGATGATCCATTAATCTCTCTTTTAGTTCCATACATTTCTCAACCATCTAGACACATAACCCTATCCTCCATGATTTCCTCCATGAGGTCCATGATCTTCTCCATGATCTTTTCCATGAGGTTTATCTTATCAAATTCGAATTTGATCATTCAAGGCCACATAAAGGTGTCTTGGAAGCTTCCTTGCAACCTACAAATGTCACCAAAACAACCCACTTTCCATATATAAAGTAAAATATATTATTTTCTAATATTTAATCAAGAATTTCTCTCAAAAATGCTTAAGAATAAACAATATTTGGAAAATATGAATGAGACCCATTAATGGTGAATAGTAGGAAAAATGGAGTGACAAGGTGATGAATAGTGAGTGAAATAATGGAAGCATAGGTGAAAAATGTATGGTAATGAGTGCCATTTTTGGAGCCCAACATTGGGTATCAAGGATTCTGAGTGGCATTTGGCACTCAAATACCATGGCTTCCTACACAAGTACATCCAAGACAAGATAGAGTCCCTGGACATCACCTCAATCAACATGGTGTACCGATACGTTGTCAAGATTGAGCATAAGTTTAAACAAAAGAAGCAAGACTTTGGATCCGCAAATCCAAAGCAAGGGAAATGCTTCTTGAGACTACTGAACCAAGGACAAAGCCAAGACAGGGTCACCCAAGACAACCTCTTGAAGTCAAAAAGAAAAGAACAACACACAAAGTCGAAGGAGGACACAGGAAAATGGTGTGAGTTCCATAATAGCCCCACATACAACACAAGTGAGTGTCAGACCAAGCAGTTGTTGGTGGCCAAGTTGAAGGCTTCAGAATCAGATGCATGTTCTTACCTTGAGTCAGAACCCGATAAGAGGAATGACAAAGGGAAGCAGATAATTGATCTGGATCCTAGCACCACTACTTTCATCTCCAAGATCAAGAAGAATGAGCCCGAAGATCTAGAGGAAGGGGAGCGTCTTTTCCACTCACAGATGTGGCTGAAGGGTTCACCACTATAATTCATTGTTGACAGTGGGAGCCAAAAGAACCTCATTTCAGTAGAGGTCATGAAGCAGTTGAGCCTAGTGACTGCACCACACTCTCAACTGTACAGTATTGGGTGGCTTCACCAATGGGGAGATCTCCGAGTCCACCAATAGTGCCACCTTCCCTACAACATCAAGCCCTTCATAGATGAGGTATTATGTGATGTTGCACCTCTCGATGTTTGTGATGTATTATTAGGCCAACCATAGTTGTGGAAGTGGCATGTTGTCTATGAGTCAAGACCTTGTGGTGTTATTGTTTCTTTGGGTAATTCATTAAATAGGATACCAGTGGTAGCCCCACCTACAACCACCTCTTTGATCTATCCTAAGAAATGTAGTAAGATCATCTCCAAGACTAGGAAATTTATTTTCTTTCTAGTTCACTCTCAAAGCAAGGGGAATATCATAGCCACATCCATGGAACCGAGGAAGGGTTCCTCCATGCAACAAAATCAGTTGGTTACGGTCACGAAAGAAGATAGGAACATCCTCTCCTCACCCACAGGGGTACCGTTGGACTGTCAGGTCCATCATTCATTCGATTTGACTCCCGAAGCACCTCCACCCAATGGGCCTATATATCATCAATTGATTATGGAAAATACCAAGTACAAGCAACGAAATGATGAAGATTAGGTGCCACACAAGTTTCGAGTGGGCGACAAAGTCTGGTTACGTCTACAGAAAGAACACCTTACAAGAGGCCATCGGAAGCTTAGATCGCTCCAATATGGTCCTTACACCATTAGCAAGGTTGTGGGGAACACTAATTTTGAGCACAACATTACCCTATTCGTTGTCTTGCACCGAGTATTCAATGTGGACTGCCCTTAACCATGCTTCCCACCATTCCTAAACACATCATAGATTGCAGAAAAGCTCACCAAAGACCAAGTTCAAAAGAAGTTTCCCTATCTCATGTAGCCACTCAACAAAATGGGGACCATTGCTTCTTAACGGGGGAGGAATCATCCAGGTGGATGTTGGTGGCCACCTTCCTATCCCACTTGGAGCCCCAAAATTGTCTCTTTTATCTTTTCAGTTTCCTAAATTGTAGCACAGTTTACTATTTTTGATAGTTTTTCTGGTCCTAAACTTCTGAAACTGTTTGGATGCCCTAAACGACATTAGGTCAAATAAATTGATGATTTTGATTACTGCTATCTTCTTTTTAAAAAACGTGGTAAAAAATGTAGGTAATAAAGTTAATAAAGGAAAAATAATAGCCTCAGTCATGGGACACATATTCCAAGCTAAATATTGGGAGAAAACATAGTGATGGGGATCACTTGTGATTAATTAATGGCTATGGAAATTGGCAAAGGAAATGGAAAAGGTTTTGGATAGGCATAATGCATTTCTTGGCATTTTATTTTTGAAAATAATGGAAAATGGGAGAAAATGGAGGTGAAAGGTCACAGGTTTCAGTTGAGGAGGAAAATAATGGAAAATGGAAGAAAATAGAGTCCTCATTAATAAAAAGGATTTTCAGGATCAATTTGTAGCTTTTTTTTTCAATTCATTTTTGGAGTTCTCATTTTTCTACTCTCTCTCTCTCTCTCATATTCTTGGAAACCTGGAGTTTTCTTCGAGAACTCTTGGATAAGTGTGGCATACTTGGGATTTGGAGCAAGTAGGAAAAGCAAGAGAAGGAAATTGCAAGAGGACATTAGGATCACCAACTACAATGAGTTTTTCTCACAAGTACCAAGTTGCATGTACGATTTCCTTACTATTTTTGGCATGCATGGCATAGGCATGTGGTTGCCTGGTTGTGATATTTCATTGGAATGGGGGATTCCCTAAAATGACAATGGTTTTTCGTAGCCTTTCCATTTCCTGGATAGACATGGTGTTGTGGGTTTCTTTTGTTTTGTTTTTTGGTTGGATGTCTTGTTCCTTATGGTTGTGGGTTGAGTTATTAGTTCTTGGAAGACTTGGTTGGACAAATGCTCTAGAAGCCATGTAATAGTTTTGATTGAGTTACTAACAATGGAAACCTTGGTTGGAATAATTCTTTCGATCCGTTGGTGGGTTGAGTTATTATTCCTAGAAGCCCTAGTTCGCCAAACGCTCTGGAGCCCAACAAGAACTGTGGGTTAAGTTACTAGTCCTGGAAGTCTTAGTTGGAGAAAACACTGTGGAGCCTTGGAAATCTTGGGTAGAGACCAATATTGTGATGGTTAGTGTTGTCCGACCGTGAGGTGGAATCATTAGTTAAGTGTTGAGGTGGTTTGGCCTCTAGAAGCCCTGGTTTGGTTTTGTGTAATTTGTTTCATGAGATCCCACATTCATTATTGGAATATGGCACGGGATGATTGGTTGAAAGAGAGATTTGGGTTATCCCAATCTATGGTCGGGTGGTATGAGGATGTCCCCAACTTTGATCGATTTTGATATGTTAATAAGAGCTCTTTTTTCATGAGTAAATGTGCTTTATATTATGTGTCTTTAATGGTTGTTTCCTCATTGATATACCTCTGGTTATTTGTTCGTTATAAGTATGTTTTAGGACAATTATGATGTATGGCTCTCATCATGTTTTGGTTAGTATATGATATGTTACTAAATGAGACCCCTCTCATCATATTTGTTGTTGTGACCTACAGATTACATGTTTGTGATATGTTTGATGAAATTCCTGTCATGGTTATTAGACGTTAGATCAATTCCTTGTTCAAGTGTTTTCATTAATATCCCTGTTTCGATGTTATTTGTCATTTATGGAAGTTTCATGAAGTTCTTGGCAGTGGTATTTGTCGCGACCTTGAAAAAGTGGCAAAGAATCTTGGGTCGCTACTACAAAACTGCCTTAGAAATTCCACAGTCCCACGGATACATTGTTGTGAAATTGATTGGAGGGTCCTAGTGTCATGCATGCCATGTCAATTTTCCTTGGCGGTTGGTTAACTGGAAGGGTTGATTGGCTCTTCAAATTTTTGTAGCATGTGTGGAAGGTCAAATTGGTTTTGTCCAATTGGTTCTACTTCCTTAACTTTACATAGGGAGTTGAATCATATCATAGTAACTCTTAATCACATGTTTACCCTAGTTGGCCAGTTTACTTAGGTAATTTTCAAAGGAGGGTCCTACAGAGTCATATTAGAGCATGGCCCCATTCTCCTTAGGTAACGTATAGTTTCCATTCTCATTCAATGAATGTTTTTCATATGTCCATTTTGGTTGCATGTGTCCTTTTGCTTGTGGTCTACGTTCTTATTGTGTATGCATGGTCGTGGTTATGGTTGTCATTGCACTGTCATGTAGAAGTTGATGGTTTTGTTATCAAAATATGTTTCTCATGAATGCATGTTAGTGTTTGTATGTGTTGTGTATGCATGTGTGTCGTACTTGTGTTTTTATGCATGCATTATGTCTAGTTGGTGTGTAGTTATCACATCATGCACAGTAACTAGATAATGATTGAGATGATTCCTATATAACGTGATGATTATGATTATACATGTATTGTGCTAACGTTGTTGATCTTGTAGAAAATATATCCTCCCCAAAATAGACTCGAGTACATTGGTTTTTTTATGATTTTGTTTATTTGACATGATATACCTAACAAGAAGAGAAGAACAAAGATGACTAGAAATATGGTGGACTACAGTTAAAGAGGTTCTCCTTATAGATTATATGAGTAGCATGGTGATGAATACTCCCCTCACATAGTACATGCTTTATTAATTTTGAAGGAAGAAATAAGAATTCACAAAGTAGATAATAAATGAATCATTCAATCACAAGGGAGACTTTCTAAGGCATAGGAGAAACAAGCAAAAATTAATGCAGTTATCCTTCAAAGTTTGTCAGACTTGCAAAGAGAAGGACCTATTAGAATTAGTCATGGACATGAGGATATGACTAATGGATCACATGGTAGTAGGTCACATGGTTAGCACATGTTGGATAGAGATGACACAGTTAGAGATGGCAGATTCTTGGATACACCTAATAAAGAAAGCGTTGGACATGGGCTTTACTCTAGTTCTAGTTTAGACATGTATCATGGTCATCATCATTATCATCCTTACATGAGGAGTTATAGTGGATATTTTCCACATGAGTTCAAGAAAGAAAATCCACCTACATTTGACGGGGAAATAATGAAGTTGCAGGATGTTGATGCATGGTTTCTTTAGATGAATAAGCTCTTTAGGTTGCGTGATTACTTATCGAACATGAAGTCCGAAATAGCTACATTCAGTCTTAAAGGTAAAGTGGATATTTTATGGGAATATGTAAAGAATGTTAGAGGCATCCAAGAAGAGTATTTTACTTGGAGTGAGCTTGAAAGACTATTGAAAAATAAGTATCTACAAGAGAGATATTATGAGAACATGGAAATGTAATTCTATGAGCTTAAGACGAGATCTATGTCCAAGGAGGAGTAGACTAGCAGATTCTTGGAGTTGTTGAGGTATGTGCCTTATATTAACAATGAGAAAGTAAATATTCAATGATTCATCAATGGGTTTTGAGTAGCATTCAAGGACGTGATTGAGTTGGATGGGACTAGATCATTGGAGGAGGCCCTCCAGAAGCTAAAGTATTTTTATGAGTAATCAAAGCATTGATATGACACTATTAGAGTCCTGGGAAAAAGTTCCATGTGAATAAAGTTAATAAAGGAAAAATAACAACCAAGGTCATGGGACACGTATTTGAAGTTGAGTGTTGGGAAAAACATCCTAGTGTGGGTGTTCATTTGGTTTATTATGTCTAAGCAAAAATGGAAAAGGCAATGAAAAAGACTTTTGAAAGACCAAATGGATTTTTTTGCAATTTATTTATGAAAATAATGGAAATTAGGAGAAAATAAAGGTGAAGGGTGACTGGTTGCATGTCGGGAGGAAAATTAAGTAAAATAATGGAAAATTTAAGAAATCAGAGGCCCCATTAATAAAAAGGCTTATGAGGATCAGTTGGTACCTTTTGTTAGTTTAGTTTTGGATCTCTCTCTCTATTCTCTCTTTCTCACACTCTTGAACACTTAGAGTTTTCTTGCATCACTTCTATCTTGGATCAAGGAAAGCAAAGGGAGGACCAAGAAATGAAAGGAAAGCAAAGATCAAACAAGGAATAGCAACATCAAGAAGCTATAACGTGATTATTTGTAGATATCGATTTGTGTGTGTGATTTCCTTGCTATATTTGGCATGCATGGAACATGCATGTGTGTATTTGGTTCTCTTGTTGTCATCGACATGTGTTTCACCAGGTGTGACAATGTTCTTTAGGCTTGTCTTTACATTTATGGATAGCCATGGTGTGATAGGTTCTCTTGTATTTTGTTGAGTTGGATTTCTAGATGGTTTTGAAATTGAGTGAGGTGGTATCTGAAAGAAATAACATAAGGCATAGGAATCCATGGACTGGAGAAGGTGGGATTGTAGTAAAACCATATTTTGTTTCCCTCTGAGGGTCGAGAAATCATCGACCAATGAATGGAGGGATATATAGTAAAGCCTAGAGGTGTGTTTTCTTGATCAGGCCTAGGAATCCTTGATCTATGAATGGAAATATTTATGGTAAATATTGGAGGGTGGAGCCTTGATTAGGACTAGGAATCCTTGATACTTGTATGCCAAGATATATGGTAAATCCTAGAGACTAGGAGACAGGAAAATTCCTCACAACGTAGGTGGAGAAATCTAGTGTCATCCATTCTTGTTTAAGTCTTAGTGATCTGGTGGGGATTGCAATAAGCCTGAGGAAACTTTGTTTGGCTTGGTTTTGAGTCCCACATTCATGCTTGGAATATGGCATGGGGATGATTTGATGGAAGAAAAATTTGTTTCAGCCAATCTATTATCTTGTGGTTTGTGGAAGTCCCAAACCTCGTTGGATTTTACATTCATTAATAATAGTTTTTTCTCCTTGGTATTTCATATATAAATGTACTGGTTCATATGTGATTCTTACGAGTGTTATAACCTTTTTATTTATGTTGGTTATATGTTGGTCATGAGTATGTTTTATGATAGACTTGATGAATGGCTCTCATCATATTTTGATTTGTAAATGAATTTAAAATGAATACATGCCCCAATAGATGATAATGTAGCTATTGTGATATGACAACAATGCTTCTTTATGAATATCACATAAGTATGAGACCCCTATGCTTAGATATGTTTTTATGACCTTTAGATTTCATATTTGTGATATGTTTGACAAAATGTCTGTCATGGCTAGTAGGGGTTGAGTCAAGTCATTGATCAAGTTTTTTCACTAGTACCTTTGTTTCAAACTCATTTATCATTCTTGAAATTTTAATGAAGTTTTGGGTAGTGGCCTGAGCCTTGGCCCTAAAAAGGATGCACAGAATTCAGGATCGCTAGCTCATAACTATCTGGAAAAGTCCATAGTTGATGGCATGCCCTTGTTGTGGGAGCGACTAGAGGGCTTTGGTCACATGCATGCCTTGTGATGGGAACGAGTGAGTCTCTAGGATAGTAAAAAGGTAAGTTGTCTCAAGGGTTAAGCACTTGGAAGGGTTGGTTACCTCCTTAAGGGTCTGTAGCTCCTAGGGAAGGTCATTTTGGTTGTTTTTTGTTGGTTAAACTTCCTTAACTATACATTGGGAGTTGAATCACATCATAGTAGCCTCTTGTCACATCTTTACCACAGTGAACTGATTAACTTGGGTAAATGTGGGAGGAGGGTGTTACAAAGTGGTACGAGAGCATGGTTCACCCCTTTGAGTGGATGGACGGTGTATTGGTCATACATTCATGTCAGTTGCATATATGTGTTCTCTATTATTGTGTTCTATGTACTTGTTGTGTATGCATGGTGGTGGTGATGGTTGTAGTGGTGTCAAGATGTGAAAGTGGATGATGTGTTGTTGGATGTGGTCATCATGAGTGTATGTCAATTATGCATTGGTTATGCATGTAAGTTCTTATATATTGTTATGCATACATTTATATGGTTGTAGTTTTCATGCATGAGGTCATGATATGTGGCTAGTATGATCAGGAACTGATAACCATATAGTGGTTAAACTTATGTTATATGATGATGTGATTATGATTATACATGTATCATGGTAAACTGGTCAATCTTAAATATGAGATATCCTGACATGAAATATACTAAGGTACGTTGATTATGTTATGTTTTGGTTTTAGCTATCATGGTGTTAAGGAAAGAGATCAAAGATGGCTAGCAATATGGTGGGCTAGAATTCACGAGACTCTCCCTATAGATTAGATGAGTAGCATGGTGTTGGGCATTCTTCTGACTTAGAAAACATATTGAGAAACTTAAATGACGAAATAAGGAGTTGCAAGGTAGATAATGACAAAATCATGCAGGCACATGAGAAACAAGAAAAAATCAATTCAGAAATCCTTAAGATTTTATCAGAATTTTAGAGACAGCAACTGCTTCAGATAGTCCATGGGCATGAGGACAGGACAAATGGGGCATATGGAAGTAGATTTCATGGTGGGAGCATGTTGGATAGTGATGACATGATCATATATTCCAATTTCTTGGATACTTCGGAAAGGAGAGGTGATATACACAGGTTCTATTCTTGTCCTGGGTTTGATTGTCACTATCATTGTCATCGTTATCATCTTTATAGGAGGTGTGACAGGGCATATTTTCTAAACGAGTTCAAGAAAGTGAAACCACGTACCTTTGATGGATATTTGAAGAATGCAGAGGATTCAAAAGCATGACTACTTGGGATGAATAAATTATTTGAGTTGCATGAATACACATAAATATGAAGGCTAGAATAACTATATTTAGCCTTAAAGGGTAAGTAGACACCTGGTGGGAAGATGTGAAGTATCTTAGAGACATAAGGAAAAAATACTTGAGTTGGCATGAATTCAAGAGAATTCTAAGGAATAAGTACTTTTGAAAGAGGTACTACGGTAGAAAATCCAAGGAATTCTATGAGCTAAAAATGGGATCGATGACACGTGAGGAGTACACGACTAATTTTCTATAGTTATTAAGGTATTTACCATATCTTAAAGATGAGAAGGAAAAAGTTTAGAGATTCATCAATGTATTTCCATTAGCATTTAGAGATCAGATTGAGTATGATGAGCCTTAGTGACATGAGGAAGTTATTGGGAAATTGAAGCATTCTTATGAGCAATCAAAGTACAAGACATAATATCAACAAGGTTAGAAAGGGAAAGACAAAGCTGAATGTACATGATGACCGAAAAGAACAAGGCCTTAGAATGTAGGTGAGAAAGAAAATGTTTCACCATACAAGAAGTTTAATGGGTCACAACATGGAGGGCAGAAGAATAAAGTTGATGGTACAAGATAGTTGCAGTGTTGGACATATGGGAAGGAGCATCTTAAGAGGGATTTTCCATAGAATTAGGGTGGTAGGAATTAGATTTACAATGCACAAGAAGCGCAAACGTTTGGGGACGTTGGGATGAACATCCCACGAATTTATGTAGCAGTGGATAACAAGTAGGAAGATTGAGATAGCACCATTTACCACTCTTGGTAGATATGATGTTTTGATTATGGCCTAGGGCAACCCTTCCTTCCAGGCTTGGTCCAAAATTTAAAAATTAGTGTTTTATTCCCTATACACTAGCTTTCCCTATGATAAAATCATGTACACGTGGGTCAACATATATCCAACCCGCGTACATATGTTAAAACACTTAAGAATATTAAATTTCCTTAATTTCGGACATAGTTCACGAGTTTTACCTGTTACTCACCTCCTATTTCCTGTGGCCCAACTTTTTCCCAACTGAAAAAACTAATTTGGATAATTATAAATAAACCTTCATGGGAAGGCCTTAAGGGAGAAGATATGAGATATTGGTAATATAGTGAGATTATCCCTGATCAAGTCCGATGAAATCCCTGTGCCTTCTGCACTTCCCAAAGCTTTAGGAAACCCTTGTTTCCTTGTTGGAGATATCCTTCATCTTTCTTGAGAGATCCTTGTATTGGTGATGGAGGAAGATTGTTGAGGCTGGGAAAGGATGGATCTAGAGGACGGTTCCACTTGGAGCTGGATAAGGAATCAGGTTGTATTTCTCCACTTTACTTGTAGCTAACATCAATAAAGGAATGTTTCTCTATTTCCGATATTAAAAGTGTTTATGAATCAATTTATATTGTAGTTCGTTTATGAATATTACATAGATGTGTAATTGTTCATTCATTTATATGATTTAAAGTTAATATCATGAACATGCTTTATGTTTCTACTCCTGTATATGTTTCATCTGAATGATTTTCAACTTTTGAAGACATCAAGAGAAGCTGAGGGTTTTCACCCTACTGGATCTACTCAAATGTAGGACTTTTAGCTAAGGACACTCTTACACAGTTCAGTAGAATAAGCATTTAGGTTGATTTCCTGAGCATTTATTGTTATGGTGTGCCCTCCTCTCTATTGGGAAACCCAACCCAAGACCCTAGGGTGTTCTCACCCACAACAGAATTGGTGACTCCCCTAGTGATAATATTCTTGTTATTCCTAGTTTGGGTTGTTTGCTCTCAATCAGGTTTGAATTTGTTGATTGCTTGCTTTTACAGTGTTGCTTGCTCCATTAGTGTCCCAGGAATCAAGTCTGATCCTCTTGATCAAACTTTCATTTTTGTTTTTTCCTAATTGAGCTATGTATATGTTGTTTTCTTGGGTTATAGTCACATATACACGCAGGTTTCTTCAAGCAGACTTGTGTATACGCGAGTTTATTGTATTAGAAACGCATGTGCATGCTTTTGTGTCTTTACACAGTCGCATATGCAACTTTCTAAACTATTTTTTCAAATATTTTTTGCCCAATTAAGGTTATTGCCTGGTGATTTATGATGTTTTATGGTCATCTGCTATCTGGAGAACTCAATATTCCCGCAATCTTTCTTTTTCAAAATCTCCTTCTCATTGAAAAGTCTTGATTGGCCTAGGATTGCATCTTAAGCAAGTTTGTAGTTTGTGTCTTGGGTTCAAGGCTTTGTTTCGAAGTTATTGGATTTTTTTGTTTTCTAGAACAAGAATTTGATTTTGATTTTGTCTTCAGCCCAGATTTCAAGTTCCCTTGCTTTGCTTTTCCTTGTTTCATGGCCTTGTTTCTTTTTGTGCTTTTTCTAGAGTCCTTTTGGCAAGTTTGGAAGTATTTATTTCTTGACATTTTGTCAGTTTGCCGAAATCTTTTACTGCTCGTCGGATCAGTTTGTGCAAGTTTGTAGGCTTTCTTGTTTCAAGTTTAAGTTATATATGAGTTTTATAACTTGCAAGGTTGAAAACTCGTTGTTCTTATTTCTTGATCTTTCAAATTTTAGTAGTACTTTTGTGACCTCAAAAAGTTTCTTTTATTTATTTAAAAGAAAAAACACAAAAACATTGCTTTTGTTTTTCTTTTTGTAAGATTTTGGTTTCTAGTTTCTTTTGTTTTGGTGTTGAGAAGTGAACTATGATCTTTTGCAATTTGTTCTGCTTGCTTTTGAGGGAGATTTGTTTTCAATTTCTGCCCTCTTCATTTTCAAGTTGGCTTATTGTCTCTGTAAAGAACGACATTTGCTTATGAGTGTTGTTTAGGATCTTGCATCATCATTTTGACTTGCATTTGGTTAGTTTGCATCTAAATCATTCTTAGTCTTTTTAGATTTTGGGTGTGTGTGGATTGTTTCAAAAAAGAAAAGATTTTTTTTTCTTATATATAGGTTTTAATAGAACCCAAGTAGAAATCTCTCTTCATCAAAGAAAATGACTACATCCATATATCTAGTTTCCTATTGGTTTCTTTTGCGTCATAAAACATCATCAATTTCATTCTTTTAATTCCCCCTAACTTAAAGAGTAACTATATAAAATCAAGCGATTTAATAAAATGAACTAGAACTTTTATTATTGTCCTTAACAAACACCAACAAGTTTAGGTTCATTAGGGCTTTGGAATAGGTGAGTGGAGAGTTAACTCTCTAAGGCTATGCAAATTATAAAACTTAGAAGTTGAATAAAGAGAGAAACCCAATATCATCAAAAAGACCAGGAAAGCTTTGTGATTGGCAGTTAGGCACGAGGGAGAGTGAAGACATGGAAGAGAGATACCCCTCTCCTACTTGTTGGATCCTGCCTCACGACTGTTCAACCCGACTTTTGATATGAGTTGCTATCCATAGTTTCCTTTCCTAGGGATCGCATAGGTGGCTGTGGAGGGGAATCCCATGGCACCTGAAGCTAATGTTGTATCACGTTTAGTAGCACTTCTAGAGGGTACCCTTGCAACGATTGCGTGCTTGCACCGGTAAAGGTTGTTGTCTGGAAGTCAACATAACTGCTTCTGATACCTTCGCTAGTAGGCCTGGGGCATAATTACCCTAGACTATTTTCGGAAGGCCCTTGATTTTGACTTTCTTGTATTTTGGTGTCCAGTCCTAATCACCCAGAGTAGAAATACTTGAAATTATTTTCATTGCTTGGATCTTTAGGGGCTTTTAGAGAGTGTTCTTTTCTCCTAGTTAGCGTAGCTTTACAATTTTTTGAGTCTTCAAGTATATATCTTTAAAATAATTCAAGGTGGTTGATCAACTGACTCGTCAATCCAGGAGACTTCGTCAGCTATCACCTACGATTCTAGAGGCTTCTTATTGAAGGTGTAGGAGCAATCTTGCCAGTGGTTTTCAACCAGTGGTAGTAGGCACATTGGAGATTGATCCTCTGGTTGGAGTTATTGTTTCACAAGATAGACCTAGTACAAGTAGAGAATTAGAGAGGAACACTTCGGTTTTTCCTTGAGCCCTCTTCTAGTTGGAAGACAATATTGAGGTTGAAGAGCTTCCTCAGTCTATTACAGCTCCTGATTCTTCACTTCCTCCCAATTATCCAGACGTTTTATTATACGTCATGACTCCGACCAATAGGCCTTCGAGCCCAGGTTTATATTGATCTTTTCCATTGATGACCACTACTGGAAGCATGGAATCCATGAAAAGTGCTATGAGTATGCAAACTCTAGTATCTATAGAAGGAGCAGGAACCATTTCTATACCTTTTGTTACTCCTCGCACTGCTATATTTGGTTCTACTTCCATTTGTTCTTTGAGTGGAAGTTCTCAAGCTATTGCCTTTGGCATTGGCATTTTCCCTTTTCGAACACTGACCAGCACGATTCCTTTGGTTCCTTTAAGTATTCCATTAGCTGCCTCCACATCCATGGTAAGTGGATTAGCTTCTTTTATGGGTTTCCTGTTTAAGGTTGGTCATATACCAAATTCCATTCCAACTTTTGGATCAGTGCCTTTTTCCTCTATGGGTCAAAGTTATAATGCATTTCAATGTTGGGCAAACCCTGTGGTTAGTGTGTCAGGAACTGGGAATCAATCTTATTTTGGACAACAAGGGAATATTTCGTACTCTTCTGTCAGTTCTTTTTTTAACTTTTCTCCCTATGCTAATGCATGGAACCCTTACCAGAGGCTCTCTGCTCCTTTTAACACTTCTCTAGGGGGCAACTTTACTAGTTATGGAGGTTTTTCAGTAGGGGTTAGTCAAAATCCAATTTTTTCTAGACCATAAGGGACTCCTTATGGTTCAGTTGGGTCTACGAGTTACTTCAGGAAACCTGTGCCTTCACAAATCCAGGCCATTCTTTTCAGAAAGTTGGGAGTTCCATCCACACCAGGTGGAATCTTTAGGGTCTGCCATGACTCCCTTCTCTGGCAACTTTAACCTTGCCAGATTTGTCCAAATTAGCTAATGATCCAATTAGGTATAACCCAATTTGGTCTCCGGTCCCAACCAAACTTCCCTCAAATATACCAAAATTCGAGTGGAAGACAGGTGAAGATCCGGGTGACCACTTAAACACTTTCCACTTATGGTGTTCGTCCAACTCCCTGATAGATGATTCAATTAGTTTGAGATTATTTCAACGTACACTAACTGAAAATGTTGGTAAGTCGTACATAAAACTACCATGGGGTACCTTCACTTCTTTTGGTCATTTGGCTAGTATATTTTTGAAAAAATTTCAATTTCCTATCCGATATGATGATGGAACTGAGCTTCTAGCTAATTTCAAACAGGATCAGGAAACTCACATTTCAGCTCATATCCAGGAATGGAGGAGAAGGAAGAGGCTCATTAAATTCGACATTCCACAAGAATTACTTCTTGAATGGTTTCTTAAATCGTTACAGGCTGAGATCTCTAAGTACGTGTCTCTCTCTAGTGTTTTTGCCAAAGAGCAGGCTATTTTCAAAGCCCAGTAGTTCCAACTTATATACTCTCAGTCTGCGGTTCTTCAAAAAGTTCTACCTGATGCTCCTAGATCCAAGGTGGATATATCCAAACTGAAGCCATGCCCCCATTCCGACAAGCTAATCGGATCAATTAATGCCAACACCGCTAACCTGCTAAATCAATTGCAACAATTGTCTTTACAAACCGCTTCTTCTATGGAGGCATCTTCGTCTGTATGTACACATTCCCAACTGACATCTATAAATCCCATCCAAATTTATAACCCCAAAGGACAACAACAATCTGATGTGAAGAAGAGAGAACGAGGTAGGAAAAAGAGCTGGGATGGGAAGGGAAATGCAAAAAAACCCAGCAATGATGCCGGAGGGGGTAAGAAAGAGTTCAAGATAAAAGAAAAATTTCCATGAAAGTTATGAAATGGGGTTCATTTGACTCATCTCTTCCCTAAGATCCAAGACACTCGGCACTCGCTAGTGTACCAAAGGTCCTCTGGCTCCCAGGCTGTCCTCAATGAATGTTTTCCCCAAGGGCAGCAATTAATTGCTGACGCAAACTCTAATGCTGGTACCCCCGCAAGGGGAAACCAGGAAGGGGATAATTCATCAAATATCCACATGATGAGGTTGCATATCGACGTCGCTACGCGATGGTGTGATTACGGTGAATCAGAATCATTTAAGGCTAAGTCTGCGTCTGATGCCTCAGAGTCACTCCATATTGAGAGGCATTCTATTGAGTCTATAGATCGAATGTTGAAAGGCTTTGCAAAGCAATCAACCATTAACCCTAATGTTAGGGTAGCCGAGAACTACTCAATTGCAGAAGATCTAGCTCAGAGTCATAGCGTTAGAGGTACTCCAGTTTTGGCCCACTCAGAGGAGTGCATTACTATCGGCAATCAGAGGAATAGATCCAAAAAATTCTCTTGTCCTTACTTTTGATATGTAAAATGTCAAAAAGGGGCTCCCTCATCATATGGTTTTTTAGATAAAGTCTACATATCGAAAGACCAAAATATTTTGAACCATCATTGATGAGGGAGCTTCCAGATGTTTGATGTCCATTGGATCACCTCAAGTTGTTCCTTCACTGACTCTGTTGACGACATTTGATGGACATTCTCATAGGCTGCATGGGACTATTCTAGCCTTTCCGATCTGTATTGGGAGAATGATGGTAAATATTGAGGTAGAAATAATCGATGCGCATCTAGATTACAACCTCGTCTTAAGAAGGAATTGGATTTATGAGATGGATTCCATAGTTTCATCATTATTTCCAATCCTTTCATTCCTCATGAGGGCAGGATTGTAAAAGTTGATCAGATGGACTATTCTCGAGGTCACTCCCGTGCATCTTCTGACTCTACTGTTCCATTAGTGTACAATCCTAAGCAACCTATAGAGAATTTAGGAGTTGGGATGTACTCTTATTTAATGGGTACTTTTGATCTTCCTTCGTCTAGATCTAGAATAAATGTTATTTCTTCCTCCAAGGGACCTTCTCGAAGAGAGTTCTTTCGAACTCATTATTTTTCGGACCCTTGGACTTTACCATCATCTACAACCACATTAGATGGAGGGAAGGTAGGTGGAATTGAATGTCCTATGTCTGTAGCGGAAATTTCTTATCAGTCTATTGTTAACACTGTATACTCCCACCCCACTCCTTTCTCACGAGAGGAGTTATATGGAGATGTGCCTCCAGCCCGGACCCTCGATTCAACTTCAGCTAAGGATTGCATAGATACAATCTTACCATCTAAAGAAGGAATTCTAGAAGAAAAGATTATTGTTAATAGACAATGGGATGATCTAAATCATCGTTCATATTTCCTCCCTCATTTGCAAGAAATTGAGTAAAGTTTGTCCAGTCCTTTTACTAGTGATGTTCATACATTTTAAACCCTGTGGTCCCAACACATTTTTCTGCCGAAGGTAACGTGTCTGTTATCTCACAAACTATACCGGTTAACATCTATAGGAATCCTAACATAGTAAAAAATGACTTTATTGGAGCTGACTGTTCCCTTGAAGAAATTCAAAATGATACCAATCTCTTCAAAGAGTTTAGTCTTATGAGGAAATGCCTGGAATAGATCCATCTATTGTCCAACATGAGATCAAGACATACGAAAATACTAAACCTATTTGTCAAAAACTTTGACGCGTTAATACTAGAAAATCAATAGCTATCAAAGCTGAAGTCGAAAAGCTACTAAAGGCGGGCTTCATATACCACGTTCCTCAAATTGAGTGGGTCTCTAATCCACTCCCTGTAGACAAAAAGCAAGGAACGATTGGAGTACGTATTGACTTTAGGGACCTAAATAAGGCTTGTCCCAAAGACAATTACCCCCCCACACCCTTTGTTGATCAAATTATTAATGAATGTGTGGGTAATGTAGTTTTTTATTTCATGGATGGATTCGCCTGTTACAATCAAATTACTATACGTCCAGAAGATCAAAACAAGACAAACTTTGTTTGTCCTTGGGGTACGTTTGCGTACAAAAAGATGTCTTTTGGCCTCAAAAATTCTGGAGCCACTTTTCGAGGGGGTCATGTCTTATGCTTTTTAGGACATCAAGCACATTATTGAAGCATATCTGGATGATTTAGCTTCTCATTCTCAAAAGATAATTGTTGATCCTAAGAACCTTCGGTTGATCTTTGAGCGATGTCATTTTTATAAGATCCAGTTGAACCCAAATATGTGTGTTTTCACAGTCACATCCAGTCGATTATTACGATTCATCGTGTCAACAGAGGGGATTCGTGTTGATCCCTTCAAGGTTGAGGCAATACTTCAGTTGTCCCCCCCATATTCCCTACGTCAACTTCAAAGTCTCCAAGGAAAAGAAAATTTCTTGGGGAGATTTCTAGCTAATTATTTCGAGATCACAAAAGGATTTATGCATTTGCTTAACAAAGGGGTCCCACTTTTATGGGATGATTTCATGCAATGATCTTTTGGTTCTTTCAAAAAGGCATTAACCTCTACTCCATTGTTGAGTCCACCAAATTATAGTAGATATTTCCTCTTATATCTTGTTGTAGCATAATCAACCATTGGTATGGTTCTGGTTCAAGAAGATGATGCTTTATGTGAGCATGTAATATACTATCTAAGTCGAGCCTTGGTAGGCCATAAACCAAGCTATTCTCCCATAGAGAAATTATCTTTGGGAGTTGTCCATATTGTCTAGCAGCTTCGGTATTATATTCTGCTTCGAAAACTATTTGTCTTAGCAGCTGTCAATCCATTTAATTTTGTTCTCAATAGGAGAGTGATTGGGGCCAAATATAATAGATGGATTGTCATTTTGTAGGAATTCAATCTCGAATTCATGTTGGCTAAATCTAAGAAATCTTTAGTATTTGCAGAGTTCATATCAGAGCTGCCATGTGAGGAAGAAATTATTCACGAGGAAAATTTTATTGATGAACATTTATTTCTTATTTCTTCACAAAATCATTGGTATGGGGATATGATTATATATCTCCAGACTTCGAAGTTTCCACCCGCTTTTTCCAAAGATGAGCGTAGATAGTTGCGTCACCTCGCTAAGAATTATGTTATTATAGGTGACACATTATATCATCTCAGGATTGATTCAATCCTTAGGCATTTTTTAACCTCGGAAGAAGCCCAGTCAGTTCTTAATGATTGCCACAGTGGAGATTCTAGCGATCATCTATCTGGGCTTGTAATAGCCCAAAAAAATTTGTGAGCAGGCTAATTTTGGCCTTCAACTTTCAAATATTGTATTGAAGTGGTCAAAATATGCCATCCTCGTTAGGTCTATACTTGGAAAATGCAGGCAAATCTACCTCCGCTTTTCCCTGTTATCATTATCAGTCCTTTAACAAAGTGGGTCATTGATTTTACTACTTGTAATCTGCCTTCAATAGGAAATCACAAGTACATCATTGTAGTCGTAGACTACTTTACGAAGTGGGTTGAGGCCATGCCTACTTTTAAGAATGAGAGTGAAACAACATCCTTTTTTCGCGTCAATCAAGTTATTTCCCAGTTTGGTAACCCTAAAGAGATTCTCAGTGATCATGGAAGTCATTTACACTATCAACTGATGTCTGAATTGGCTCTCAAGTTGGGTTCTGGCAAGAGCATTCTTCTCCATATGATCCTTATGCCAATGTGCATGTTGAAGTCGTGAACAAATCCCTTAAAATCATCCTTCAAAGGACGATTAACAAAGCTAGATCCAATTGGCACATCATGTTGTATCTGACACTTTGGGCATACCAAATGTCAGTTAAAACTACCACTGGCTTTAGTCCTTTTCAATTGGTTTACCGGTTGGAATCTATCTTTCCTATTGAATGTGAAATTCCTTCCCTTAAACCAGTTGTTGAACTTCTTCTATAGACTTCTAGTGTTGAGGAGTGCCCCATTCATTTGGAGAATCTTGATGAGTAGCATTTAGATGTCGCCACAACGAATGAAGCCCATAAAAAGAGGGTAAAAAATCAATATGATAAAGTTGTCCATCCTAGAAATTTTTCTAAACGTGACCTTGTCCTAGGCTACGATCAAGACAAAGACGCATTAGGGGCAGCCAAGTTTAAGTCTATGTGGTACAATACCTTTATAGTCAAGCGACTTTTGAAAAAGGGAGCTTATGAATTAATTGAGATTGAAGGAAAGAAGTTGACGGAGCCCATAAATGGGCTCTACCTTAAGAAGTACTTTTCTTAGGCTTCTATTGGGCACTTACTTGTTTGTGTATATTGTATGTTTGTACATATCTATCTATCAGTTTTAGTGAGGTAGATATTTTTGATCTGCTTTGGCATGTATTCATGGACAATTCAATATATTTAGGATTCATCGATGATGTGAGTAGGCATACCCAGAATCTTGCTTCCGCAACTTGGGTGATTTATTATGCATCTGGCTAGTTGATGGTTTCGAGAGGAGTATGTGTCAATCCTACTTTGAATAATATTTCCAAATATACTTCCATTATTAATTTTCTATCTGAGGTGATATCTCTTGATATTGATTCATTAGTGGTTTATTTAGACTCACAACTTGTGGTATCTCAACTAAATAACATTTATCAGGTACGAGAGCCCTATTTGTATCGCCAATTTATGAGAGTATGATTGTTACAATGATCATTTATTTATATCACATTTGTTCACATTCCATGACCATAAAATTCCTTCACAGATTCTACTGCTAATCAAGCTTTAGAGTGGCATATAAATCATTCATCGAATTCAAAAACATAAAAAATATTCGAAGTATCATTTGTATATATGATCATCATAAAATTGCATGTATACAAATAGAGTGTTTGTGTCCCAAATAATATGAAAAATTCGGGACAAAATTCCCTTGAAAATTTGGACTTATTCCCATCATCATGTCTAATCATAAGAAGATCTAATCATCTATCTAGTTGGCTCAAGATGAGTAGCTAGAAAATAAACAATGGCATTGGCCACATGCCGAAATAGTCGCATCTAGTCTTGTGGTACTCCTACCACACGACGCTACATCTCCTTGCGTAAGTACTCTATGGTTATCATGGGTACTTGGTGAGTGAGTCTCACTAATTTCCTCTGAACTACATGGAGAACTCTCTCCATCTCAGCTACAGCCCCTTCGACATCTCTTCCATG
This sequence comes from Pinus tabuliformis, assembly GCA_031772625.1. Lineage (NCBI taxonomy): Eukaryota > Viridiplantae > Streptophyta > Pinopsida > Pinales > Pinaceae > Pinus > Pinus tabuliformis. Next base: position 834,022,584 of record CM062811.1, on the reverse strand, counting down.
ATGCCTATGTCGGGGAAATATGTTAGGTCTCATTCGTCCCACATATGAAGCATGATAAATATATTTTGTAGGTGTTTTGTCTCATCAAAATATTTTTAAGTTCATTTATATTAAATGTCCAAAAAATATTAAAAAATTCAAAAAATAAAAAAAATATTACCCATGGCACCCCATGCTACATTTCATGGTAATAGTATAAATCTAGATCTCCCTGTAAATCCATTCCAGCATAGGGGTAGTCGTCAACTGTGATGACTTGTTGATTCCACCATCCAAAAAAATTGTCATTAAAATTTGTCCTAGGGAGATCACCACACCCTAGGCATTCCATCAGGTCATCCCATCTACCCATCCACAGATCCCTCAGGTTGCTGATGGTCGATAATACCTTGGACCAAATCCTAGGTACTTTCTCAAAGAAGAACAAGCATAAGTTGTGTCGCATCTGAAATTATTTTCTGACCCTTCTAAATGGAAGTGAGTTGGTTCTTCATGTTGGTCATTAGATTTGTACACCAATCAAACATAATAGTGAGGCATTTCACTCCTAGGATCATGGATACACGTAAGGCCTAATGTAAAGCAGTAGAACTGTTCACCCTGGCGATGGTAAATAGTAGGATTTACAAGGATAAACTCTCTACGTACTTGATTGGAATCTGACTTCTAATATTTTCAGGACTACCAGGATAGTATATGTGTATGTAGTCTTCTACACTGAGACTACCTCTCATCCTGCCAATAGAATGCACTATCTCTCCCCTTCGAGAAAGACTAGTAATGAAGTAAATATCTTCTATCTCGATCCTTAGGGGCATCTAGTCAATCCTAAATGCATCATCCTCTGCACTCCAATAATGAATTAGCAACTCAAGCAACCATGTATTTTCCTTCATCTTAGCCATTTTAAAGAATTTTAGCAAGCCACAACCTGTCAAAGAATATACAACATTTTGATCCTCTGTTACTTGGTTATCAGCGGCACAATGATCCCTTTCATGCTAGGTGATTTTCATCCTGCCCCAAAAAGATGTTTCAAATGATTAGATTTATGTTTTAATTTTTTTACTCGCACACACAGAGGTTCCTTTTTTACACAGTCACGTGTAGGGCCCTTGTATACATGGGTTACCTGTATTCAACCCGCATGTCTGCAGAGTTGAGATTTTTAACATATTCTCCTACAGTCAAATTATGAAAAGAACATCTAAAGAGTATCACAAATGATTAAAATCATGATAAAAGGGTTACTTGGAAGTTTAGGAGTGATTTGAATGGTTGGATTTGACGGAGGAAGTTTGTTTGTGTATGTCTCCACAGCTCTTTGCTCAAAACAAAATGAAAAATAATTGAGTCCAAAAGTCCTTATATAGGTTGAAAAATAAAAGTTATTTTCTCAAAATTTGATTTTTATCTTATGGAATTTTTTACCTTTTGGCTTGGAGTGTCAGGAATGGGTTATATTTATAGGAAATTTTAGAGACTTCTTCGAGAAATTGTGTTGGTCCCATGACCATAGGCCCGTCATGGCAGGTATCGTTTTCTTACTGGCATATACATTAGGGAATACCACTTTCCACTGCATTTTGCATACTAGCCTCCATACTACGATATGTTTTCCATAGGGTCGACCCCATCCTGTCTTGGTTCAAAAAACCATTTTCAGTCGCTGACTTTAAAATTAGGACACGATGCTAGAGCCAACCTTTACATGGGCATCTTAGTTAGATCTTCACTGATGTTTGTTTCCCATGCTTCTATATTGAGTAGGCTCGCGAGTCCTCTTTAGTCCCATCATGACTTGTGCGTTGAAGAGTCATTCTCATTCTTCTGTGATACTTTCTGACCTTATATCGTAGAGGCTACTTTCTGTTGAGTTGTACCACTGCATTGCATATTGACTATTTGCACCCTTTGGCCTTGATCCAACTTCACTTGGACTTGTGTTTAAGCAACTTTTCGACCATGTCTTCTACGAAATCAACCTTGCAATCACTTAGCCTCTGCAACTTGATGCACCCTCTTATCTATGGAAAGAAAATTCATTTGGGTGTCCTTGACTAGTTTCACCACCTTGCATTGAGCATAGGAATGTTCCCCTCCGAGGAACTAGAGCATATTTTTTTTCAACACTCATTCTTTCCACTATACTATAGCATTCCCTTATTCTTTTTCAAGCTTCATATAAAAGAAAAAGACAAAAAAACTTATATATTGCAAAAAGAGTGGGAATAAGACATTATTTCCATATTTGATGGTAGCTAGAGTTAGTTGTGTCACCCTTGAACAAAGCACTCAAAAGTAAGTCTTTCCTCCATTGTGATGGGTTTTAGTTTGACTTAGGAGAGCCTTAACCTTATTATTGAGTCAGTACTTCTCCGATTGGTTACCTTTTCCAGTCATATGGAGAGTTTTCTTATGCCTCCTACATGATGAACTTATACAAAGTTAGCATATGCTTCCATCTAGTCACAGTTGAGTCATGCTATTGTTCAACGGATCTAAACCTGAGTCGGTCTCTCTACAGTGTCTCTTGACCTATTTTTCAGTCGGCCATCCCTAGTTGTCAATGTCATGTTCTTTATCACATCAGCTATATTGGTCCTTTGCTCATGCCAAATTGAGAAGGTCTTCATTCACTTCTTGCTCGCGGATCTTACTCTTATTGACTATGACAAATTTCTCTAAGGGAAGGTCTAGAGCTGCACCCTAGCCCTATATTCATTATTGAAAGGTTACCTTGTGCTCAACATCAATCAGTATCATGGGTCTTTGACTGAGTGGTTTCCCTTATGTTCGACATCAAATTTCATTATCACACATTGGGATTCGTGCAATGCCTTGGTTTCTATTTGACCCTATTGGTGGATTCCTCACCTCTATGTCAGCTTTAATTATTGGTTGATTCAGAGGGTTTTTATCGTGTGCTAGCCACATCTTGTGTATGCTGGAAATGTGCTTCGATTAGGTTACTACATCTTTATTCATCCCATTCCTTCCACATTATTTGCCTACGAGTTACACTCGCACTAGATTGATGAATAATGCCTTAATTCCTTCCTTCCAGTAGATCTTTTCCCATTGACTTCATCTCATTTCTCTAAGAAAGAGATCTAGAGTCCATTTGGAAGTACCTTAGGGTTTGTAGTCATCATTGGAAGAGTCCTTCGCTATCGATAATTGGAAAACCTCATTGTCTCCTGATTGATAGATTCTTCCAAGTGTTCAAATACAACTCATTTATTCGCACTTGTTCGATTGTACTAGGTACCTTGACTCTCATCATCATTATTGGTGAGTAGCCTCGTGTTTGTTAATGGTATACATCAATGACCAGTAATCAAATGATTTCTCACATGGTATACTTTAGATCATTTACTCCCATTGTGTAGAAATGTACCATGGTGGTCGGTGAAGACCTTAGGTTTGCATCAGCATGTCTTCATTTACTTGTTAGTTGCTCCTAGTTCTACTAGTTGACACCATCCACCTTACATATTGCAGTTCCTTACAATGATATCTTTATGTTCGAACCCAAGTTGAAGTGTAGTACCATTTATTCCATCATGTTCACTTGGTACTATTTGGATCAGTTTCTTAACTTCAGTGATCAACTTCATACTTCAGTATCATTGATCAACTCTTTATATGTGATATTAAAAAATGTACTTTCTTGATTATGATCAGATGATCCATTATTGTATTTCTAGTTACTTTATACTTGTATGGATATTGGATCCACTTTTTTACTTGACATGAAGAGATGCTTTACTATTTGTGAGCATGGGTATGCCCGCCTTAGACAACAGTTTCTTTTTGATCTCTTTTGTTGGCTTGGCAGGCTGAATTATGGTGAACTCATCCTCGGTCTCGGCATGATTACTTCTATGCACTTAATACATTTTGGCCACAATGTACCCCTTATGACCTCATATATTAGGGGGCATTTATTATAGCACCATTGACCACTCTTTGTCGATTTGATGTGCTGATTATGGCCTAGGGAAACCCTTCCTTCTAGACTTGGTCCAAAATTTAAAAAATAGTGTTTTATTCCCTATATGATACCTTTCCCTATGATAAAAGTGTGTACACGCAGGTCAACATATACACAACCCACGTACATATGTTAAAACACTTAAAAAAAATAAATTTCCTTAATTTTGGGTGGGGTTCACAGGTTTTACCTGTTGCTCACCTCCTATTTTTCGTGGCCCAACTATTTCACAAATGAAAAAACTTATTCGGAGAACTATAAATAAACCTCCATGGAAAGGCCTTAAGTGAGAAGATATGAGATATTTATATTATAGTGAGATTATACTTGATTGAGTCTAAGGAAATCCCTATGCCTTCTACACTCCCCAAAGCTTTAGGAAACCCTTGTTTCCTTTTTGGAGATATCCTTCATCTTTCTTGAGATATCCTTGTATCGGTGATGGAGGAGGATTTATAAGGTTGGGAAAGGATGGTTCCGCTTGGAGCCGAAGAAGGACTCAGGTCATATTTCTCGACTTTACTTGTAGCTAACTTCAATAAAGGAATGTTGTTCTGTTTCCAATATTAAATGTGTTTATGCATCAATTTGTATTGTAATTTGTTTATGAATCTTACATAGATGCATAATTTCTCATTTGTTTATATGATTTAAAGTTAATATCATGAACATGCTTTATGTTTCATTTGAATAATTTTCAAGTTTTGAAGACATTAAGAGAAGCTGAGGGTTTGCATGCTACGAGATCTACTCAAACGTAGGACTTCCAGGTCAGGACACTCTTGCATAGTTCAGTAGAATAAGCATGTAAGTTGATTTCCGGGGCATTTCTTGTTGTGGTTTACCCTCCGCTCTGTTGGGCTTCTCAACCTAAGACTATAGGGTGTTCTCACCTGCAACAAAGATCACCATACAAATGTTATGAAGATGGATGGTAAGCTTTTTTATTAAGTTATTTCCATTTTGATTGACCCTAGATATAATTATAGTTATGTTAGTCTTGACCTGGTAGATAAGTGTCATTTGAATAACGAAATGCATTCAAAATTCTGGTTAGTGTAGTTGGCTATAGGTACAAAGAAGAGAGTGTATCACTGTGTAAGAGTCTTTTCATTCGAGTTAAATCGCATACCTACCTCCGCACATTTTAATGTATTTTTATTGGGGTCATATAGTATTATTTTGGGTATAAACTATTTGTATCTTCATAGGACCAAATTGGATTGTTATGACAAGGTGATTAAGTGCTTGGATGACAATGGAGAACAAAGAATATTGTAGGGTAAGAAGAAGGAAACATTGGTTAGAATGGTGATAGTTATGCAAGAAAATGAAGTCATAGAAAAGGGTGTGTGTTATTTGCAGTGAATATTTCTAGTGACAAACGTAATGATGTTGAAGATGCATAGGTATTGAGCAGGTACCCAATCTTGCAACAATTTTGGGATGTGTTTCTAGCATAGATTTTAGATTTGTAGCCTCACAAGGAAGTGGACATTTCCATTGATTTGGTATGAGGGGCATCACGAGAATCAAAGGCACAATACATGATGAGAACACTAGAGTTAGTAGAGCTAAAGTTACAGTTGAAGGGAATGATTAACAAGGGATACATTAGGCCAAGTGTGTCATCTTAGGGTGAACCAATGTTTCTTGTGAAGGAGAAGGTTGGTCCTCTCAAGATATACATTGATTACACGAAGTTGAAAAAATTGAGCATCAAGAAAAGTATCCATTGTCGAGGACCAATAATTTTTTTGATCAATTGAAGGGAGTGTAGTGTTCCCGAAGATTGGTCCAAGATCAGGATACGATCACGAACACATCAAAGAAGAGGAAATTTACAAGACAAATTTCTGGACTAGGTATGGGAATTTCGAGTTTGTTGTGGTTCCATTTGGTTTGGGTAATGCTCCAACTACCTTTATGTGTTTAATGAATAGTGTATTGTATCCTTATCTGGACAAGTTTGTTATTGTATTCATTGATAAAATCTTGATATGTTCTAAAAAAGATGAAGAGCAACTCAAGCACTTCGAAATAATATTGAGATTGTTGAGAGAGAATCAATTGTATGATAAGCTCATTAAATGCATTTTCTCTCAGATAGAGGTACATTACTTGGCACATGTTGTTTCCAAGGAAGGCATAGTAGTGGGTCCAGAAAACATAAGAGATATTATAGAAAGAGAAAATCCTAGAAATGTGGATGATGTAAGATCATTTATGGGCTAGCAAGTTATTTTAGGAGGTTCATCAAGAACGTCTCTCACATTTCATATCATATTACCTCACTACAGAGGCAAGGTAATAAATTTGAACGGATAGAGGTATGTGCAACCAATTTTGAGCAATTGAAGCAGTTGTTGACACATTCCCTAGTGTTAAATATTCCAGATGCGAACAACGAGTTTGTGGTGTGTAGAGATGCTTGCAAGAGAGGAACTGGTGAAGTCCTTATGTAGGAAGGATAGGTAGTATGCTATGAGTCATCGAAATTCAATGAGCATGAGAGGGATTATCCGACACATGAACTCTAGTTGGTAGTGATCATCCATTTACTGCGGATGTGGAGGAACTATCTTCTTGGAAAAATGTTTATATTGATGAGTGACCACAATGGAATGAGGTATCTTTCTAACCAACCAAATCTAAATTCTATGAAAGCTAGATGGTTGGCCATGACCAGTGACTTCAACTGTGAGATCAGGTACATCAAGAGAAGGAGAACATGGCTGCAAATTCTCTTAACAGGAGAATACATGTGAATAATATAACAACTATGAGTTCTTATAGGACATAGTTATAGGATTGGATCTTACAAGCATGACAATAGGATGACAGGTACATGGAGCTTATACACAGGTTACAACAGGGTACAGGTGGTCAAAATGTGGACTATCATATTAAAACAGATGGTTTGGTCAGATTTATGGATATGATATATGTGTCGAATGACATTGAGCTCAGGAAGACTATCTTGTGAGAGTTTCATGAAAAATTTTATTCAGGTCACCCAGGATATCAAAAGACATCGACAATAGTGAAGAATTTTTATCATTCCAGAATCAGAAGAAGGAAGTGAAGGAAAAGTGTAAGACTTGGTTGGATAAACACATTAGAGCCCTTGATGGGTTGAGTTAATAGTCGTCAAAGTGATGTTTGGACAAACGCTTTGGAGCCCGAAAATAGGTGTGGGTTGAGTTACTAGTCCTAGAAGCCTTGGTTGGAAAAAATGCTCTAGAGCCCTACGCAACTTGGGTAGAGACCGATCTAATGTATGGTGTTGAGTGGGAATTACTGGTTGAGGGTTCAGGTTGTTTTTCTTCTGCAGCCCTTGTTTGGTTTTGTTTGATTTGTTTCATGTGATCCCACATTCATGCATGGAATATGGTGTGGGGGGTGATTTGCTAAAAGAGATATTTGGTTCATCAAAAACTATGGTCAAGTGGTATGTGGAAGTCCCGAATTGGTTGGATTTTCATATTTCAATAAGAGCTCAGTTTCCTTGATTAAATGTGCTTGATATTATGCGGCTTTCATGGTTGTTTCCTCGTGAATATATCTCTGGTTATTCACTGGTTATAAGTATGTTTTATTATAGTTATGATGTATGAATCTCAACATGTTTGTGTTAGTATATGATATTTTATTAAATGGATGATCTAATAGATAACAATGTAGCTATTGTGAGGTAATATCGGTCCTCCTTGACGATTCTAAGATAAGTATGAAATCCCTATGCTCAGAATTATTGTTGTGACCTGTAGATTACATGTTTGTGATATGTTTGATGAAATGATTGTCATGGGTAGTAGGGGTCATATTAAGTCCTTTCTCAAGTGTTTGTGTCAATATCCTTGTTTCGATGTTATTTGTCATTTTTTAAAGTTTCATGAAGTTCTTAGCAGTGGCCTGAGTCCTGAACCCGAAAAAGTGGCACATAATATGGGGTAGATGGCACATGTCCCTAAAAAGTGCCGCAATCACATGGATTCCTTACTGTGAGAGTGAATGGAGTGTCCCAGTCACATGCATTCCTTGTCATGGGAGCAACTGAGTTTCTAGGTACATAAAATGTCAATTTTCTTCAAGGGTTGGTCACTTAAAAGGGTTGGTTGGATCCTGAATGTTCTGTAGCATATTGTGGAAGGTTAGATTGGTTTTTTCATGCTAGTTCCACTTTCTTAAATTCACATGGGGATTTGAATAATATCATAGTAAATCTTCGTCAAATGTTTTCCCTAGTTGGATGGTTTACTTGGGTAAATGTGGGAAGAGGTTGTTACATTTTCCAACACCCAACCTTGTAACTACATGAATATTTTTGAAATTCATAATTTCTTGTTTTGGGATAGTTCGTAGCAAATTATAAGTTATATTATTTTAAATTTTTTCAATAATGTTCCTGAAATCCTCCAAGGAGTGATCCCCAATCCACACATATTAGAGAAGAAAAAATAGTTCTTATCATTTAAGGGACATACTGTCGCTATGTGCCCCTCTTCCCAATATGGATAACTATATAATATCCCTTGACCTTGCCCACGACCACAACCACGACCTCTTTTGACCATGACCGTGACCTGTACCATTATATCCCCATCGGTGACCATCATTACCTCCTGAACCAGTTCCTCATTAAACTGATTCATTCCATGTGTATGATAAACAATGTGATAATTTGGTTCATTTTTTCCATTAACTGGGAGTTCTTGTGTGGAGTGTGTATTATCTTAGCAAATGGCACATCATTTTGGCTTCAAATTTTGAATATTATATTGGCAGTATTTCCATGCATGATTTGAAGCGATTTGATAGATATCACAATATACATCAGACTATACCCATTGAAGGTCATGATAAAAAAATATGCATATTTAAAAGTGTCTTTAGTATGTCATTCCATGCAATAATTGGCTCACCATAGGTTGTTATTTTGAAGTGTTAAAGCCAATAAGGAATTTTGTAGTTGTTCAAACTTGTCTTCAAGTTTGTTGCCAGTGGGTGACATAATTGACCGACCTTCATGCATTTTGAGTTGGCCATGGATATTTTGGAGGAGAGTAGCCACATAAAATTGTATTAAGAGGTTTTTGTTTATAACATATGGAATCTATCTCAATAAGTATTTAAATGTTTTATCGTAATATCATATTGATTCATTTGGTTGTTGTTTAATTTGTTTTAATTTGTGTGCTTCCAAGTGCTTTCCATATTAAAACTGAAAGAATATGATGAATCTATTCTTTATTTCAATATTTTTATTTTAAATGCATCTATGTAAGATTCATGAACCATGCCAAAGAACGTTTCTTTAAGGCTGCAATAAGCTGCACCATTTTTTTTTCTCTTCATCAGTAAGATCATTTGTAGACCATAATTTCTCACAGAAGAAGCAATGTTGTTTAGAGTCTCCATCACCCTCATTGAGGGGTATATGGTTAAATTCCATTTTTTTGGAGTGTCAAAATTCCATATTTTAGAATGTTATTTGGTTGCTCATTTTAGCAAGATCGATGTTGCGTCGATTGTACTAAGGTGTGTTATTTTCCTCTTTGTCAACAATGTCCTTTGAAACTCATTAGTGAGTTTCACACACACAATCTATATACTCTATAAATGGAATCTCTTGGGGTAATGACTTTGCGTCGATCGGGTTTGTGCTTTAAACTTCTTCTAGGATACTAGCTATGACAGGGTGCACGATCGTGAGATTCTGAAGTTGGAGAAGTACTTATTCTACATCTTTATTGTTAATGCTTGCTTAATCTTCATCGGGCTTTTCAATTTATACATGATTCCTTTATTATTATTCATTATGCCAAAGTACAGGTGTGTATGAATAATTTTGTGATTCTTGTTGAAGGAATTATTGAACAGTGGGACTTTTTGTTGATGTAGTTCGAGTTCGTCTTATTGTTGGACTAAAGTCATCAAATTCCATAGCGTCTACTTTCTCTCTAAGGCTTATAAGTAGACCATTATTCTCTGTCACAGTAGGATATGTTATGCATCCCATCTCAATTGAGTAGTCCCATGCATCTTCCCTCTGAAGCTCTCAATTCTTCATTCTCATCCTCTATTACTCTTGTTCTCTTTTTTTTCTTGTCACTGATCTATATTGTCCCTTGCTATTTTCTATATATCAGTCAACTGCTTGTATTTTCAATTATTATTTCATTGGAAACTTTCTTGTTGCTATTTTCTAGTAGTCAACCTTCTTACTCTCATCTTTATGATTTATATGTACTTCTCCAACTTTACTCTTTTTCCCCTTTCCTTCTTTATTTCTCATGATCTATTACCCCCCCCATGATGACCTCACTTAGTGTAAGTTCCTATGGGAGTAACCGATAACGATATTTATTTTCTTAAAAATTAATCCCAAGCCTCTCTTGTCTCTTTGCACTACGTGCCTAAGAAGTTTTTCCAATTAGTTTACTCCTTTTGTTAGTCAATATTGGGCGGAGTATTGAATGGGGGATGATACTCGGCAATATGTCCTACACCCTTGTTCAGAAGAAACTTATGTAAAAGGGTAGGAATTGTGCAGAAGATGATTCAATGAAAATCATCTTAAAATATGGCTTTAATACATTCAACAAACGTTCAATCTTTTATTGGTTGTTCTTCACAAAATCCATCTAGAATCAACTCAACCCACTCATGTATATTTTTTGACTGTTGTTTGATAATTTCAACAAAAATAACGCATTAGTCTAGTTTAGAGGGTTTTCATTAGTAACCCGATCAAGGAATTTCTTGATCTCTATCATGGCACCTTCGAAAAAATGCGCATGTTCTTTTGTGAAGAAATTGGCTTTGGCTTCTGCGATTGATAGTTGGTTTCTCCATGCATATTTCTTTAGGTGGTTATTGATTTTTGTCTCGCACCATAATTGTAGCTCCTCTAATTTTAGCATTTATGATTGCATACTTTTGTGATTTGATTTTTGACTACCTGTAATGGAAAAGATGTTGTAATCTAGGGAAAATTGAACATAGTTACTAGTAGTACAAACATTGATCAATCACGTAAGAATAATAAGTAAACATACAAAGATACAGTAATGGAGAAGTAGTGAAATCACTTCGATACATTATCTCTTATTAGCCGAATCAGAATAGATACATTGATATAGGGACCAATATATATAGATCATCGGGACAATTAAAATAGTCAAATTTTGCAAACAAAAACATTAAGCAATCCGACATTAGTTAAATATTATGACATTTTTTGTTACAATGTATATTTATTGACTCGACTTGGGCTAGTCAGCTAGGCATAATAGCTCCTCCAATAGACAAAATCAATATAAGAAAATAATCACATGTACATTTAAACAAATGAGAAACTATTTTCTAAAGCAAGCCCTAGAATAACAATAATTAATATTAACATTTTAATTATGAAAGTAAATGATAGAATAGATTTTAACTGAGAACACAGAGTGAAGAGGACCAATTTGAGCATTTCATATTAAAAACATAGGAAAGTTCTCTCAAATGTCTGAAAAATATTATATTCACATTTTAATAAATAGTGAAACACTAGTACATGAGTAATTGAGCAAGTAGCAACTGAAAGCTCCCTAATTATATAAGACAAAAATGAATCACCACATTTCTTATAATAACACTAGTCAAGTCTATGATTGGGTATCCACATCACTACCCATAATCTGAGCAAGAAAAAACCCCTCATCATGGAAGTAGAGATAATTCGTATGGATCACCTACAAGCCACCCATATATTATCTGCATGTATGACCTGTGAGGAAGAAAAGTGTTTGAGTAGTAGTCTAGGTCTCTTACCTAGAAAAATAGGGGAAATTATCGAAGGGTCTAAATGATGTGAGACTAAAGAGATGAGATGTACTTGTAGATAAAAATCACAAAAAACCATAACAATATTCGAGAAAGAAACTATGGACACCCAAAACTCATGTTGTTAAAATCAACCCTAGAGAAAGGGGGTCATGACTACCTACATATCGATCTTTCAAGACAATCGCATATCACTTAGGAAACAAATGGAGCAATCTAGTTATACACATATTTGAAGAAATGTTTGTATCTCATAACAGGGTGTGAATGCTAAAGTAAAATAGGAAACCTTGAATGCTAAGAAAAGAAGAAACCATGTTCATCATTTACTCGTAGTAATGAATTATAGCCAAAAACTATTTCTTAGTGGTAATATGAGAGTTGTTAATGCTAACTAGTTGGAAGCCCATAAGAAGGGATACGATCGAAAGCCATTTTTTAAACCCTAGTCAAAGGACTTTGCTAGGTCAAAATTAGGAAAGAAGCACACCAACTACTTTTCCTAGAAACTAATAAGTTCATAAGGTAGTGGGAACTACATGTTACTTATAAGGCATAATAAAAACCTCACTAAGATCCTTGGATGGACTATACAAGTAGAAAAGTTAATGTTAAAATATTAAAGGACACATTTTACACATATTTTTGTCACCATTAAGAAAATGACCACCAATCCAGATCTCTTGTTATCCGATGAAGTGTTCCAAGCATTCCCCTAAAATGTTGAAAGAAATCAATTCGATACATAACAATAATCCTAGATTACATAGATTAAAAACCTATTTTAAGCACTTGCACAGTTTTCCTATCCATTGCTTGCAGAAGCACAATTTTGACCATTGCCGCGTACACAAGCCTGTGATCCATTTTCCATTAACAACTGTGCAAATATCTTAACGAAAGAAAAAAATAAAAATCACATTATAGAAGCCTTGTTTGAGGAATATTTCCCAAATGAAGGTTGTGAGCCCCTACATACATGGGCCTCATCCATCTATTCATGGGGAATATTCCCTCTCTTTGTGGAACCCTAATCCCTCTCTTTATGGATCTCATCCCTTGGGAAGAGGATCTCAAACCTCCTCCTCTTGGCCTATAAATTCAATACGGACCATAGGGTAAGGGGGGTTTTTGATTGTAAAGTTATGTTTTTGGATTGGGGATGGAAGATTATCATTGAAGGAAGGATTCAAGACTATTGGGAAGCGGCTTGCAACATCGAGGATAAGGTTATATTGCTCCTTCTTATTCAACATTGATACAAAAGAGTGTTTCTTTCCCACTGTAGTTTTCAATGGATTTGATGTGTTCTATGTTTACTTCCACTTTAACCTTGATAATGATATTAGGCGTTAGTTTGCTTCATCACTAGTATTGGTTTTATTGAGTCATTTATCTATCATATGCCTTTGATCCTTCATTTTTATTAGGTTTGCAAGTCTAGATTCTAAGTATTGAGGAGATGCATGAAACCAAAGCAAGGATATTCATCAGGTATTTCACTTAAAATTAATGGATTTCATATTCGAACAATATTTCTTATTATTCAATAGGAATGAACTCAGGGAAAGATTTACTAGTTTTTTTATTTGTTACTAGATTCAACCATTGAATCTAGGGAGATTTCTCTTGTTCGTGAGAGAAATTTTCCACCATAATAATAAGATGGTTACTGATGGTCATAATAAAGGTTTAAAGGTAAGCCATGAAAATTTCAGTAATTTTAATATTGGCAGAGGATTAGATTAGATGAAATTTCATCTTGATAGGATGATGTAAGTTTTGCAGTAAAGTGAAGAATACGAAAGCTACAAATCCACTCTACAGAAAATGGTTAAGTGGAATTTATTGTAGGTGAAACTGACGCAAAGGAGAAATGCTTAATTGAAGGATGAAAAGTTTAGAATGGTGGATTTGAAGAAGAAATAACTATTAAAGGACAAGTTCCCCATTATGAACTAGAGTAGGGGTAATTCATTGAAAATGATGTTGATTGGAGACCTATTAACAGTATCACGAAGTGTGTGGAATGTTTGAAGAAACATGAGGAAGATTTGATGAAAGAGGCATCAAAATTGACAAGTTTTGTATGAGTATAGGTCAACAAAAGAAATTCAATCATTTGAAGTTATTGCAGACATGAAAGAGGATGAGACTACATTGTCTCATATGGGTAACCAAATAGAGAATCATACACAATTATGTAATGCAATTACTAGAGGACGAATGTAGGAACTTGTTGATTGAGAAAGAAGATAAAGTTGGCTCAGAGAGATAGCGAAACGGAGAACATAAATAAGTGTTGGAAATAATACTGAGAGGGGGGTGAATCAGTATTATCAAGTCAATAATTTTCATTTCCATAATCAGATTCATGTATGCTACTTCAGTTAACGGAACTCACGTGTATACGCAACTGTGATTAAAGAAACTAGCTTATATCCAACAAACTTATGATTCAGTTAGTACATCATATGCTGATCTTTAATTAATGCATCATAACCATATAAACAGTAACCAGGTGTAGTAAAAAAATAACAGACACACACACACATGAACACAAGATATAATGTGGAAACCCAGTGTGGGTGAAAACCACCTGCTGCAATCGTCTCTATCTTCTTTTAATAATAGAAAACTTCTTTTTACAATTTTTGTACTGGTGCAGTCTTATACCAGTATGCAGGCCTCTACCTGTAGAAGGCTATAACTTTCTCTCGTTCTACTGCTTCTACTGGAAGGGAGCTGCAACCCTCTAGCTCTTGTACTAGTTAATGTGTTTACTAGTACGTAGATGCCGACCTACAGAAGGCTAAAACCTTCTCTTTTCTTCTAGGGACCACATTTCATGAATTTTCAGACTGGATCCATCAATAACATCAAAGCACAAAATCAATCACCATCAACTATGTCTGCATCATCAATCTCTGAATCACCCAATAACTGAACCACTAAAACCCTGTCATCAAAGCATAGTCACCAGAACATAGAGCAAAACACAGAACTCTGCAACAACCACTAGACCCAACAGCAATATCAAATCTTATAATGTATTCGCTTCTTTGCTAAATCGAACCAGCATGCATACACACTGTTATTAAAGGGAACCTGCGTATATGCAACTTCTGTATGCTAAACCAGCATGTATATGCTATTTTACCAAGGCCAACATGCGTACAGATCCATAAATCCTAAATTAAATCATCACAATTATTTCAAACTTCATTCATACCCAAATCATCATATTTACATAGTAAAAACATGTGTCAATATTCAGATCTTGAATGTTCAAGATCAAAGCACATAACGATACTTTACTTCAAGCATTAAGATCTTCATCCATCATTAGATCTTCATCAAGTACTAAGTTTCATCCACGATCCAGATCCAGCTATGCACCATAACCCAATAACCTGTATGTTAGATCTTGCACTTCATCGGATATTCAATACTTGAGTGACTTGGCCTAATGATCTTCTCCTCCTTTTATTGTCTTAGGCCTTACTCAATACCATGGACCAAAACCACTTCGAACCAATACCTTGGACCAAATACTTGGGGTCAGCACTTCGGACAAGATACCTTGGACCAATACCATGGATCAAAATACCATGGACCAAATACCACGGGCCAAATCTAAGTTTTTGAACATGTACGTGCCTTTCCTTCCATGAAAGTATGTGTATACGCTATACGCACCTTTTGGTCTGCAAACTCGTGTGTACACACAGATTGGTCAATGGGGAACCTGCGTATACCTCTCTTTCTTCATTCTGTGAGTCTGAACTGTGATCTATCATCTGAGCGTGTTGCCATCAAGGACAACACCTGTGTCATAGTGTCAAATCTATGTCATAATGCCAACAATCTCCCCCTTTGGACTTGATGGCAACCCCAAGTCATTCTCCCCCTTTGTCATCAAGGGAAAAGGGTTATGCTCCCCCTGAGTACATGTTGAATTCTTCAATGCGCTGAAGTGCGTTGATCAAGCTCCATGCTCCAGTCCATGCTCCCCTTGAATATAATCCAGGTCTGTAAAAGGATGTTCTAAAAGAAGAACATGACTCTATACATACATCATAAATGACCTTCCTATCACCAATGAATCATACATACATCCATCTCCCAACCATGTGGGGATATACCAAGTTTGACTTATCCAGCCAACCAAGTGGGGATATACCAATTGTTTATACATGTGAAAATAAGAACATTACATCATCCATCCCATGCATAGTGGGGAAACAAAATAGGTTGTTTCATGACCTTGACATTAAAAGATATGCATGACATAGAGACCAATATCTGAAACAAGACCATCATAGTTATCAGCAACTATCATTAGCAGCATCTGTCAATCACCAGCATCTCCCCCTGAACTTGTTCCACCTGAATAAAAAACAACTGTGAATTTGTACCAAGATCTTCTAAGATAATTCTAACAATGCATTATTAGAAGTATGTGCTTCCCCTGAACCTGTGCCGGATGATTACTGTCAGACCCATATCAGACTCCTTTCATGTTGATTCCCACTTCTTTTCTTCAAATCAACATATACGGGACTGTAACCATAGAAACTAGTGTATGTACGTGACTACGCTTCAAGAATCTTGTTTATAACCACTTTTCTCTGAAACAGAGAAGTTTTAACAGCACAATGATGCATCAACTAATCCTAGCTTTTGTCTGAGATATTCAAATGTCTCTCTGGGTAGTGGTTTGGTGAATATATCAACAACCTATTCTTTGGAGGGAACATACTCCAATTTGACCTTCTATTCAAGCACTTGTTCATGTAGCAAATGATATGTGATGGGTATGTGCTTGGTCTTGGAATGCATGACTAGATTTTTTGAAATACTCATGGCACTTGTATTATCACATAGAATAGAAATGGGTGGAGTAAATGTGATCTGAATGTCTTGAAATGTTTGCATGATCTAAAGGAGTTATGTGCAGTAAGACGTAGTAGCCACATATTCTGCTTCAGCTGTAGATAATGCATTTGAACTTTGTTTCTTGCTGAACAGAGACACTAATCTGGAACCTGTATAGAATGCACCAGCACTGGTTATTTTTCTGTCATCAACGCTTCTTGCCCAATCTACATCTCTATATGCATGAAGTGTAAGATCTGTATCTCTATGATACCATAAACCAAAATTCTGTGTACCTTGAATATATTTGAAAATCCTTTTGACTGTTTGAAGGTGTGATTCCTTTGGATTTTGCTTGGAATCTTCCAACTATTCCTACTACATGCATGATGTCTGGTTAGGTACCTATTAGATAAAGCAGACTACCAATCAGAGGTTTGTAAGTTGGTTGATGTACTGTTGTTGATTCATCACTTGAGCTGAGACTGCATCCTATTACCATTGGGGTACATACTGGTTTAGAATCTTCCATGCCATAGTTTTTCAAGATCTGTTTGAGAAATTTGGTTTGTGAAAAAAAAATACCATCTTTATATTGTTGAACTTGTAGTCCAAGAAAATATGTAAGGTCACCAAGCAGGGACATTTCAAATTCTTGTTGCGTTACAGAAGCAAAATTCTGACTCATGGCTTCTTCATTGCTACCAAAAATGATATCATCAACATACACAACAAGCATTAGCAATTTATTATTGTCAATCTTTGTATATAGATTGCTATCAGCTGACCCTTTTGAAAAACCTTGTTGATGGAGATATTTGTCAAGATGGTAATACTAGGCCCTTGGAGCTTGTTTTAGACCATAGAGAGCTTTTCTGAGTCTGCATACAAGTTTTGCATCATTTCCAAGAATGAACCCATCCAGTTGCTCAATATAGACTTCTTCTTCTAAGTCTCCATTAAGAAAGGCAGATTTTACATCCATTTGGTATACTTTGAATTTCTGAAAGCTAGAAAGAGCAAGGAACATTCTTATAGCTTCAATTCTAGCAACAGGTGCAAAAGTTTCTTCAAAATCTATACCTTCTTGTTGAGCATTTCCTTTACAAACAAGTCTGGTCTTGTTTCTAATAACTTCTCCATTTTCATTCAACTTTTTTTTGAATATACATTTAGTTCTTATAATATTCTTATCATGAGGTCTAGGAACTAATTCCCAAGTATTATTCTTTTCAATTTGCTCAAGTTCTTCATTCATGGATTTGACCCAACATTCATCTTTACATGCTTCACTTACATTTTGAGGTTTGGTGGAGGACAGTAATGCTAGATAGCTTGAAGCTTCTGAAATAGTTCTTCTTGTCTCACACCTGCCTCTTTCTATCCCAAAATTTGAATCTCTAGATGATTTTTCTGAACATCCATGGACGAAGTCTTTTCTTCTACCGTTATCTCTTCTTCTGGTGCTTCATTGGTTTCTTCTTCAGAATTAGCTTGATTTGATGTGGAAGGATAATCCTCATCTTCTCCGTGCTCTTCGGTTTTTATTTGCCTTGTAATTTTGCATGTTTCATCAACCACAACATCAATACTTTCAATAATTTTCCCAAGTCTTTTATTATAAAATTTATATCCTTTACTTCGGGAAGAGTAACCAAGGAGAATACCTTCATTTGCTCTGGGTTCAAACTTACCAAGTTTTTCATCAGTCCTTTTGATGTAACATTTGCTTCCAAAAGCTTTGAAGTATTTTATAGTAGGAGTCTTACCATACCAAAGTTCATGAGGAATTTGAGTGTTGTTTACCTGAATGTTTGTGTTGTTGAGAATAGTGACGACAGCAAATGCAGCTTCTCCCTAGAAGGTTGCAGGAGTTCCAGACTCATCTAGCATAGCACGAACCATTTGCTGAACAATTCTGTTCATCCTTTCTACCACTCCATTTTGCTAAGGAGTCCTTGCAGTGGAGAATTCCCTTTTTATTCCATGTTCTTCACAAAAGTCAAAGAATTCATCGAAGGCAAATTCCCCTCCTCGATCACATCTGAGGCATTTGATTTTACGATATTATTCATTCTCAACCAAAGCTTTTAAAGCTTTGAATTTTTCAAATGCTTCATCTTTATGCTTTAGAAGTCCTATCCAACACATTCTGGAAGAATCATCAATGAACAATATAAAGTATTCTTCTCCACGAGGTGACATTTTCCTTGATGGACCACATAAATCAGTATGAACAAGTTCAAGAGGCTTACTAGCTAATCCTTCCTTTTAAGGGAAAGTGACCTGGTTTTCTTACCAAATTGACATGATTTTCATATTGTATTTTCTAGAATGCTGATATCAAGAAGATCACGAACAGCCTGGAATTTGCATGCTTTCCTTATTTGAGAGAAGCTTAGATGCCCCAATCTTCCGTGTCATAGCCAATGTTCATCATTTTTTCTTAGATAACACTGTTGTTATCCTCCCTTCAGTATGTATAAGTTATTTGGACTTCTTATACCTTTGATCACGATTTCACCTTTTATGACAACAAGAGTGTCATTTCCAAATGAGACCTTCTTTTCCTTTCCTAAGGCATTATATGACCGAAGTTTTTCTTTGTCACCTGTCATGTGTTTTGAACTATACCATTGATTTTCTTGTCCTTCTGCATACAAGGCTATACCAAATCTTTCTGGTTGCGGCTCTTTCTTTTTCCATATTTTGGGACATTGGGCTTCAAAATGTCATGAAAATATCACTCATTACCATACATTTTTCACCTATGCTTCCATTATATCACTCATTATTCACTACGATGTCACTTCATTTTCCCTATTGTTCATCATTTATGGGTCTCATTTATATCTTCCAAATATTATTTATTTTTAAGCATTTTTAAGAGAAATTCTTGATTAAATATTAGAAAATAATATATTTTACTTCATATATGGAAAGTGGATTATTTTTGTGACATGTCTAGGTACAAAGGAAGCTTCCAAGACACCTTTATGTGGCCTTGAATGATCAAATTCGAATTTGATAAGATAAGCCCCATGGAGAAGATCATGATCTCATGGAGAAGATCAAGGAAAAAATGGGGTTATGTGTCTAGATGGTTGAGAGATGTATGGAACTAAAGTGAGATTAGTGGATCATCATTATGCGTTTGTTATCCCATGCCATTGTATAAATAGGAGTACAATATCCTCCATTTATAATATAGAGTTCCATTTGTAATCTTAGAGATTGTAATCTTAGAATTGGTTTGTACATTATGATGGAGATTTTGAAATAAAGAATCATACTTTGATTTTTTTGCTTCTACATTTGACTCTCCTTTCAAGTGGTGTGCTTGTGGAGTTATGGAGGGCGCCCATGGCCTCACTTGCATGCTTATTTTAGGTATAATTTAATTTATGTTTTATTTCATTTCATCTTTTAAGTTTTTGTTAGAGGTTCTAATATTGGAGGAGATCCTAAAATTCATGTGTTCTTGTAAGGGAACCTTAAGATCTCAGATAATTATTAGATCTAGGTTTGTTTAGTTGTTGGAAGAGATCTTACAATTCATGTGTTCTTGCAAGGGAACCTTAAGATCTCCGAAAAAATAGGAATTTCTCTAGTTTGTTTAGTTATTGGAAGAGATCTTATCAAATGTATTGTTGTAAGAGAGCCAATATATCTCAGACAAATTAGAAATCTTTCTAGACCTATAGGTGGCACTTCTAAGTTAACCTTCATGGGTTGACATTAAATGAACTCTTATTGACATCATGAATTAGATACCAACTAGAAGGATTTAGTAATTATTTTATGCATTTGTTTTTATGGACTAATTTGTCGAACTTGGTTACAGCAGGTTCATAAAAGAGTTCAAAGCTTGGAGCATTTTTTTATTTTTATTTTCACACCTAGTTAATTTAAATTCAGTTTTTTTTTTAAACCCCCCATTTCTCACTAATTCATCTACCGATGCGGATTTTGACAATGTTGAACAGGTACTTCTTCGATAGCAAGGACAATAACCTTGAGCCAACTCTAAGACATGTTACTCACATACTTGTAAAACATAACATAAAATTTTAAATCTTGATGTGAGCATGTTCGAATTTCTAATCCGTCAATGGCTTCACTGGAAGCATTCTTTTACTTAGGAAATAAATAAATATTTCAAGCAAGATAGGTAGAATATAATAGAAAAATAAAATTGAGATCTCATTAGAAGTCATTAGAAGTCATTATCATTAAAATCTTTTAGTCTTATTCTCATTACAACTTTTTAGTCTTATTTAAAAAAAAAAAAAATCATCATGAATAAATGAATAAATTCAGTAGCACAGTAACAGCTGCTTCATCTTCGAATTTGTATGTCTTGTTTCTGTATCACAGGTAAGCGAGGAGCTTGATTATTGGAAAGCTTTGTCTTCCTAGAGTCTAAACGCCCCTGTGACATTGCAGAAAGAGTGTAGATAATGCGAGGTTTGGCCGCAATTCTTGATTGTGTTTATTATCCATCCACGCTAACCTTCATAAATAAAAATAAATCAAGAGATTAGTATGCTCTCTTCCTGCACTTCGTGCAATCAAGAAGATCAAAAAATCTATCGATTTATTTCAAATAAAAATACTCTCACTGGAAAATTGATCTACAATATGACAATAAAGAATTTTGTGAATGAGCAAAAGATCATCTTAAAAAAATTTAGATAAAATTTAGTTTATTTATTTATTTTAGCTTTAAAAAAAATAATAAAAAATAAAAAATTTCCACATAATAATAATATATATATCATATATATATTATTATTAAAAAAAAAAAAAACTTTTCGAAAACTAACCATTTTTTTTTAGAGATAGGTTAAATTTCATTTTTATTTAAAAAATAACAATTCAAACTAATACAAATAAAACACAACAAAATGAAATTAAAAAAAAAAAACAACACAACAACGCACATCAAAACCTAACAAAACTTAAAAATTCTAAAGAATATCCTCACTCGCATCTTGAAAAATATCATTCCCGGATAGAGCTGTGCAGAGTTGGTGTTCCACAGGGATGGAGGGTTTGTAGAGTTTTATTTTTTTAGAAATCCATTTTATCGGGCCAGAATCGGACAATGGGATTCTTGATGAACACCAAAGGATTGGTGGAGCTGATTGTCCTTAACATTGGCAAAGATAGGAAGATTTTGAATGATGAAACTTTTGCAATCTTGATGTTGATGGCTCTTTTCACAACATTCATCACCACCCCCGTTGTACGACCTTATACAAACCAGCAAGGAAGGTGGTTCCATACAAGCACAAAAAGATACAGAGAGAGAAACCAGAAGACGAGCTCATAATCAATGATAAACCTCATAGAGGCGTCTAGAGGTATTCGAAAGCCTGTTCTACGCCTCTCCATCATGCACTTGGTAGAACTGTCAGAGAGGTCATCTATAATCATGATGGTTCACAAGGCCAGGAAAAACGGGCTCCGCTTCTGGAATCGCAACCGTCACCAACAAGACTAGATAGTGGATGCCAACATCCTCAGAATGCAACCCCTTAAAAACGTGAGTTTTGAAAAGCAGTTTGTGATCGAACCAGGACAAGTCTAGAAAAGGACATGGGTTTTCTCAATAATAGCATGAATTACATAACCCAAAAATCATTTACTCATATTCCTAACAGTTTGAGAGGAAATCGCAATTCTTCCAGACCCTATTTTGGGGATTGTGTGAAGAAAAACGATTTTTACAATTAATGTCTAGAGCATTATGGGTTTCGCTGGTAGTAAAGATGATTTTGAGCGATTTGAGTAATTTTAAATGGAGATTTACTAGCTAGATTTGAGCGATGAGCATCTACAAACCAAAGTCAAGAAATCCCCCCCACAAGACAAGCGCAGGCTTACAAATATCGTGGATCTTATGATAAAAGGCCTTAACTTAAAAGATTCAAACACTAAATTCTATGTGGAGATCAAGGGACATCGAGATAGCCAGAGGGAGAATCAAAAAGAAAAATAATGGAGGGGATGCATTTACAGTTCGAGATCAATCCATGGCGGCCTTTATTACCCAACCTGGAATATATTAAATTTACTATTTGACAGGCAAGAATAGGGTTACATTATTTTCTGATCATTTTCTCACTGTATTTCATTGAAAGTTTATCTTTGTATGCAGAAAATTTAATGTTGATTTCTTTTGAGCTGAAATAACAGGTTATAACTTGTAAATAGAGGAGGAACGAAATAGTTGATCAACAAACTGAATGGAAAGATTGTGCCCTCAGAAGTAACGGTGAAGCTCTTCCAAAAGACAATGCAGGAAAGAACCAGGGACGAGTTGATGATAATAGCCAGATGGAAAAAGCACAGAAAATCACGACACGACGAAGCATTTATCGAGGAGTAACAATTAGTTTTCATCATGAATTTTTATTTTTATTTTTATTTGACGCATCTACATTAAAATCTTGCAATTTTTAAATGATGCAGATTTTGGCAAATACAAGATCGACAACGACATGTGAAATTCGATATCATCGATGCAAATCATGAAACAATTTTGACTATGGTCGGGATTTGCATAATTGCAACGAAATTGAATTTTATTTACAAAAGTTACATAAGAAGGGAATTAATTATACTCATTTTATATTTGAAAATGGATTTGTAAAAAAAAAATCATAGAATTGGGCTAACTTACACATTTGATTTTATTTAAATTTGTTTCATTGGTGTTTAATTTTTGCATAAACAAACCAAGTAGAAATTGATCCATTTTGCTTGGATATATTTATGTTTTGTGAAAGCCAAGTTTTTGCAAGTTTGCGTTAATCAAATGATCATTCAAGGAGACTAATTTGTCGATAGTTGGACTTCAAATAGATCAGTTTTATGATGAATCATGTGAATAAGACCATATTGATTACAACCAGTCTTTTCTTCCCTTTGTAAAATTATAAATACCAATGAGTCCTCAATGCAAGCCAAAATCTCTTTTTCCTAGCAAGTTTCCATCATTCAATCAAATCTACTTCTTTTCATTCATGCTTAACCCACAAAATAAAACCAAGAAGCTCACTTACAAGCTTATTGTCATTCCAATTTTCCTTTTCATTTCCTTTCCCAACCCTACTTCTATGTATATCATTGAGTCAAAGTCTTAGAGTCTAATTATCTTTGTAAAAACCCCTAGAGGCTTGCATGCCTTAATGGCAAGAACTCTTGCCAATAAACAATGGGAGTACATTAATATCCCTTGTTCGTTGAATCTTGTAGGTGACACGACCACAACAAACTTATTCATACCTACAAAGATGTGTTAGGCATCTTGACTCCCATTGGAATCAATGGTGGGAGATCTCGTGCTAGCTAGTGGCATTCATTAATGGCAACTAATTCAACAACTTCTTGTTATGTTCGACAACAAGACATTTCTTCACATAGCAAGATTTGTGCCATCGAGTGTTGAATACATGAAGACCCATATTTTGTAGCAGATGAAGCAGATTTTCTTTCATTTTTTTTCAGTTTGTCATGACTTGAGGACAAGTCAATAAATAAGGCTGGGGGGAATGTAACTTTTATATTTTGTATACCTTTCAAGCCTTATACATTTTCAGCCATATTGAGCAGACTCATCAGATTCATTAGACTATCCATCAAAAGATCCAACAACAAATATGACAATACAGATCCATCTTTCATCCACAACTTGCAAAAGAAGCTTCAGATCAGAATTGCAGCAGTTGAACATGCATGATTCATCCACTTCTTTAGGTAAGTAAGGTAAATGTATTATAAGCTTTAATATTGAAATTCTTTTTAGATGCTAAAATGATGATATTTGGAAAATATTCTCACTATTCCCTTTCTCATTAAAATTGCCAAAAACCATCAATTTGGGGGGGGGGGGGGGGGGGTGCAGGCAATTGCACACTTCATTTCTTTCTCTCATTCATATTACATCTTAACCCACATAGTCTTCCCACATTAAAAACTACCACAAAATGATGAGAATATTAAATGAATTCTTAAAATTATTGATCACAACAATGTAAATAATGATTGTAACACAAGAACCAATCATTAAAAAGAGATCTCAAGAAAGTAAATAATGATTGTACCACAACAACCAACCATTCAAAGATGCAAATGCTTTGCAAAAATAAAAGTTGTCAAAGGATGTGAAAAGTTAAAAGGAAGTTCATGATTGAAAGATGGTTGTTACACAAGAACCAAACATCTTGTAATTCAAAGGAGGCTCATCTAAGAATTAAATCAAATAAGTCATTGTAGTAGCTTGCGTGAGGACATGCAAGAGCTTAGTTGGGGAGTATGTTGGGCTTCAAAATGTCATACAAATATCACTCATTACCATACATTTTTCACCTATGCTTCCATTATATCACTCATTATTCACTACCATGTCACTTCATTTTCCATATTGTTCATCATTAATGGGTCTCATTTATATCTTCCAAATATTATTTAACTTTAAACATTTCTAAGAGAAATTCTTGATTAAATATTAGAAAATAATATATTTTACTTCATATATGGAAAGTGGATTGTTTTGGTGACATGTGTAGGTACAAAGGAAGCTTCCAAGACACGTCTATGTGGCCTTGAATGATCAAATTCGAATTTGATAAGATAAGCCTCATGGAGAAGATCATGATCTCATGGAGAAGATCAAGAAGAAAAGGGGGTTATGTGTCTAGATGTTTGAGAGATGTATGGAACTAAAGAGAGAATAGTGGATCATCATTATGAGTTTTTTATCTCATCCAATTGTATAAATAGGAGTAAAATCTCCTCCATTTGTAATTTAGAGTTCCATTTGTAATCTTAGAGTTTGTAATCTTAGAATTTGTTTGTACATTATGATGGAGATTTTGAAATAAAGAATCATACTTTGATTTTGTTGCTTCTACATTTGACTCTCCTTTGAAGTGGTGTGCTTGTGGAGTTATGTAGGGCCCCCATGGCCTCACTTGCATGCTTATTTTAGGTATAATTTAATTTATGTTTTATTTCATTTCATCTTTTAAGTTTTTGTTAGATGTTCTAATATTGGAGGAGATCCTAAAGTTCATGTGTTCTTGTAAGGGAACCTTAATATCTCTGACAAATTAGGAATTTCTCTAGTTTGTTTAGTTATTGGAAGAGATCTTATTGAATGTGTTCTTGTAAGAGAACCAATAGATCTCAGACAAATTAGAAATCTTTCTAGACTTATAGGTGTCACTTCAAAGTTAACCTTCTCGGGTTGACATTAAATGAACTCTGATTGACATCATCAATTAGATACCAACATGGGACTTAATGAAGTTTTCTCCTTCTGAGATGTTTTCCGAAATTTACTCCTGTATTCAGATTCTCCATGACTGAAGTTGTTGCATATAGAGCATTCTATTTCATATTCAAGAAGATAAAAGTTATTGAAAGTTCATTTCATGATCCTTGTCACATTCCCTTGGTTTCGTGCTTCTCTAGTCATGATGGTCTTGTAAGCAACACATTGGGTAGCTTTGTGTCCAAAGTTGTGACATGAAAAACATTGGCCATTAAAGAAGTTCCTGCGATTATCGAATCTACTGACCTGGTGATTGTAGTTTCTATTGATATTCATTCTTGAAGCAGATTGAGTAAGATTTACCTGAGGTTTTTTGTAGCTTCTGCTACTCTTTGAAGTAAATTGAACCTGATTTACCTGGTGATCTTCTTTATGCCTTTGTTGACAATTGTCAAATTGTTTGTTCCTCTTTGCTGCATCAAGATAGATTTTATTGGAGGTTGACGACTTCTGTGATTGAGATGCTTCTTCAGTATATCCAAGACCTACCTTTATCAAAGGAGAATGCTGTACTTTGATAATTTCATTTAATGCTTCTAATCCTTAGCAAATCTAAGATTGAGAGCCTTTGTTTTTTCAATATCCTTTCTTAGACCCATAATTTCACATTCCAGTTTTTCATTGTGTTTTTCTTTTTCAACAAATTGGAATGTCAAAGTATCTATAATCATATTCTTTTCTTCTAAAGAAATTTTGAGTTTAGATATTTCTTGATAAAGATAATCTTCATCTAAAGCATCCAAGAAATTATCATCTTCAAAAGCCATCAAAAGTCTATAGTCATTACTATTTTCATCTTCATCACTATTAGATAGACCATCACTATCTTCATGTGTATAGTAGCTTTTCTTACTTACACTTTGTTTTCTATTCCATTTTGTTGATTCTTTACCTTTATCAAGCTTATCTTTATGAGGACATTTGGCAGCGTAATGACCGACTCTTCCACAAGCAAAACATTTGAAAGGTGGTCTACCTCTGAATCTTCCGGAACCTCGTTGAAGGTTTTTGACAAAATTTGCTTCTTCCTCTCCTTCTGAAATATGTTCTGATTCATTGAGTTCTTCTCTTCATGAAGCTTTAAATGTAGCAGGTCTCATATCTAATGGTCCTCCTTTTCTCATTTTGAAAGCAGTTAAGATTTCGTGCAGCTGTGTCATAGTAATAGTCTGAAGATCCTGCTTTTCTTCTATGGCAGATACTTTTGATTCAAACTTAGTAGACAAGGATCTTAAAACCTTTTCAACTAAAGTGACTTCTTTTATCTCTTCACCCAAATTCTTCATGCAATTAACAATCTCATCTATACGTAAGAATTAACTAGCTATACTTTCATCATTGTGCATTTTGACAGTTTCATATTAAATTCTGAGAGTTTGCAGTTTTGCACGTTTTATGTGAATGTCTCCTTCATAGCTTAGAATGATCTTGTCCCATATTTCTTTAGCAGATTTGAGCTGCATAACTTTGAGAAATTCTGGTTGTGACAGACTCGCCAATAATGTGTTGACAAGCTTGGCATTGGTTTCATATTTCTATTTACATGCCACATCTGTAGGAATTGCCGATGGAAATGTATATCCTCCTTCCATGATTTCCCAGACATCTGTTCCAAGAGATTGAAGATAGGTTTTGGTTCTTACCTTCCAATAAACAAAGTTGCTCCCATAAAAGATTGGTGTCTGATGGAGCCTTCTTTTTTGTGGTTACTCATGATGATGGATATTCCTTCAAGCGATCAAGCTTCTTCTGAAGGACCTGCTCTGATACCAATTGTTGGAAATAATACTGAGAGGGGGGTGAATCAGTATTATCAGGTCAATAATTTCTCATTTCCATAATCAGATTCATATACGCTACTTCAGTTAATGGAACTCATGTGTATATGCAACAGTGATTAAAGCAACTAGCATATATCCAACAAATTATGATTTAGTTAGTACATCATATGTTAATCTTTAATTACTGCATCAGAACCATATAAACAGTAACTAGGTGCAGTAAAAACAGAACAAACAGACACACACATGAACACAAGTTATAAGGTGGAAACCCAATGTGGGTGAAAACCACCTGTTGCAAATGTCTTTATCTTCTTTTAATAATAGAAAAATTCTTTTTACAATTTTTGTACTAGTGCAATCTTATACCAGTACGCAGGCCTCTACCTGCAGAAGGCTACAACCTTCTCTTGTTCCCTAGCTTCCACTAGAAGGGAGCTGCAACCCCCTAGCTCTTTTACTAGCTGATGTGTTTACTAGTACCTAGGCACCGACCTATAGAAGGCTACAACCTTCCCTTTTCTTCCAGGGACCACGTTTCATGAATTTTCAGACTGGATCCATCAATAACATCAAAGCACAAAATCAATCACCATCAACTATGTCTACATCATTAATCTCTGAATCACCCAATAACTAAATCACTAAAACCCTGTCATCAAAGCATAGTCACCAGAACACAGAGCAGAACACAGAACTTTGCAACAACCACTAGACCCAATAGCAATATCAAATATTATAATCTATACGCTTATTCATTGTGTCAAACCAGCGTGGATATGCACTGTTATGAAAGGTAACCTACGTATAGGCAACTTATGTATGTTGAACTAGTGTGTATATGCTATTTTACCAAGGCCAACCTGTGTATAGATCTATAAATGTTAACTTAAAGCATCACAATTATTTCAGACTTCATTCATACCCAGATCATCATATTTACATAGTAAAAACATGCATTAGTATTCAGATCTAGAATGTTCAAGATAAAACCACATAATGATACTTTACTTCAAGCCTTAGATCTTCATCAAGTGCTAAGGTTCATCCACGATCCAGATCCATCTATGCTCTATAATCCAATAACCTATATGCTAGATCTTGCACTTCATTAGATATTCAATACTTGAGTGACTTGGCCTAATGATCTTCTGCTCCTTTTATAGTCTTAGACCTTACTCAATACCATGGACCAAAGCCACTTCGAACGAATACCTTGGACCAAATACTTGGGGTCAACACTTCGGACAAGATACCTTAGACCAATACGATGGATGAAAATACCATGGACCAAATACCACAAACCAAAACTATGTTTTCCAACATGTACGCTCCTTCCATGAAAGTGTGTGTGTACACTATGCACACCTTTTGGTCTGTGAAGCCGTGTGTACGTGTGGCTTTGTCAATGGGGAACCTACATATACCTCTCTTTCTTCATTCTGTGAATCTGAACTGTGATCGGTCATCTGAGTGAGTTGCCATCAAGGACAACACCTTTGTCATAGTGCCAAATCTGTGTCATAATGTCAACAATAAGGAGAACAATTATGAAAAAATGGTTATAAAGTGTGACGAGAAAATTATGTTGTTAGAAAACTTGCTAAGAAGATTTGAGTTTAAATAGGAGATTATATCAAGAGAGGAGGAATTCTCACCAATTCCTATCCATGAAGATATGTTTATAAGATTTGAGGAAGATGAGGTAAATTGTAATTTACAAATTAGTTATACGGATGTAGGCATATACAGTAAAGATGAACTTGACACTATAATTAAACAAATAGTAGGTAAACTATTTCCTAGCGATGAGATAAAACCTCAAGCAGAACATTTAGATTTAATGTTTGAAAATTTTGAAAAGGAAATGAGGATTTTATAAAATTGGTTAGTAAGAGATACTAATGATGGAAACTATAGAAAATTTTTAGACTCAATAAGTTTTGAGGAACATATCAGAAGGTCATACATCAATTACATAGATGAGAAAAATATGCAACAGTTGATGGATAGTAGCAACAACACATTTCAACAATGAAATAACATGTATTAGTGACAAAATAGACATATACCAGAGCAAGAAATTGCCTTGAAAAATAATATTGAGAAAGAACTTGTAAGGGATGATTAATACATATTAAAGGGCGTATATGAAATAGAAATTAATAAGATTTTTGTCACTCTTATATACAAAAAGTAGAAATAGATAGTAAGTTTTATCCAAGGACAAAGTTAGAAATGAAATTAACAAGTTATGGATATTGATGAGGAGGATGTTTATGAGAGTGCATGGCAAGAGGAGAAGTATATACAAAAATAAAGTACAACTAGGTGAGAGGCTTTGAATGGGCAAGGAATGTGGACAACAACAAAATAGGATTGGAAGTCTAGAGAATTGAAAACATACATAGTAGGAACAAAGAGACATCAAAAAGAAATGGGTGATCAACTACTACCCAAAGTTTGGGATCAACGAGGATTGGTTAATCAAAAGGCTTATAGCTAGGAGGTCAAAAAAATTCTACATTAAGAGTGTAATGCAGGAGAATCTCAGCTTCCAACTAATTTGGACATTTGAGAAGAAATTTCAATTACTTGATGTAAATAATGATATTTTATAAATTAATAAATCAATTTCTAGAGACTATAACTAAAAGTCTACAAGTTGCCTAGATAGGTAAGATTTTCTTGATTAGTTGAAAGAAAAATTTCCATATAAAGCATGAGCGACTTTAGGGATAGGTTAACTAATTTATGGCTAAGTTATAGAATGATTTTACGATCTATATTTTTTTCTTATTTTTCTAAATTTTATTTATTGTGAGCCTACGGGAAATTAAGAAAGCTAAGTGTGAGAAAAGGAGGATGGCCAAATAACGTGCAATGATGCCATAGAGTGGAATGAGTGGTTCTGAGTAGATGCATTTACATATTATGCTAATGAAATAAAATTTTCGCTATATGATTGGCTCTATATAATTTTTGTAATTGCAATTTGAATGTATGAATTCAAAATGAATGATAGATAGTGGAAATTTATAATATGAAGGAAGCAATTAATTTTATGCAATTTGAGGAAATTGTGTAAGGGAAGAATTCAATACATGCATATATATTTATGTGAGTTTTAATGGAATCCATTTAGAACTTTCAAATAGAAAAGGTCTATGGACAACTTTATGTTAGTAGCCCTTTGACATCCCAGAAGAAGAGAACTTAGAGCTTGGATGAAATTTTATTTTTTCTTGGATTAAGAGGGACCACATCTAGGTCGAGGAGATTAGATTCAAGGATCCACTTTAGATTCCATGGAGAAGACCTAAGAAAATTCCTTCTTGAAGGAAGGGCTATAAAAAAATTCAACTTCTCGACAAGAAATTGTTATCAAGCAAGAATTAAAATTGACAATGAGTACCTTTTCCAAATTGGACATACATAGTTGAATCCGCAAGTTGTAGAAGGCATTGATGTAGTCCTATATTGGCTGATTTTGTACTTAGCATAGCTATAACTATTTTTCAAGGAGATTCTGGTGATATCCTTGGGGATAGAAGCATGGTTTTAATTACTTGTAGAAGTCATCCGAAGATGTGATACGGGTACAAGTAGTTTCTTATATATCTTCAAGCTTAATGACCAAAGGGGTATTCGCTAAAACAATATTGCACCATGCATTCTAACTATAGCCTAGGTATTTGAATCCTTATGTCCTCTTCAAACCTAAGCCATGTATTGAAATAGGAGGTGAGACTCATGAGCCTCATAAATGGGTAATTATATGGGCTCATTTTACCTCCTAACCTAGTCAAATCAACCATTCTCTTAGCTTATTTTATGATTTTTTTATTATATTTATGCTTATGGAGTGAGTTGAGCTAGTTATGATGCCATGTGGTCTAACCTGTGTTTAATGCAGATTATTGATGAATTTTGAGGTCAAAGTCAAGGATCCAGTGGACGAATGGCAGCAATAACTTGAATTGGAAAAAGAAGAGGACTTATAGGAGGAAATCCCCCTCATTTATTACTCCTCACCTTGAATTCCCCTTCATTCACCTCTAAGTACAAGCAGCCAAGTAATGCACTAGAAGGCAGCCGAGCAAGTGGAGGATGACTGATGATTATCTCGAGTTTTAGGAGCCGAGCCTCCCTGATTTTAAAGAAGATGTTGGTAGCTTCATTTTTATAAGTAAAGAGGCCTAGGGCCTCACTGGGGTCAGATTTTTGTTGTATTTTTGCTTATGCAAACTCTGCTCCAACTTCAAGCTTATTATTTTGTGACAGTTTCATGTAATCTTGTTATTGTTTTGGAAATAAAGATGGAATCCTTTTTGAGCTAGCACTGAGTTACCTTTGAGGGCTGAAGCTCTTGGGTTAAGGCCCAATCCAAGTAGCCGAGCTCCTCTTTACTTGTATTTGTATGTTTTATTTTAGTTGGTAGATTAGGTTAATGTTAGATGTATTTATTTTATGGTTAAGAATAGGTTGCTTTTGATCATTCAGTAGTTTGATTCCATTTGTGATCTCCACAGTAGGTTATGCAGTGATAAAAAGAATATTCAAAAGGATAGAAAAAGTGCCTTGGCCTCTCTTCCTCCCTTCGGGACCATGATTTGAGGAAAAGACCCTCTTGTTGCCCCAAACACACAGATTATCCTCATTCATAGGACTTCGAGTGTTTGCAGCTTTTTAGTAGGTTAATAGTCCAGCTTTGTTTGCTTCAGAGCTTCCTCATCATGCTCATGTCTTTATTTACAATAGTCTTCTTTCATGCTTTCCTTTCCTGCAACATTCCTCAGCATTTCCTTTCATAGATCATAGTTTAGACTAGTTTGATTCAAAACTTTATTTTTCTAGATGCACTCATTTCATTGCTTGTTTGATCTTATTGGTTGACTGTCAGTTCCTTTGCAGTAGATTTCTTCTAGGAGCAGGCTAGCCTATTAGCCATCCCATCCTCCATCTGATGCACACCCTATAGGTCATCCAAGTCTCACATCAATTCTGCCTTAGATTCCTGCATTTTCCGTAGAACTTCTTTCTCTCTCCTTGAGAAAATCCAATCATATTTCTCTCTCCTGGTGATTCATGGTAGACCACAGGAACCCTAATACCTCATTCCCACCTTCATCCACCTTTTTCACCCACTCTCACACCCTCAAAATAGTGAAAACTTCCCTCGGCCACCTCCTGTAGGCCTCTTGTAGAATGTTATTTTTCCTCCTGTAGATTTCTTGTGTCCTCTTGTAGAGTTTCCTGTAGGCTTCCTTTTGAAGGCCAAGTGTGGGAAAGGCCTCCAGAAGGCCACCTGATACCTCCTAGGACCCATCCACACCATCCTACATCCTCTTAAGTCTCAAAACCACTCTTCAACACCACCTATTCGCTGCCACATTCACAAACAATAAATCACATGCCTGTCAAATTCACATGAAAATACATAAAAATCCAAAAAGATGTTTTTTTTCTCATTTACTTCCATAAATAGCTTAGTTATATGTTGTTTACTTCCTTCAGTAGGTAATGGAATTCTTTTCATGGTTTTCATAGTGCTTTCTGCAAAAGTAGAATGAGTTGGTTAATTTGGGTTTACTAGCTTTGCTTTACATTTCAGACTTTCTCTTTTCTGCAGTTAGAATAGTATCTATAGAGTACTCTTTCTCTCCTTTCATCACATATAGAGCTTCTTCTGGAATCCATAGAATTTGGCTTGAGCTCCTAGTGATCTTACGCCGACTGACCAAGTGACAACCTACAATGAGAACTAGTACTTGTGCATATAGCACCGTTGCTTCCAAGATTGTTATGAACTGTCGAGTTGATAAGAGTAAAGTAGGCAACACACGAGTTGTAGCATTATTGTTGTAATAATGGTGCTCACCACTTTTTGGCACCACTACCAGGGAAGCTTCAGAGTATTCTATGGCAACATTCTGCTAATAGTTTATTTCAGCAAAAGTAGACTAGTCATTTCTCTTCTTTCAAGTTCTACATTTCCTTGCTTTCTTCTTCCATCCTGCAGATTTCATTTCAGCAAAAGTAGACTAGTCATTTCTCTTCTTTTAGGTTCTGCATTTCCTTGTTTTTCTCTTCAATTCTACAAATTTCATTTCAGCAAGTTCATTTCAGCTAGTTGCAATTTGTTTTGTTCAATCAATTTCAATTTTGTAGGAACTATCAGTGCAGGGAAAAAGAAACAAAAACCAACTAAAAATATTTCTTTTCATGCCTCGTAGGAACAGAGATAACTCAGGAAAGATTTTGGCCAACACCCCCACTACTTCACACAACCAAACTTCTCTCTTCTTCGATGGTTACAACTAAGAAGAACCCTTAGGTGAACAACAAGACATATTTGAAGAACCTATAAGGGAAGAAGAAGAAGAAGAAAACATTCCTTTGGAGCCAATGGTTGCACACATAAATGTTAGGGAGAATGGAGAGAGAATAGAGGGTACCTTTCCCATTCGGGAGACCAATGGGGACACCAAAATGAAGAATATAAGCCCTTCCGCCCTACCTCACTTCCATGGTCTGAATACAAAAGATTCTGACACATTTTTGTTCGAGTTTGTTGTTATCTGTCGAACCTATGACTATGCAGAAGATGAGAAAATGTTGAAGTTGTTCCCTTCTACTCTCAAGGATGCATCACTACATTGGTTCATGGGATTACCTGGCAATAGCATCACAACTTGGGCTTAGATGCAGCAAGCCTTTAACAACAAGTATCGAGACTATTGTAAGTCAAAAGATACTAATGAAGAAATTTTTCGAATGACTATAGGAAGTGATGAGTCCTTAGAAGATTATGAAGAGAGGTTCCAACTCAGTTACAAAAGAGCCGGGTGTACACTTGACCCTGAGTCACTGAAGCCGATCCTGCTTAGGGGAATTTGGGAAGATCTTTTAGACACCCTCCATCTATTGGTCGAGGGAGACATCTACCCACTATCTTATGAGGACATAAATACTATTTTTACAAACCATTCTAGAGCATCTAGAAAGAAAGGTAGGGGGAGTCAACCCATAGCCAGTGCCTCTTCCTCTAATTCATCCATAATACGAGAAATTGGAAACATGCTGGAAGACTTCAAGAGTGAGATGCTGCAGACTCTTGCCATGCAAATGTATACCTTGTATATGAAAAGAAAACAAGAGAAAGGAGAGAGGGGTTTGGCCATTTTTTGCCCTAGATGCACCAGGAGGCATTCGAGGAACGAATTCCCATTGAACTCTATAGAGGTTTGTTAAGTCTGTGAAGAAAATCATTCTATAGATAAGTGCCCTTACTTACCAAGACATAAAGTTATATATCAAGGGGCTGAGGGAGTCACTAAACAACTTTATTACATAAACCAAAGGAGGTCACATGGACCTAGACCATATCAGCAGGGGATGCAAGGGAAATCTCAGGCATACTAAAACCCCAACCAAATCACTTCCATACCTTCTTAGGGGCCCCATGCTCATCCTTCCTGGTCCATGCCTCCTCCTTGGTCCTTCACATCTCAATATCATGCCCAAATAGCCAACCATTCATTTCAATCCTATGCTCAGCCACCACCTCAGTGGAATGCACCTCATCAGGGGTGGAGGCCACAATATAACTCTCTTCTCGCTCTTCTACCTCCACCACCTGCCCAACCACAACTGCTACCTCATGCTCCTCCAAAGCAACCCCAAATGCCTGCCCAGCTGAATTTGAACCCGAAGAACAAATAGGCTTAGCAAGTGTATAGTGGGAAACCATCATGCCCTACTTATGTTGTGGAGATTCAGGAAATTAACTTGCGATCTGGGAAAGTTCTCCCAGATATCTAGCCTCCACCTAGGGAGGTTGAGGAAGATAAAGAGGAAAGTTAACCTAAAGCAATTCCACCCTTTCCTGAGAGACTATCTATGACAGTCTAGCCTACCCCAGAAGAAACTGAACTCTTAGGATAATTGAAACATTTATGTGTGAAGATACCACTTCTCCAAGCCATAAAAGATGTGCTTATCTACAATAGGTTGATCAAACAGAAGTGCTTTACACATCTAGGAAAGCACAAGAGAGATGCCCCAACCATCAATGTCATAGGGAAACTATCCGACCTGATGTTGGGGTAAGTAATCTGTCCAAAATATTTGGACCCTAGAAGCATAGTAGCCGATGTACACATCAATGGCACCATGATCCCACACACCTTGATTGATCTAGGAGCTACCATTAATGTGATGACAAAGGAGAGAATGCTCAAACTCAACCTCCAGGGCTCCTTGAGGAAGACCACGACCGTGCTACAGCTAGTAGACCAATCCACCGTGACCCTTGAGGGGATTTTGGAGGATTTGATGGTCTCCAATGATTCTTGGGAGTACCCTGTTGATTTATTAGTTCTCCAGCCAAAGGCAAAGCTCATTGGGTATGCTCTCATTTTGGGAAAACCCTGGTTGGCTACTGCCAATGCCTACATCAGCTATCGAGATGGGAACATGACCATAAAGAACGGGCATATGTCCAAGCAGTTAATCTTATATCCTCCTACCCAACCCTTGTTAGAACATGATCTACCTCTCTGGTTGGAGGAGGAAGATGAGGATGAAGTCTATTATGCACTGCTTTGTTCATTAGAAATTACAATGGGGAGAAAACAGTCAGATGAGGATGATATGATTGAAAATCTGATTCAGAATCCACCTCTGAGTGTATCACCATTAGAGGACATAGTAAGAGAAACCCAAAACAACCCCTCAACTGATCTTTTTGCAGTCAACTCCACTTCTCTTCATGTTAAGAATATAGAGTTCGACCTAGAAAGAACCTTGAAAATCAATCCATCCATATCAACTTCCCAGGAGAAGGAGCTATGTAGCCTACTCAAAAAACACCTAGATGCCTTCGCCTGGAGTTATAAGGAGATGAAAGGAGTGCACTCCTCAGTATGTACTCATCATATATACATCAAGAAGGCTTACAAGCTAGTCAGGCAGCGTCAAATGAGGATGAATCCAGCAGTTAAAGATATTGTTAATGAAGAACTACAGAAACTGCTTGATGCAGGATTCATCTATCCCATCTCTAATAGTGAATGGGTCTCTCCTTTGGTGCTAGTGCCAAAGAAAAATGGTAAGTGGAGAATCTGTGTTGACTATCTGGAATTGAACAAAGCCACTAAAAAGGACAATTTTCCTTTACCTT
Source organism: Pinus tabuliformis (assembly GCA_031772625.1). Lineage (NCBI taxonomy): Eukaryota > Viridiplantae > Streptophyta > Pinopsida > Pinales > Pinaceae > Pinus > Pinus tabuliformis. The sequence goes on along the minus strand of CM062811.1, from coordinate 833,985,568 downwards.
TCATAGATAAGTGTTAGACAGTCTGGCAGGGAAATATTTTTTTCTCTTTCCTAGATGGGTTTAGTGGGTACAATCATATTCAAATCAGCTCGGAAGACCAAAATAAGACCACTTTCACTTGTTCTTGGGATACCTTTGCATACCAGGTCCTTCCTTTTGGTTTGTGTAATGCTCCAGCCACTTTCCAAAGAGCAGTACTAAGTACATTTTCTTAATTAGTTCGTGATGCAGTAGAGATATACATGGATGACTTTACTCCTTATGGCTCTGAATTTCAGGAAGCTTTATGTAATCTAGGAAAATTTCTAGACAAGTGTATTGAGATGAACATCTCCTTCAGTCATGAAAAATTTGAATTTTTGATGACTAAAGGATCATGCTAGGTCATGCAATATCTCAACAAGGAATGCAAGTGGACCCCAACAAAATTGCCATCATCAAAAGGGTCCCACCTCCTCAAAAAGTGATAGATGTCAGAAGTTTCATAGGCTTAGTTGGGTATTACCAGAGATTCATTAAAGATTTCATCAAGCTAGCCTCTCCTTTGTTTGGCCTCTAAGGTAAAGATGTCCAGTTCATATGGTCGAAAAACTGTCAAGAAGCCCTAGATACCTTGAAGATCAAGCTCGTGACTACCCCAAATTTGAGAGGCCCAAATTGGGCCCTACCTTTCCACATTCACACAGATGCCTCAAACAAAGCAATATGAGCAGTGTTTCTAGGAAAACTAGTGTCTATTCAGAGCTGCTAGTCCCACTAAGATGGGTAGCTATCTTAGAAGCAAACAATTCAAAGTAACTTGTGTTTTCCTTTATGAGAGATAGATGAGAGAGAAGTAGGGAGTACCAACCTCAGTCTTTTGCTTGGCTCCTTACTTGTTTCCTCTCTCCTTTGATAGAGCTTCGCCACTCCATTCTCACTTGTCTCGCTTCAAAGAACACCTGTAAAGTCAAAGCAGAAAAATAGCATCAAAGCATAGAGATCTATAACCATATTCAATGTAGAATCAGATGTACATTAACCATACAAATGCATACACAAATACAAGATTCAGAAATATACAAGTATATGGAGGAAAACTCAAATAGCTTTATTGATAGAAGTAGTAGAAGAGAGAATTACAACCCAGCTATCTGATCTAGCATCATCCTCCTAAAATGAAAGCCCTATTGACCTCATAAAAAGCAAGATCACCCAACAATACAATGTCTCAAAGAGAAACCAACGTCACTAACTTACAAATTACAAAATTCCAGCCTTTGGATCTCTAGGATGAGGGATCCATATATAGATGTTTGCAGGGGAGTGAGTCAGCTTCTGGGATTTTGATTAGTGTCATTTCACTGATAGTTCTTGGTTCCATTTGGAGATTTCATGATCTATTACACATCCCTGGGAGAGTTCAGAGAGGCAAGTGTCATATGAGCAGTTTCTAGAAGATTCTCTGAGTTTCCACCTAGAAAACTGCTTCTGCCATTTGTCTGCTCTCGCTCATTGCACCCTACAGAAGGGATTTTCAATATGCATCGCACCATTTGTGTGTAGCAGGTGAGATGTATCACACCCTCAGCATGGAGCAGTCTGTATGGTTTAGTTTTGACCATTTCTGAGCAGTTTTCCAAGGAGAACTTCTGGGAAATGATGTAATCTCTTGACCTTGATCCTTTAGGGTATGAAACAACACTTTTAGGAGTTTGAGAGCCCTTGGTTTATCAACATATGTGATTGGGGTTGCAGTTCCCAAATATGTCTATAACAACCAGCCTTCGGACAAACTGATGAAAAGTTGCCTTATGCCATATACTTTATAAGCAAAAACTTGTCAGAGGTAGAGTTAAACTATATAGTGACTGAGAAGGAATTCTTAGTTGTCGTGCATTCCTTAAACAAATTTAGACATTATATCATAGGCTATAAAACCTTTGTGCACACTGATCATGCTACAATTAGATATCTAATGAATAAACCATATGTAAATGCTTGCATTCTTAGATGGTTGCTTTTACTGCAGTAGTTTGATTTGACCATTATTGATAAGCTTGGTAAGGAAAATGTTGTTCCTAACTTTTTGTCTAGAGTAAATTTGCCTACAGGTGAAGAAGGAATGGTGGATGACCAAATGCTAGATGAACATTTGTTTGCTATCTCAGTACTCTCTCTATGGTTTGCTGATATAGCAAACTACTTGGTTTCAACAAAGTTCCCACTGCACTTGTCCTCAAAAGAGAAGAGCAAGATAGTAAGGAAAAACGCCACTTTCACCTGGATGGGGAAAATCTCTTCAAACTTGGCCCAGATCAGATCTTGAGAAGGTGTGTTAGGGAGGAGGAAGTGTTCGACATCCTCCTAGCCTATCATGATGAGCCTTGTGGTGGTCATTTTGCAGCAAAAAGAACTACCTTCAAGATACTACAAGTAGGCTACTACTAGCCCACTCTTCATCATAATGTGAGGAGATATATCAACCAGTGTGATTGGTGTTAGAGGATGGGGAAAACTACTCCAAAGGATGAGATGCCCATGCAGCCTCAAGTCACCTTTGAGCCATTTGAGAAGTGGAGGATGGACTTTGTGGGGCCTATCAGCCCTTCTTCAAAGAAGAAATAATACATCATTGTGTGCACCGATTACGTGACAAAGTGGGCAGAGACAAAAGCAATCAAAGTAGCAACAGAGGAAAAAGTAGCTTAGTTTTTGAGAGAGAACATATTCTACAAGTTCGGGTATCCAAGAGAGTTGGTCATAGATCAAGGTAGTTATTTTACATCAAATTTGATTGAAGACCTGCTCACACATCATAGAATGAAGCACAAGACTTTGACCCTTTACCATCAAAAAGCCAATCGGCAAGTGTAAGTCACTAATAGAGCATTGGAAGGGATCCTAACAATGGTAGTGAGTAGCAGTAGAAAATACTGGGTAGACAGATTAGTTGAGGCCACTTGGGCCTACAACACAACATGGAAGACCACTAGAGGGTTCACACCCTATGAGTTGGTCTATCGGAAGAAGGCTTTGATGTTAATAGAATTTGAACTCAATACTCTAAGGATGGTAGTCCAGTTGGACCTAGAGCTCAGCCATGCACAAAAAGATAGATTACTTCAGCTCAATGGATTGGATGAACACAAGATGCAGGCCCTTTTCCATACAGAGATAGTTCAGCTTCACAGAAAGATATGGCATGATAAAAATATCAAGGAGAAGCAATTCCAAGAGGGAGATTGGGCACTACTCTATGATTCAAGATACAAATATTTCAAGGGCAAGCTAAGGACAAGATGGCTAGGACCCTACACTGTGGAGAAATGCAATGATAATGGCTTAGTTCTGATCTGAACCGTTGACGATGAAGCCATCCCCATGCTTCTCAATGGACACCAGTTGAAAGTCTATAGGAAACCCCTCTCCAAGTGAAATTTCATTGAAGATTCAAATAAGACAGTGATGGTAGTGGAGCATGTCTTAGCCTCCACTTCACCCACTCACTAAAGAAAAAGAAAAAAAAAATAAGGACTCAAGTGAAAACCTCCATGAGGCGCTTGAGTCCCATCATTGGATTGAAAACCTCTTATGAGGCGGCCCAGTGATGTCAAAAAAAAGAGAGAAAAATAAGATACCTGGGTGAAACCCCCCTTGGAGGTGCCCAGGGTAGGAAATTAGGGTGAAAACCTCCCTGAGGCACTCTAGGTTTTTTTCAAAAAAATACCAGAGAAAAAGGAGAAGAAGAAAAATGAATTTTCATTTGCATTGCAGGGTTGCAGGAGGACTACAGGAAGTAGCAGAAGGTGCTAAGGGAGCCCTGAAACCAACACCAGCACCTATCCTACCTTCCCACACCTTTCTCCATCATTCTTGGCATTTATTTCACCTCACTATGCTTCTTTTGCAAGGATTGTGTTTTCTACAGGAGGTTTTGTGTTTTCTACAGGAGGCTCCTATAGGAATTATAGAGAGCCAGAAATGGATATAAAAGGAAATTTGAGGGATAGGGAAGCTTCATGAGGAACCTATAAATACTCCTACGGTCTTCAAACCTCCTTGCCATCATTTTTGGGCCTACATCACACCCCAAGAATCATTCTTCTTCCTGTCCAAGAAAAACAAAAAAAAAAAAACAGTTTTTTCAGGAAAAGAAATAAACAAAAAAATAAGAAAAGAAACAGCACCATCCACCTCACCTGAAGCCTACCTATTACCTATCCATCTCTATCTACATCTCTGGCATCATCCTCATAGCTACAAGCATAGAAAGAAGATGAAGTTTCAAAGGGAGAAGCAGCGATAGGAGCTCTTGTAGGAATTCCTGTAGCAGCTAATCCCATTAAAATCCAGCATCAACAGCAAGACAGTGCAGACATGAAGGTTGAAGAAGACACCTGAAGCTCAAATCCTGCTAGAGAAGAACCTACACAAGGCATAGCCACACATCAGCAAGCAGACAGCATGCATCAAAAGAAAAAAGGCATGCAGCAGAGAGAGAGAGCCACAACACCTCACAACAATGACATCCGGATCTTAGTTAAGTAACTAACCGGCTCCTATGTTCACATTTGTGTAATTAGAAGGCATGAAAAAGCAATGAGATGGTTGAGGTTGAACAAGGGAAAGGTGGCCAGTTAACTTGGCCACCTTCATCTAGTTGACTCCACTCATCCGAAGATGTCGCCCGCACGTGCGCATAGTCAGCTCAAGAAAGATGTCGAGGACAAGTAGTGGAGGAAGTGTGAACTCCGATGCAATCATGAGGGATGATTATGAGGAGGGGCCATGATGACAAGGTAGGTGGGGACCAACGGGACTAATATGGCTAACGTATAATTGCCCAGCTCACCCTCCATCACCGAAAATATCCATAAAGGGCAATAAGTACTCCTCTCCGAGCACTCTCACCACCCTTTCCTTCATTCTCTCCTCGAAACTCAGCTACAATAGTTTCTTTGTCCCCCAACAGCCTTGTAACCATCATTCTCCATTAATCTATCTCATATTCCTACTCTCGATGTTCTCTACAAGAAAACTTACAGGTTCTATAGGAGCACCTAAAGGAATTCTACAGGAGGGACAACAAGCTTCTACAAGAGGGGTAGTGAGTTGTTTGAAGGGAGAAAACACGGGTTTTAGCACAATTTTCGATCTGAGGAGGTAGGTTCCATGCATGATCCCATTGAATATCAATATATGCAAGCAGTGGTTTCAATTTGAGAAGGAGATAAACCCTTTAGGAGGAGAAAATACATAAAGGAATTTCTGCTTATTTAAGAAAAAAGAAAACACAGTCTCCTTTGTTTCTCTGTTTTTATCAAAATTTGTTGTCTCCATCTCCACATTTGGTTTCCCAAAGAAGTATAAACAAAATTATAGGAGGATTTATGAGGAAGTATCTCACCAACTCCTCCAGGTGCCATGCACATCCCCAAGTAGTCGACATATTCACAAGAGCAAATTGGATGAACTTTTTTGAGAAATTCTGAGGGTTTGATGAGGAAATTGCCCAAAAATTTGCCCACTCTTTGGTCCCCCACACCAGAACACATTCCACTATCACCTTTAGAGGTCTTTCCATGGAGATAACCCCTAAATTTATCATTAGGGTCACTTCCCTTCCTCTTGGGCTGCCTTGGAGTAAGGATGAGAAACCAATTGGTTGGGCTGCTAAGAAAAAAACTTTTTCCAAAATAATGAAGCCCTTATAGAGGATAAAAATGGCATTAGAAGGGCTAGCATACCATATCCTTCAGATGAGGATAACTACCAAATAATCAAATATATTTCCTGTGAGGGGAGGTACAACATTATCTATGGTTACCACTTTAGAATCCTTCATGAATTAAGGTATGGCATGGACAGTCCAACCCCTCAGAATTTCAGCATCCCCTACTTCCTCCTACAGTCCCTCATTGACTCCAGCACTGAGGTTCAAGAAGGAAATTTAGAGCAGCTAGCTCACCATGGGTTAATCAAAATTTTAGTGGAAGAAGCCCTCCATACATTTACACTCCCTATAGCATGGGAAATATTCTGAAACATGACAGTTGAGGATGACATAAAGACCCTAACCTATGATATTAGTCCTACTGGCAGTGAGGAGGAAGAGAAGCAAGGGGGAGAAGGTGAAGCAACTGGTGACATAGTAGAACAAGAAAGGAAGGAGGAAGAAAGAGAAGAAAGCTGAAGAAACAAAGAAGGAAGAACAAACATAGATAGAAAAAGAGACAGAAGGAGGAGAAAAAGAGGTAGAAAAGACAGAAGAAGGAGAAGTGTCCCGTGAGACTCTGGAAAGAGTGGCAGTAACTTCCCTCACTGCCCTTAGTACACCAATCAAGCCAAAACAAAAGAGGAAAAGGTAGGCCTCCATGTATTTCAGGGCTAGGAAGAGCACAAGAACCACAACAAGGAAACCTCAACCCTCTTCAAAACTGCTAATTACAATTGAAGATTCACCCTCTGCCCAAGGAAAAGAATCCCCTTCCAAGGAACCTATCACATATGAAAGGGGGGCTCCTACATCTCCTACATGGAAAGAAAAGGTAGAACTACAAGACCCAAAAAAGTCCTACAGGAGGCTCAGACAGTTCTACAGGAGACACTGTCAAAACTACAGGAAACCCAAAAGCTTGAGAAGGAAATGGAAGGACAACGACAGGTAAAGGAGGAAGAAACAAAGCTACAAGAACATGATCCCCAGCCTAGTCTTGCCTCCTACTACAATCTACTTGAGGGAGGAAGAATAATTCCACAAAAAATTGCAATTCCACTATTCTTTGAATTAGAGAAAGAGAGAATAAGAACACATAGGTGGATGCAAATCACCAAATCCAAAGGAGTTGAGGATATTGGCCACATGGAGAACAAACTCAGAGAGATGGGCAGAGAGTTGAGTGCTATCAGGCTCAAGGAAGCAATTAGAAGAAGCCACCTTGAAAATGAAAATGAATTGCTAAGGAGGCAACTGCAAGAGAAAGAGACCCAGCTGGCGTGCATGGCCAGCTTATCCATGGAGGCATTGCAATGTAAAACACCAGCAAAATCCTATGGCCTATATCTCAAGGACCAATGGTTGCAATTTTCAGATAAAGACTTTGGCACAAAGAGGCACAATGCCTTTCCAAGATTACATGCAGTTTATGAACCTATGTGACCAAAGCACATCAGAAGATAAGGAAAAGATGGCAAAATTCAACCTACATAACATGTCCCTCATAGACATGAATGTGTGGGACCCCAATGCTAGGCTAGGGCACCTGCAACTAATGACCATGGCCTCATGGATGAACCATGAAGAGTTGAGGGCAACAGAAATAAGAAGGTTGATGATAAAAGAGTAAAATGAGCCGTTAATGGTCAGTGCTGAGCCATCAGATCCCATGGCACTCATCAACACACATATCCTTCTTGCCAATAATCCTTAGATTGCCCCTAGATATATAAGTGATCAGGCACAAGCCATTGCACACTTTGAGGATATGCAAAGGCTACTCAGGGATGACTGTGTCCATGCATGCATGAGGAGATTGAACACCTTACCACACAGTCTGTAGATCAGGGAATATCATTCCCCCATGACGATGAAGGAGGCATTAAGAAGAGTGCCAATGTACAAGTGCTCCATGCAAAGGCATAAGGTCAATGAGATTGGCCTCAAATTGAGTCCCCCATTGCTTTTAGGAATGTTGGAAGGTAGAAGAGAAGAAGAAGAGGAGGACCAGTGGGAAGAGATAGAAAGGAAGGCAGGATTCCATGACAAGGAAGAGGAGACCACATCAAAATCATGGGATGCTAGGGAGGCCACCAGGGCCATAAAATACGAGGAGATGGACTAAGTTGCTCAGACGATGAGCAACACTTTCAGTAGGGGGCAATGATAAGCCTCATAAATGGGTAATTATATGGGTTCATTTTACCTCCTAGCCTAGTCAATTCAACCATTCTCTTAGCTTATTGTATGATTTTCTAATTATATTTATGCTTATGGAGTGAATTGAGTTAGTTATGATGCCATGTGGTCTAACATGTGTTTAATGTAGATTATTGATGAATTTTGAGGCCAAAGTCAAGGATCCAGTGGATAAATGGTAGGAATAACTCAAAGTGGACAAAGGAGAGGACTTATAGGAGGGAATCCCCCTCATTTATTACTCCTCACTTCGAATTCACCTTCATTCAGCTTGGAGTACAAGCACCCAAGTCATGCACTAGAAGGCAACCGAGCAAGTGGAGGATGACTGATGATTATCTCAAGTTTTGGGAGCCAAGCCTCCCCGATTTTAAGGAAGCTATTGGTAGCTTCATTTGTATAAGTAGATAGGCCTAGCACCTCACTAGGGTTGGATTTTTGTTGTGCTTTTTCTTACGTAGTCTCTGCTCCAACTTCGATCTTATTATTTTGTTACAGTTTCATGTAATCTTGTTATTGTTTTGGAAATAAAGATGAAATCCTTTTTGAGATAGCACTGAGTTACCTCAGAGGGCTGAAGCTCTTGGGTTAGGGCCCAATCCAAGTAGCCAAGGTCCTCTTTACTTGTATTTGTATGTTTTATTTCAATTGGTAGATTAGGTTGCTGTTAGATGTATTTCTTTTAAGGTTAAGAATAGGTTTCTTTTGATGATTCAGTTGTTTTCTTCCATTTATGCTCTCCATAGCAGGTTAAGCAGTGATAAAAAGAAGACTCAAAAGGATAGCAATAGTGCCTTGGCCTCTTTTCCTCCCTTTGGGACCATGATTTGAGGCAAAGACCCTCTTGCTGCACTAAAAAGACAAGTTTTCCTCATTCATATGACTTCTAGTGTTTGCAGCTTTTTAATAGGTTAATATTCCAGCTTTGATTTTCTTCAGAACTTCTTCATGATGCTCACTTCCTTATTTGTAATAGTCCTCTTTCATGCTTTGCTTTCCAGCAACATTCCTCAACATTTCATTTCATAGATCATAGTTTAGACTAGTTTGATGCAAAACATTGTTTTTCTAGATGCACTCATTTCATTTCTTTTTTTATCTTATTGGTTGACTGTCAGTTCTTTTGCAGCATATCTCTTCTAGCAGCAGGCCAGCCTATCAGCCATCCTATCAGCCATCCTATCCTCCATCTGATCCATGCCCTACAGGTCGCCCAAGTCTCACCTCAATTCTGCTTTAGTTTCCTGCATTTTCCATAGAACTTCTTCCTCTCTCCTTGAGCAAATCCAATCATCTTTCTCTCTCCTGGTGATTCATGGTAGACCATAGGCACCCTAACACCTCATTCCAACCTTCATCGACCTCTTTCACCCATTCTCACACCCTCAAAACATTGAAAACTGCTCTTGGCCTCCTCCTATAGGCCTCCTGTAGAACGTTGTTTTTCCTCCTGTAGATTTACTATGTCCTCCTGTAGAGTTTCCTGTAGGCTTCCTTTTGAAGACTGAGTGTGGGAAAAACCTCCAGAAGGCCACTTGAGACCTCCTAGGACACTTATTGGGGGAAGGAGGAAAGCTACATGACAAACTGAAGTAACATTGCATAAATGATGTAGCCAACCCAACCAAAGTGTAGAGATGTATGGAAGGGGCATCTTTGCAACTAAGTTTCCATATAATTATAATAAGCTTAGGGAAACACGAGTCAAAGGACAAGTGGGAAGTTTAACAAAAAAAAAAAAGAATTAGGACGAAGGAATGAGCATAGATGTCAAGAGAAAAGTGTGAGGAGCATGGCCAAAGTTAAGGGAAGGAAAAGCAGCTTGATGGCTACGATCATGCAAAATTTAAGCACCTTATCAATCCATAAATAACCTATTTAGGGCATAAAAGTTGTCATTCCTCCTATGTTAACAACACCATTGCCACTGCCCATGAAAATGAAAGCCACTGTGTCTGTTTATGTAGTTGCTACTGTCACCTTGTTCGTGACGACGTTTTTTTTAATGGAGCCTCCGACACATTGATGCAAAGAGAGATGATTATGGGTAATGGCATTAATGCTCAGTCTTCCATCGATTCGACGGTAACAACAGAAGGTTTAGCGCGATGGCAATCACTTCAAGATGGTCAACCCAACAACCATGTTCCAGAACCAACACCACCGCCTGAAAGCAGTAATTCCTTCTTTAAAGCGATGACAACTGGAGAATCTCTGGGACCTCAATGCAACAATCATGTTCCGAGAAGCCCACCCAGTCAACAAACAAAGGAGGAGCAAGTGAAGATGAATGGCAATGCAAACATGATGACAAATTATGACTTCCATTAATGTTGAAAAGCACGAATCGACGAATCATAGTCACTAACGTTGCATTTGGACGCGGCTGATTTGAATCCGTTCTAAAACCCATAACCCTCTCTCACACACATATATTTCGGTCATTCTAGTATTCTCTTTCGTGGTCGTATGTTAATGCAATAGGATTTCAATGAAAGATAGGCGCAAACAACCATACCTGGATATCAAATGTGGCGAGGTGGAAAAGTGTGGATAGTTGATTTTTTTTAAGTTAATACGTTGCATATTTGTTACGAATTGCATACATGGTAGATTTGGTCTACTATTGACTCTTAAAATAAAAAATGAAAGATCTGTATTATAGAGTTTTCTTGCGGCGACATATACATTATTCATATTAAATATATTGTTTCCATAGAGTTGTCTTTGTAGACCGTATTGGAATGATATTTAATTTATATTATAATAATAATTCTTTAATTCTTAAAAATGAATACTGATAAATATATTTATCATTTAACAAAATCAGGTATCTTTTACATTCGGTAGTATCTTCTTTTTTTCAAAATAAATAAAAAATAATAGTAATTTAATTTCCTCTTTAAATTATGAAAAGCAAAATTATGATGAAGTAATGTACATAATGTTAAACATAATACCATTTTCCAGAATAATATTAAAGAGAATAAGGTTGTTAAATGGTTCTCAGTGTAATCAATATACCAAAAAAAAATCACATGTACATTTAAACAAATGAGAAACTATTTTCTAAAGTAGGCCTAGAATAATAATGATTAATATTAACATTTTAATTATGAAAGGAAATGATAGAATATATTTTAACTGAGAAAATAGAGGTTATTTGAGAATTTCATATTAAAAACATAGGAATAAGCTCTCAAATGTATGAAAAATATTACATTCTAATTTTAATAAATAATGAAACACTAGTACATGAGTAATTGAGAAACTAACGACAGCAAGCTCATTAAATATAGAAGACAAAAACGGATCTCCACACTTCTTATAATAACACTAGTCAAATCTATAATTGGGTGTCCACATGACTACCCATAATATGAGTAAGCAAAAACCCCTTATCAGGGAAGTAGAAAGCATCCATATGGGTCATCTACAAGCCACCAATATATTCTCTACATGTATGACCTGTGAGGAAGAAAAGTGTTTGAGTAGTAGTCTAGGCCTCTTACTGGGAAAAATAGGGGGAAATTATAGAAGGGTGTGAATGATGTGAAACTAGAGAGACGAGATGTACCTATAGATAAAAATGATAGAAAACCTTGACAATATCCAGGAAAGAAACTATGAACACCCTAAACTCATGTTGTTAAAATCAACCCTAGAGAAAGGGGATCATGACTACCTACATAGAAATCTTAGAAGATAGTCACATCTCAATTAGGAAACAAATGGAGTGATCAAGTTATACATAGACTTGAAGAAATGATTGTATCTCAGAATAGGGTATGAATGCTAAAGAAAAATAGGAAACCTTGAATGCTAAGAAAACAAGAAACCATGTTCATGATTTACTCGCAATAATGAATTACACCCATAACAAATTTCATAGTTGTAATATGACAATTTTTAATGCTAAGTAGCCTGGACACCATAACAAGGGCTACAATCGAAAGCCATTGTTTAGACACTAATTAAAGGACTTTGCTAGCTCAAAATTAGGAAAGAAGCATGCCAACTACTTTTCCTAAAAAATAATAAGTGCATAAGGTAGTGGAAAATATGGGTTACCTATAAGGGATAATAAAAACATCATTAAGATACTTGGATGGAGTGTACAAGTGGAAAAGCTAATGTTAAAATATGAAAGGGTAAGTTTTACACACCATTTTTTCACCATTATGCAAATGACCATCAATATGGATCTCTTGCTATCGGATGAAGTGTTCCAAAAATTCCCCTACAATGTTGCAAGAAAAACAATCCCAAACACAAGAAGAATCCTAGATTACATTGCTTAAAAAACTATATTCAAGAACTTGCACATTTTTCCTAGCCACTACCTACACAAGCACAGTTTGACCATTGTGGCCTCCACAATCCTGTGCTTCGTTTTCCACTAACAACTATGGAAATCACTTAACGAAGGTAAAAATAAAAATTACATTCTAGAAGCCTTGTTTGAGGAATATTTACCAACTGAAGGCCTTGAGCCCCTACATACGTCAGCCTTATCCCTCTGTTCATGGATAAAACCCCCTCTCCTTGTGGAACCCTAATCCATCTCTTTATGGATCTCATCCCTTGAGAAGAGGATCTCAAACCTCCTCCTCTTGGCTTATAAATTCAATACAAACCAAAGGGTAAGGGGGGACTTTTGATTTTAAACGTATGTTGTTAGATTGGGGATGGAATATTATGATCGAGGGAAGGATTGGAGACTATTGGGAAGAGGTTTGAAACAACAAGGCTAGGGTTGTATTGCTCCTTCTTATTCAAGATTAATACAAAAGATTGTTTATTTCCCACTGTATTTTTCAATGTAGTTAATGTATTGTGTGCTTACTTCCATTTTTCCCTCGATAATGATATTAGGTGGTAGTTTCCTTAACCACTAGTATGGGTTTTATTGAGTCATTTATATATCATACATCTTTGATCCTTTGTTTTTTTAGGTTTGCAAGTCTAGATTCTAAAAATTGAGGAGCTACATCAAACCAAACCAACGATCTTCATCACACATTTCATTTAAAAGGTATAATTTTCATATTCGAACAATCTTTCTTATGACTCAATAGGAGTGAACTTAGGGAAAGATTTAATAGTTTGTTTGTTTGTTACTAGATTCAACCATTGAATCTAGGGAGATTTCTCTTGTCTAGAAGAGCTATTTGTCCACCATAATAATAACATGATTACTGATGGTCATAATAAATGTTTAGAGGTAATCCATGAAAAGTTCAGTAATTTTCATATTGACAAAGGATTAGATGAGATGAAAGTGTGTCATGATAGGATGATTTAAGTGTTGCGGTAAAGTGAAGAATATGAAAGGTACAAATCCACTCTACAGATTATGGTTAATTGGAATTTGTTGCAGGTGAAACTGACGCAAACGAAAAATGGTTAGCTAAAGGATGAAAAGTTAAAAAGAGTGGAGTTGAAGAAGAAGATAACTATTGACGGAGAAGTTCCCTATTGTGAACTAATGTAGGGGTAATTCATTGGAAATGATGTTGATTGGAGACCTATTGACAATATCATGAAGTGGAAAGTTTGAAGAAACATGAGGAAGATTTGATGAAAGAGGCATCAAAATTGAAATTTTTTGTATAAGTATAGGACTAAGAAAATAAATTCAATCATTTGAAGTTATCACAGACATGAAAGAGGATGATACCACATTGTCCCATATGGGTAACCAATTAGAGAATCATACACAACTATGTAACACAATTACTAGAGGACGAATGCAGGAACTTGTTGATTGAAAAAGGAAGATAAAGTTGGCTCATAGAGATAGCCAAAGGGGGAACATAAATAAGGAGAAGCATTGCGTTTAAATAGGATACCATAGCCAGAGAGGAAGAATTCTCATGAATGCCTAGGCATGCGGATATGTTTATCAGATTTCAGGAAGATGAGCTAAATTGTAATTTACAAATTAGTTATAAGGATACAAACATATACAATAAAGATGAACATGAGACTATAATTAAAGAACTAGAAGCTAAATTATTTCTTGGAGATGAGATAAAACCTCAAGCAGAAAATTTAGATTTAATGCTTGAAACTTTTGGAAAGGAAATGAGGATTTTAGAAAATTGGTTAGTAAGAGATACAAATGATGGAAACAATAGAATTTTTTTAGACTCAAGACGTTTTGAGGAACAAATTAGAATGGAATACATCATTACATAGAGTAGAATAAGATTCAACAATTGATGAATGGTAGCAACAACACATTTCAACAAGGAAATATCATGTATGAGTGACAAAATAAACATATACCGGAGGAAGAAATTGTCTTGAAAAACAATATTGAGAAAGAAGTTGTAAGGTATGATTAATAGATATTAAAGGGGGCATATGAAATAGAAATTAATGAGAGTTTCATCTCTCTTATATTAGAGCAAGATATACAACAAGTAGAAGTGGATACTAAGCTTCGTCCAGGGATAGACATGGAAATTAAATTAACAAGTTATGGATATTAATGAGGAGGATTTTTAGAAGAAATCATGGAAAGAGGAGAAGTACATACAAAAACAAAGTACGGTTGGGTGAGAGGCTTTGAATGAACAAGGAAAGTGGAAAACCAAAAAATATGATTTGGAAGCCTAGAGAATTGAGAATATCCATTGTAGGACCAAGAAAACATCATAAAGAAATGGGTGATCAACTCCAACCCAACGTTTGGTATCAACGAGGATTGGTTTATCAAAAGGCTTATTACTAGGAGGTAAAAAAATTTCTACGTTAGGATTATAATGCAGAAGAAGCTCAACTTCCAACTAATTTGGACATTTGAGAAGAAATTTTAATTCCTTGATGTAAAAAACCATATTTTCAAAATTAATAAATCAATTTCTATAGAGCATAACTGAAAGCATAGAAGTTGCCTAGGTATGTAATATTTTGTTGATAAGTTGAAAGAAAATTTTCCTTATAAAGAATAAGAGAATTTAGGGATAGGTTAATTAATTTATGGCTAACTTATAGAGTGATTTTAGGATCTATTATTTTTTTTTTATGTTTCTAAATTTGTTTGTTGTAATCGTAAAGGAAATTTAAAAAACTAAGTGCGAGAAAAGGAGGATGGACAAATAATGTGTAACGAGGCAATAGAGTGGAAGGAGAGGTTCTTAGTAGATGCATGTACACATTATGTTAATGAAATAAATTTTTCATTATATGATTGTTGATGTATACTTTTTGTAATTTCAATTTGAATGTATGAATTCAGAAAGAATTATAGATAGTGGAAATCTATAATATGAAGGAAGCAATTAATTTTATGGGATTTGAGGAAATTGAGTAAGGGAAGAATTCAATATATATATGTGTGTGTGTGTGTGTGTGAGTTTTAATGGAATCCATATACATATTTCATATAGAAAAGGTATATGGGAAACTTTATGTCACTAGCACTTTGACATCCCAATATTAGAGAAGTTAGAGCTTGGATGAAAATTTATTTTTTCTTGGATTAAGGGGGAACACATCTGGGTCGAGGAGACTAGATTCAAGAAGCCACTTTAGATTCCACAGAGAAGGCCTAAACAAATTCCTTCTTGAATGAAGGGCTATGAAAAAATTCAACTTCTCGATAAAAAACCA
Source organism: Pinus tabuliformis (assembly GCA_031772625.1). Lineage (NCBI taxonomy): Eukaryota > Viridiplantae > Streptophyta > Pinopsida > Pinales > Pinaceae > Pinus > Pinus tabuliformis. Next base: position 833,970,051 of record CM062811.1, on the reverse strand, counting down.
TTAGAAAACTAGAATTAAATTTTATAATGACTACCTCTTCCAAATTGGAGATACGTAGTTGAATGTAGAAGTGTAGAAGGTCTTGATGTAGTATTAAATTGGTTGATTTAGTAGGTATCATACCTATACTGATATTTCAACGAGATTATGGTGATATCCTTGGGGATAGAAGCATGGTATTAATTTCTAGTAGAAGTGATCCTAAGATGTGATGCGAGTATAAGTGGTTTCTTATATCTCTTGAAGCTCAATGACAAAGGAGCTATTAGCTAAAAAAATATTGCAACATGCCTTCCAACTATAGCCTATGTATTTAAAGCCTTATGTCCTCTTCCAACCTAAGACATGTTTTAAAATAGGAGGTGACACTGTGGATGCAAGAATAGATAATCGCTCCACTCATTTGGCATAGAAATTTAGGTAGTTGAAAGTGTGTGTCGAGATGCATATTCCCTAAAGAGTGTATTTGTTGTTTCAGATTAATTAGATCATATAGAGCCATGGTTAAATCTTGGATATATGTTTCCTTGGTGGAGTCCTTGTATGTCATT